>JAXQQM020085535.1:0-220000 GCA_034641835.2 Pinus albicaulis
TAACCATTGTACTCCTAGTACAACATCATCACCTCCCGTTGGAATGGAAAGCATTGGAATATTGAATGCATATTCCCCCATGGTTATCTTGATATCATGACATTTTCTAGAGAAATTTATAGTTCCTCCATTTTCAGCCATCACTTGACATTCTGGTGCTGGGTATAGGAAACAATTCAATTCCTTGGCTACCTTACAATGAATAAAATTATGGGTACTACCCGAATCAATCAAAACTACTACCTTTTTCTTCTTGATATGTCCTTCTATATTGAGAGTGTGAGGAGTGGTAATACCTTCCAATGCATTACATGATATGGTTAGACTCATTTCTTCTTCTTCTAGGGTTGGTTCCTGGTGTATATCCTCTTCTCTTGAAGTTTCTTGTTTTTTTTCTTCATCCTCTTCACAATATATGTAAAATAATTTCTTCTCAGCACACTTATGACTTTTATTGTATTTTCTATCACAACTGTAGCAAAGCCCTTTTTCTCCTTTTTCTTCCAATTTTTGTGGTGTCAACCTTGTAGGTTGTGGAAGTCTAGGAGTAGCAATACTTCCATCTTTATAGATTTCAGTGGTATGCTTCCTTGTCTCCAAAATTTTACATTCAATTTTCTTGCCAATATGAATGCCTTCTCCAATGAACCATGTTTCCAAAACCAAACTTCATGTTGGATGTTATCCTTTAAATTCCCTATGAAGACATCAATCTTGTGTTCCTATGGAATATTAGTTACCCTTATATTCAATTTTTGGAAGTCCTCAATGTGCTCCACCACTGAACCCTTTTGTTTGAGATTTATCAATTGGCTAAAGAAGGTGTTTCTCTTTGTATCCTCATAATGTGTTATCATTTCCTCCATAGAAATTGATCAAGTGACATTTCTTTTATGGGATAAAAGCCATTGATACCATACAAATGTATTTTATTCTAAATTTAAAGTTGTAATGCATACCTTTTGTGTGTTTTGCACATTATTGAGATCAAAATATTGCTCCATCTGTAGTATCCATGTTACAGGATCCTTTCCATTAAACTTCCTCATATCCATCTTTGGAATATGATGGGTCTTCCATCCAAAATTAGAGTTTATGAAATCATGATTAACATTTATTTTGTTCTCATCATGAGTTTCCTCTACTATATTTTTTACATTAGGAAACATTTCTTGTATCAATTTTGTCAAACCTTTCATGTCTGCTTTGAGATCATTCTTCATGTTTTCCATTTTTTCTTCTATGTCATCCATCTTAGATTCCATGCCAGCTTCCATGCCATCCACGTTAGATTACATGCCATTCTTCAAACCATCCATGCCTCTCTTAAAAACTTCCATTTCATTTTTTGTTGCTCCTTGCCAGAGTGAAATTTGGTGAACCTGCTCTTGTAATTTTGATATGTCATATTGCGCTTCTTCATCCTCATGAGTCATAGTAGAACTTATGAAGGCTTAGTGGGTCTTGAATTATTTTTAGGAGGAATTTTAGAACCCAATACCTATATATATATTCTACAATATGCCCCTGAAATCAATTCAAACTGATTCTTCAAACAAGACTTATGCAATTTGAAGAAAAAAAATACACGCCTTTTTCTTTCTTTTGACGATCTTGATATTAAAACTGAATTATCTCTGTGAATTCAAATATTAAATATATGAAATTTTGTTCTATAGTATCCCTCTAAATATTATTTTGAATGCCATAGGTCTTACCTGATTTGGATTCTTCAAGGCAAAGTTATGCCCAATCTCCCACAATTACCTAATTATGGACAGGTTCAGTAGAGTGAACTTGCACAGCATGGCACATGGCACTGTTTCCTCCTTCAGCTCTGAAATTGTTATAAATGAAACTACAGTTCATGAAATTCCTGCCACATTTTATAGAATTGCAATCTGATGTTCATAGAGAGAGTTATGAGGATTTTCCTACGATCACCTCTTTGAGATGAAATTCGGGAGCCTGAAAATATCCTAAATTCCATAGATCATATCTCCGAAAATATTGGCAACCGAGATCTAAAATTTTTACAGAAGTGTCCTCAGGATTTTGGCTTCACTCTAAAATAATTTCAGCTTTTTAACCTTCTTATAAAAAACGTTATAGCGAAAATTCCACAATGACCTATTTTAGATGAAATTCGAGAGCCTGAAAAAAAAACCTAGCTTCCGCAAATCATATCTCTGAAAATATTGTGAACCAAGATCTGAAATATTTACATGACGTTCCTCAGGAATTCAGCTTCTCTCTATAAAAATTTCAGATTTTGAACCTTTGTACAAAACAAGTTATGGTGAAAATTCCACGATGACCTATTTGAAGCAGCGAAACCCTAGAATCCAAAGCTCTGATACCATATGTTATGAAACCATCTCCAAAAATAGAAGAAAAGAGACATAAACAGCTTATAAATCAGCCACTTCGAGGGGGAAACCTCCAATACATTACATAAATGAAAATTTCTTGGATAATATAGATGACAAAACCACCTTTTATATATAGGGGTCCATGGGATCACAATATAATCCTAGCCGACCTAACAATAATAATGTAAGGGCACAATAATAACAATATTGGGGTTACAGGGGTATGAAAATAACAATAAGGGGGTTACACTAACAAAAATAAAGGACTATACTAATAATATAGGGGCCTAGAATTATTTGACAAGTCTTGGGTATAAATTGATTGAGTAAACAAGAGGAACTTGGTTATTGGTTTATATTCCTGGTAAGTTGTAACACCAAGAGTTGGATACCCTTATTCTTTAGCCATGCCATGTGTCAATTCAGATTTTTCAGTCCTTTCCTTGTATGAACTACTTATCTAAATTTGCAACTGACCTCAACAATGCAACTTAATGGCAAGAGTGTTTACAAGGCACCATGACTGGATATATGGAGTTATTTCCTTTTCACTTACAAATAACATATGTTTTGGCCTTATATCGCCTGAAAATTAACATTTGATAGAATTTTTTATAAAGTGGTTTGCATATCAGAAAGGAAATTTTGTGATGGTCGGTCATGTTTTGAATGAAATTGACTATCCATTAAACGGCGAAGGGGACATAGTTTCATGTGCAACTTATTTTCTTTAGAATCTCGTATGACAATTTTCAATAAGTTGTGCCTTGTGTTACTCAATGCACATCTAGTTTTCTTTTGTTGTCATTTTTTTAACATTATTAAAATTATCCTCTCTCTTTTTATTTAGTTCATCAGATAATAGGATAGATTATAATTTCTTATTTCTTTTCTGTATAAGATATTTTCCTCTAATTGTTTTGGATACATATTATTATGATCATGCTCAATTTGTCTTTCCATATTTTCTTTAACATGCTCATACTGATAAAGTTCTATGGAGGTGGATAAAAGGCTTCTACAATTAGACTTGAGGGGAGGAAGAGGAGGATTTTTTTCAATGGCTCTTATATCTATGCCTCGTACAACAAGGATTATCTACTCCTAAGACTTACATTTGTTACTTTCCTTTGACCAAGCTAGGGGCTAGACTATTGCATTTTTTTTGCATGCACAAGAGTACAAAAAAGGCCCTTGGAGGATAAGTCATGGCCAACTGCTAGCAAGAATGGGATGGGAGTAAGTGATGTAGAGTCTGAAATTGGTCGTGAAGATGATACACTCTTTGGAAATATATTTTCAGAGGCTGGAAGGAAAGTGGCTACATCTGATGGACATGAACAACCCTACCCTACAAATGACAATGTTTCTAAATCCAATATACCTTTACAAGGAGTTATTAAAGTTCTTAGATTTCTTAAAGAGTGCATTTTTTCTCCAGATTAGAATTTTTCTATCTACAAAGAAGCCTATCACCAACTTAATGAGGAGAGTTTCAATGCGCTTTTAAAGTGTTACAGCCACAAATTTCAGTTGCTAATGAAATAATAGTTGTGGTTGGTGCTTCAGATGTGCCTTATGAAAAACACTTCCTCGAACATTTTAACAAAACATGCCTTAACTTGCTAGATGAACTTGTTATGAGGTGCACGTTATGCAACAAACTTGAAGAACACATAGTAAAAGAATTTCTGAAAGTAGAGGGTGGGAGGTTTGTTTATAGTGATGATGCTCCTGTTCTTGTATTTCACATTCTTATTATAGGGAAATCCACATGGTCTAGTTTGGGTGATGAATTTTGTAGATTTAAAATTTGCAAAGGCTACACAAGTTTTATTATTGAGAGAGTGAAAGCTACATATTCAATGTGCTTAAATATGCAAGAATTTTGTGAAAGTCTTCCATCTCTATTTCATTTGGAAGTTGTTGTCATGGCTTTTCATTTTTTGAATGTGGTTCAAAAAATCAAAATGGTAGAGAATATTTTTTCTGCCTTCAACAATGTAAGTTGTCCTCCATTGGAACTCAACAGTTTGCAATTAGCTTACTGTTTTTTTCTCATTTCAAGATTGAAGTTGATTTGTGCAAGTCTTGCATCCCTATTTCATTTGGAAGTTCTTCTCGGTTTTTCATTTTTTCAATGTGTTTGGAAAAATCAAAATGGCAGATAATATTTTCTCTGCCTTCAACAATGTAAGTTTTCCTCCATTGAAATTCAACATCCTACAATCAAATTGCTGGTTTTTACTCATTTGAAGATTGATTACTTCAACACATGTTGGTTGTTTGAGATAGGAGACATTCTACTCTTCATGGACATGATTTTAGTGGCCTCCCACGAAATGGTAAAAAAAATAGGCTAGTGATTAGATAGAGCAATTTCTCCTAGCACTTTGTTGTAATCAGAGAAGGAAATAAAATTGTTTTGAAAGCATGGCTTACTCTAGCCATTTCGACACTCTTTTACCGTATTTTTTGAAAACTAGACTAGGTAAACCACAACTCATGAGAATCCAAAATGCTAATGTTCTTGGGGTTGTACAACTCAGGGCTAGCCTTTAAGTCATTCTAGGTCATTTCGGTTTGGGGCATATAGATAGGTAACACAATCTCTCTTTACCTTATTTGGTCGCCACATTGTTAAAGTCTCCACATAGTAGCCATATGGATTTTGGGAGCTCATTGGCAAAGCAATCCCTTGAGTTTTTTCTCTAATCCACATCATTTGAGGCACATATGTTTTATCCCAAGACTTGGCCATCTAGATCAAACAATTTCCATATCACTTGATTTATTGGATTAGTACGATTATTAGTAACAATAGCATCCAATTGTTGGAAGACAAAGTAAACCACAATTTTTGAGAATCTCGATGGAGAAATTTGTTGGGGTTGTACAAACTTGTCCTAGCCTTCAAATTTCATGTCATTCTAGGTACTTTTATGGCTTAGGGGCATATAAATAGGTAACAATCCCTCTTTATCTTCTTTTGTTGCAACATTGTTAAGATCTGCACACAATAATGGCATGCCTTCTAGGATCTCATTAGTGAGATAGTCCCACAAGGTTGCTATCCCATTTGCATCATTTGAGGCATGTATGTTGGTTTGTCCCATGAATTGGCCATCTAGATCAAACAATGCCCATATCACTCAATTTTTTGGATTAATACCTTGACCAATAACAATAACATCCAACTTAGGGGAGACAAGGGTGGCATCTCCTTTTCCTTCAACATGTTTAGTTAAAAAAAAATGTTTGGCCAAATTACCCAAATCATCATTTGCATAATAAAAGAAACTACAGTAGCTTCTTTTGAACAAAAAATGTTTAACTCAAACAATTTCAATTACAATTTGAACCATGGATTTCCTACAAGGGTTTGTAAGGACTTGAACATTCCATGAGTCAATTATCCTTGCAAACATTAGACAGGTAAGTTAATCATCTCCTCATCTTCGAAGCTTGCAAAAATTTCGAGAGGTCACATTTTTCTACTAAGGTGAGAAAAATTAATTTAGGGTTTTATTCTTTTGTTTCATTTGAGAATCTCTTACATCCAGTGCTAGTAGAGAGATAAGGCATGGGGGTAGAGATTGGGCCCTATGAGTTCCACCTCTCAAGTGGAGGTGGGCTAGGAGGCTCCAGTAGGTTCCTTGTCCATGTCCACATTGATAATATTCTTACCAGGTTTTTAGTTTCAAGTCCTTTACCTTTATTTACGATCTTCACCCAACTTCGCTATCTATCAAGGGTGAGCCTTCGGCATCCTAACCTTCAACATTATCAATAGCTTGAGTTTCATCATTTTCCACCTTCCCCATTAGAGAACAATCCTTAATTTTGTGATTTGGTATTTGGCACTTGAAATAGGTGTTTGGGAGGCTGATTAGAATGGTTGAAAAATAACTTTTCCTCCTCCCCCCAACTTGAAGGTATAGAAACTCCTTGATATATTTATATAGATTGAATTTGGGAAAACCCCTCTTTTGAGTCCATGGGTCAAAAAACCTCACGGGTTCATGGCATATGAAATTTCCAATTAGTACAAAAATGTGTTCTAGGAACTCCAAAAACTACATGGGTAACTCCTGAAATTCTGCTCAAGCCAAGAAATACATCTGAGTGGCCTCCTCTGCTAAGAATATTTCATGTAATTTGCCAAGCACATCCAAGGTATTCTAACACCTCCATGGATTGTGAAACACCATTTCATGATAATGAATTTCTTGAAAAGAAAAAGAAAAAGATCCTTTGGTTAGGTTGCATATCAAAAATCCAACAAATCCAACCATGGGCTTCCCCAGCCTCCTTAACCTAGGTCTTAATCATTGATGTGGGATCGATATGATCAGTAAAAGACCATAGCAACTTGTCTTTTTAAATTATCACAAGAAACAATGTATTCGAAATTTTCAATATCACTAGAAAATTCATTTAGAAGACTTTCATTTCCTTGTTGACAACCTTTGGGATGAACTTTTGTAGAGCCTTCGACAACACCATTGTTTCCAACCCTTACTCATTGCACAAATGCCAATTGAAAATTTGTTGATATAGTGAGGTGGGCAGTAGGGGTGGCCACTGTAATGAGCCTTTTCTCACCTTATGGAAGTTTATGAAAGCTGTGAATTCCACCAATGTAATTCGATGTTGTCCAAAATCAATAAATGCTAAGAGAATAGTTAATTTGACCTTGACCAATGGTTAGTTGCAATCAAGCCGTATGACTTCAGGATGACCATTCTAACGACTCCCTACTTACCTTATGGTAGGCCTGCAGAGCCACATGTTCCACTAATGCAATGACCATGCTACCCAAAATAGTAAATGCAAGGATATAGCTAGTAAATTCAACCTTCATCAATATTTGGGCTCACTCAAATACTATGATATTAGGTGATCTAAAACATGTGTTATTGGATTCACAGGGTCTTGACGCTGGATCTGTGGATCCACATTCTAGATCTGGATATGGATACAAATTAGTGTATCCAGAGATTTTGGAGGTAATTCCATATTTTTTGAGGTGGATGCACTGATATCCCCGACCATACATTGATCCCAAGGAAAATTTGATATAATTTAATGTTTTTTCATTTTATTTCTAGGTTTTTGGCATTTTTTGCCACTCAAAACCTAATTCCCGTATAATATTGATTCAGGTGGATATTGGTGGCCACCCACCTATTCCACTTGGGGCCCCACCATTATCTCTTTCATTCTTTTATTTTTAGCACAATTTACTATTTTTGACAATTTTTTTGGTCTTGAACTTCCTGAGTCATTTTGAGGCCCTAAACGACGTTTTTTGCGAAAAATGAGATCAGGCGAGCCTGATGAGTGTGTCAAACAGAGATTGTATGCCAAAGTTACATCGTTGAGAATTTTTACCCCTCGAATAGATATTTCTAATGAGCTATTGAGCACATCAAATGGAGATCGTATGCCAAAGTTACATCCCTAGGAAGTTGAAACACCAATTTACCCAAACGGGGCCCATAGTTTTGGCGCTTCATCTCCTAGGGTTAGGGTTTTGGATGTTTAGGGTTTTCCATTGTTTCTAAATAATAAATAGGCCTCAAGCCTCATTGTAAATCTCATAGGCTTGTAGTCACCACATATCTTCTCAGAGATAAGCTACCAACACTCTAGATAGTTTATTTCTATTTTGTCTGTAAGAAAATTTCAGTTCTTTGATATTAATGAAATGAAGTGTTATTTATGTTGTATATTTGTATTTATTTATGCTTACATGTGTATTTTATTGTGTCCCTAGATAAATCCAGATCAGTGGTATCAAAGCGGTCTTCTTTTTCTCTATCCTTCTTTGCATGTCCCCAATGAGGTCGGGGTATAAAGAGTTGGGGCTCAATTTGATTAAACCTTTGCACGATCAGCCTCACAAACCCCGATGGATACCCATGGGGGATGACAAGAAATATTAGGGAGCAGGAGATCTTATCAAAATATTGCTTGAGGAGGTCCTCGAAATAAAAAGGAACACGATGATGGATAACTTTTCCCAGATCCTTCAACGATTGCCCACCGACAGTGCATCTGCATCCAATAGCCACTCTGGAGGTGTGACTCACTTTAACGTACATGTAAACTTTGACATTCCCATATTTGAGGTTCAAATAGATGAAAATGTCATAGATATATGGATGAATGTATTAGAGGGATATTTCTCGGTCCATGACTTTTTCGACCGAGAGAGGATTATTTTTTCACTCCTCAAAGATACCCCCCATGTCTAGGACTGGTGGGAAACCTACTGTGAGAAAAGGGATGAGATAGAACCCTATCTATTCTTAAACATACCCACTTGGAATTCTTTCTGAGATTCCATCAAGGAACAATATTATCCCCTGGTGAGCTATGAGGACAAGTATATACAATGGACCACACTATGGCAACAAAGGGATCAAGATGTGTATGAGCCGATGAATCTGTTTGATACCTTGTGCACAAAGTTGGTTATCAAAGATTCAGAGAAACATTTGGTGTTAAAGTATCACAATTTTCTACATAGATACATTTAGGAGGAAATGGAGTTCCTCGACATCTCCTTGCTTGGTACGTCATACTGATATGCTACCAATATTGAGCATAAATTTAAGCAGAAGAAGTGAGACTTTGGATTTGCGAATCAAAATCAGGGGAAAGGTGCCCCCAAACCGCAGAACAAAGGAAAAATCCAAGGCATGGAAGCCCCAGACAACCTACCAAAGTCACAAGCAAAGAAAAACACCGCGAAGCCAAAGAAGGACACAGGAAAGTGGTGTGAGTTCCATAAGATCTCCACTCACAACACAAGTGAGTGTCGGGCCAAGCAATTGTTGGTGGCCGAGATGAGGGCTTCTAAATCAGATGCATGCTTTGACTTTGAATCAGAACCTGACAAGGGGAATGACAAAGGGAAACAAATTATTGATGCAAATCCCAATGCCACTGTTGCCACTGTGAAGATCCAGAAGGAGGAACCAGAGGATCTAGAGGAGGCGGAATGTCTCTTCCACTCCTAGATGTGGGTAAAGGGTTCCCCGCTATGGTTCGTTGTCAAAAATGGGAGCCAAAAGAACGTCATTTCAGTGGATGTAATGAATCATTTGGGCTTGCCAACCACATTTCACCCATAGCCATACACCATCGGGTAGCTTCACTAAGGACGGGATCTCCGCGTCAGCCAACAGTGCCACCTTCTCTATAACATCAAGCCCTTCATGGATGAGGTGTTATGTGACATTGATCCTATTGATGTTTCTAATGTATTATTAGGCCAACCATACTTGTGGAAGCAACATGCTGTGTATGAGTCACGACCTCACGTTGTTATTGTTACCTTGGAAAATAAGCTATACAGGATACCAGAGGTACCACCGCCTACCAATATCTCTTTGGTTACTACAAAAAAATGCAGTAAGATGATTTCCCAAACTAGGAAAAAAAATTTCCTGATGATCCGCCCCCAGGGCAAGAAGAATATTGTGGCCATGACCTCCAAACATGGCTCTTCTGCAAGAAAACAACAAATGGACAAGGTTGTGGAGGATTACATAGACATTTTCACCTCACCCATAGGGGTACCTCTGCACTGTCAGGTCAAGCACCCCATTGATCTGACCCCAGGTGTGTTATAGCATCATTTCTCACCTTCATATGATTCATGATTGCTTTGATGGTTTTGGGCACCCATTCCTATAGACTTGGACAAATTCACTTAAAAACAGTGTAAAAATTCCCATACGCGACTATGCCCGTACTTTTCCGCGTGTATACGCGAATCCAGCTGCACTTTTCCACGTATGCCATTAAAATTATGAAAAAATATATAATTATTCCCTATTTTCAGGCTGGGTTGATGGTTACTCAGGTAGTTCAACCACCCCAGCACGTGGCCAACTATTTCCAACTGTTGAAACTACTTGGAGGGAGTATAAAAACCCCTCATGTGTATGGCCTAAGGGAGAGAGAATTATTGATATTATACTATGTTGGTATTCCCTATCCAAGTCTGATTCCCCGTGCCTCCTGCACTTTCCCAGTTCATTACAGGAAACCCTTGTTTTCTTGAGATGCTCATCTCCCTATATGTCATCTCGTATGCACCAGTTTGGAAGGAGTCTTAGCGAGGCAAGGGTGGGACGAATCCGAACGACGGTCTGCTCGAAGATCATGGAAGGATTCAGGTGATCTCTCCACTCGTTACTTTTGTACATGCTATTTATAATACAGAAGTACCATCTTGTTCCCAAAATATACGTGTTAGTGTCTTCTTACATATATGAGAAAATTTTTATTTAAGCATTCATTATGATTTATCTGATGTTTTATATGGATTTCACTAACATTTAGAGTACATATATGCTGTACAACCAGTTCTTCGTGCTTGTTTCTTCTTGTTTTTCAGGTTAAGAAGGAAGGATGGTTGTTGGGGGTTTCGACCCTGCGGGATCTGCTTCAACCGTAGGACCTACGGGTAACTTCCTCATTCTACTCTATTTAGTTTTTCTGAACATGCATGGTTGTGTGAGTCCTTCTTAAGTAGCATGCCCCTGCTCTGTGGAGGTTGTAATCCAACGAACCTCTAGGGTGATTTTCCCCGAAACAGAACTGGCGACTCCACTGCGGATCACATTCTTGTGACTCCCCTGTTGGGTGGTTTCAGCTGTTTGGTAGGTTGCCAACAGTTTTAACTTTCATTTGCAGTCCAGTTTACTTTTTCTCAGTCAGTCTGAAGTCCTGGTTTCTTTTCCAGGCTTGTCCTTTTTGTTTTTTCATTATTTACCTTTGTATACGCGCTTTTTTCTGCACACAGTCGTGTATACACGCAAGTTTGTCTAAAGGGACCCGCGTATACGCGAGTTTCCCTTAGCACAGACGCGTATGCACGCTGGTTGCTAAACTGTGAAGTAGCGTATACCTAGGCAGATTTTGAATTTTTGGGTTTCTTGACTTTTTGGTCCTTTCTGGCTGTGGAGACCTGTTTCTACAGTGTCTTTGTACTCTCTGGATTGTGAAGGAAGTGGTTTCTGGTCTTTTCTCTCTTTCGTTTGATTGAAAACTAGTCTTTTTGGCAAAGTGTTGTTTCTGGTGCTGGCACTTCTGGTTTGAGTACCAAGATAGCTTTCTGAGCATTCTTGGCTGTTCTGCGTTATCAGAACAGAGAGCTCCTGCTCAGTTACTCTTTCCTGTCTTTTTGTTTTTCTTGGCACTACGATTTTTGCTCATTTCTTGATTGGTTTTCTTGAGTTCAGTAGGCTAGGTCTTATTGCAACTTTTGAAGAGTTTTTCTTGCTTCTTCGAAGTTTTTGCTTGCGGCAAGTTTATACTATTCTTCTAGGCTGAGTGGCTGAGTTTTCTTGTCTTCTTTTGCTCTCATTGATCTTGCTACTAGTTAGCTTTATAAGGCTTGGAGCATTGTTGAAGTTTGTGCTTGGAATTCAGTCTTGTTTGGTTTGGATTTTGATAGTTTTGCTTGGTCTTTTAGAACTCTTTCTCTATAAAACTAAAAAGCTCAAAAAACATTTGTTTTGCTTTTTGTTTTTGCATTTCAAAGGCTCAAAAAACATTTTCTCTTGTTATTTTCTTTTGTTGTTGCATTTTCATTTTCATTTTTCCATAGCTTTTGAAGCTTTTGTGAGGTTTCTTGCTTTTGGTTTTTGGCTTGATAATTGGAAGGGAGTTCTCATTCATTTCTTCTTCTTGTTTTTAAGCATCTTTGGTGTCTTTATATTAAGAGTTCTTGATTTCAAGGACTAGATTTCTGGACAACCAAGACAAGTTAAAACTGAAGGTCTTTTTGGGAAATTTCACTCTGCTTTAGGAGATTTGCATCTTAGGATTTGCATGCTTGTAGTGATTTGCACTAGGTGCATTTAAACATTTAGTCAATTTCATAGTTTTTGTGAGTGTGAGTTTGCTATTTGAAAAGAAAAAAAAACAATTTTTAATCTCGTAGAACCCGTGTAGAGATTTCTTTTCATCGAAAGACAATAACTGCATCTACATGTAGTTAAGTTTTTATTAATTTCTTTCTGCGTCAAAAACATCATAAGTTTCATCTCCATATCCTTGTGACTTAACATAACAGCCCATTAAAATAAGCGATTTAATTTAAAATCAACTAGCAAGTTCTCTAAGTGTCATACACCAACTAGCTAGGTTGTAGGGCCTTGGATTAGTTGAGTGGAGAGTTAACTCTCCAAGGCCACTGAAACAAAACATAGAAGTTGATTAATTGAGTGAAATCCAACTCCGTTAGGTGGACCGGGAAAGCTCTCCTCCAGAGAGTCAAGCGCGAGGGGAAGTGAAGGTTGAGAAGAGGGATACCCCCCCTCCGATTAGTAGATACGACCTCCAAAGATCGTTAAAGCGACTTTCCACGATACGGATTGGCAGTGCCCATAGTTGCCACTCCTAGGTTCCACAGTGTTGCGGGGGAATACCCGTGGTACCTGAGGCAGACGTCGCATCACTTTCAGCAGTACTTCTGGGGGGTGCCCTTGCGAAGCTTGGGTGCTTGATCCGGAAAAGGCTATCGTTAGGAGGTCGGCGTAACTGTTTCTGATACCTTCGCTAGTTGTTCTGGGCCCTAATCATCCCGGACTACTTTCGGGAGGTCCTATATTTCGCTTTCATGTATTTTGGTGTCCGGTCCCCATCACCCAGAGCGGAAATACTTGGAGGTTGTTTGCTTGATTGTATCTCAGGGATTTTTATTTTAGTGAGTGCTCTTTGCTCCTAGCTTGCCTAGCTTTTCACTTTTTTTAGTCTAATTTAAAATCTATAAAAGTGGCTGATCAAGCGCCTCGTCGATCGAGGAGAATTCGAGGGTTATCTCCCGAGAGTCCAGAGCCTTCTTCGAGAAGGCATAGGAGATATTTAGCAGGTGGTTACCACCCTATGGAGTCTGACGCAGTGGAGAGAGATCCTCCACAAAGGTATGAAGGTTTCATAGCTGATTCTGGTGTCGGTTCCAAGAGGAGCGTTCCGCTCACCTCGCGAGTTTTGTTTCCTCAGGAAGAAGATTTTCAAATTGAAGACGTACCTAAGCCTCCTGCGACAGGTCCATCTCCTCTTCCTCCTGACTATCCGTTCATTGTTCAGTACATCAGACCTGAGTCTCAGAGACCGGAAGATCTTCCGTATCTTTCCTATCTTTCGATGGCCATGACTGGGAACGCGGCCTCTGCCGTGAGTGCTGCAGGCATTTAGACCCTTGCTTCTGTTGAAGGAGGGGGCACTATTGCTTTATCTTCGATTGCTTCTAGTGCTGCTGTGTTTGGCTCTGGTTTCACCCAAGCACATGCTTCTCATTTTGGTCCCTTGTGTTCAGGGATGCCCTCTAGTGGGAATCCCTCTTTTTCCTTTTCCGCTGTTGTAGCTGGATCTACACCCATGTCTTCTATGGCTAGTGGATCGGCTTATTTTCAGGGTTTCCCCTTTGGGACTGGACACATTCCTAGTTCCAATCCTTCTTTAGGGTCGTTTCCGTTTACGTTCCAGACCCAGAGTTTCAACCCTTGGTCTGGGGGGCAAAGTTCGACTACTTTTACAGGGTGGAATTCTGTGTTTACTACAGCGGGGGCATGGAACCAGTTTTACGGAGGTCATCAAGGGAATGCTTCTTTCCCTTCGTCGAGTGCTTACCAGACCTTTTCTCCTCTTTCTAATGCCTGGAACCCCTATCAGGGGCTCTCCTTTTCATTCAATACTTCAGCGAGGGGAACTGGTCTAGGCTTTGGTCACTCTGCGTTGGGAGGAGGTTCTTCTCCTTTTTCTACGAGTCCTTTCTGGCAACCTGGTGCCTTATCAAATCCAGGCTATTCTTTTCAGAATGTTGGGAAACCATCCCATCAAGGATGGAATCCTCAGGCTCCGCCTCGCTTACCTTTTCTGGCAACGTTGAACTTGCCAGATCTGTCGAAGTTGACTAATGATCCGATTCGTTATAGTCCGGGGAGGCCTCCGGTCCTGACCAAACTTCCTTCAGATATTCCAAAATTTGAAGGTAAGAATGGGGAGGATCCGGCTGACCACATCACCACTTTCCACTTATGGTGTTCTTCGAACTCCCTGATCGATGATTCGATTAGGTTGAGATCATTTCAATGCACCCTAACTGGAAACGCTGCCAAATGGTATATCGAGCTAACTGGGGGAATTTTTTCCACATTTGGAGAACTGGCTGTCACATTTCTAAACCATTTTCAGTTGCCTGTCCGATATGAGGCTGGGACGGAACTCCTGGCTAATTTTAAGCAGGACAAGGCAACTCACATTTCTGATCACATTCAGGAATGGAGGAGAAGGAAGAGGCTTATTAAAGCTCATATTCCTGGTGAATTCCTTCTCGAATGGTTTCTCAAATCCCTGCAGTCAGATATTTCAAAAGATGTATCCCTATCTGGGGTATTTTCTGAGGAGCAGGCCATCTTTAGGGCCCAGCAGCTGGAACTGATCTATTCTCAGTCTGGGGTCCTTTATAAATATTTTCCCAATGCTCCTCGCTCCAAATTGGATTTATTGAATACTAAGCCCGGTCCGCATGGTGATGGGCTTTTCGGATCGATCAATAGTGGTGCAGCCAGCCTGCTTTCTCAACTGCAGCAGTTGTCTTTACAAT
Source organism: Pinus albicaulis (assembly GCA_034641835.2). Taxonomy (NCBI): domain Eukaryota; kingdom Viridiplantae; phylum Streptophyta; class Pinopsida; order Pinales; family Pinaceae; genus Pinus; species Pinus albicaulis. The sequence goes on from JAXQQM020085535.1 coordinate 15,004, forward strand.
CTACTCCTTCTAGTCAGGCTGTGCCTGCCGAGTCATCGCCTTCCCAGTCTTTGTCCATAAATGATGTCCAAGCTTCTGATCCCAAAGGAAATCAACAATCCGATGGGAAGAATAAGGGATGAAATAACAAGAGGAAGGGCAAGAACGGGAAGGGTAATGCAAATAAAACCAACGAGCGTGTTGGTGAGGGTCAAAAGGAGAAGAAGAAAGTGAAGTTTCCATGCAAGCTCTGTGTTGGAGACCATCTCACACACCTTTGCCCTAAAATTCAGGATGCTCAACGCTTGTTAGCTCAGTAAGGTTCTTCTAGTTCCCAGGCTATGTTAACAAACCCTTTTCCCCAAGGGCAGCAATTAGTTGCTGCCGCGAACCAAAATCCTAGGGCTTCCTCTGGGGGCACCTAGGAAGGGGAAATTCCATCGAACATTTTCATGATGAGTGCTCACGCGGATATCGCTACGAGATCTCGTGATTATGGCAGAGAAGAGTCTTCGAAAGCTAAGGAAGTTCCTGATGCTACTGAGCCGCTTCACATTACGAATCCTACTGTTGAGTCTATGCCTCAGATGCCCAAAGCATCTTCTAAGCGATCAACGATTAATCCAAATGCTAGGGCTGCCTAGAACTACTCGATTGTGGAAGATCTAGCGCAAAGTCCTTGTGCTATGTCAGCTTTAGAGGTACTCCAGTCTTGTCCGGCTCAGTGCAGTGCTTTGCTCACTGCCATTGGGGCTATTGATCCAAAAAATTCTCTTCTGATTACATTTGATATGACTAATTTTAAGAAGAGACTTCCTCATCACATGGCTTTTCATATTAAATCATCGTATCGGAAGTGCAATATCTTTCGAACGGTTGTTGATGAGGGTGCTTCCACATGCCTGATGTCTCTCGCATGCTGGAAGACACTTGGATCTCCCAAAGCTGTTCCATCTAGCACTGTTCTTACTACGTTCGATGGTCATTCTCACAGACCCCATGGTATTTTCCCGGCTTTGCCCATCTGTGTTGGGGGCAAAACCGTCAATATAGAGGTTGAGGTAGTAGATGCAGCCTTGAACTACAACCTTTTGTTGGGGAGGAACTGGATTTATGAGATGGATGCCATTACATCCTCATTATTTCGGATTGTATGTTTCCCCCATGAAGGGAGGATCGTTATAGTGGATCAACTGGATTGTCCTCCTGTAGACCTGAATGCATCTTCTGACTCATCTGTTCCGAAGTTGGATAATACTAAGGCGCCTGTTGAGAATCTAGGAGTTGGAATGTATTCTTCCTTGATGGGTACTTCCGATCTTCCTCCTCCTACGGTGCATATTAATGCTATTTCATCCTCCAAGGCTCCCCTTCGAAGAGAATTCTTCAGAACTCATTATTTTTCGGACCCTTGGACCTTACCTTCCCCTACTGCCACATTAGCGGAAGTTCAAGTGGGCGGAATGGCATTTCCGATTTCTGTAGCTGAGATTGCATATAAGTCTATTGTTGACACTGCAGAATCCATCCCAGCTCCTGTTTCACCGGAAGAGTTGGATGGTGATGTGGCTCCGGCTTGGACGCTTAGTTCTTCTTCAGCCTAGGATTGCATTGATACCACTCTTCCATCTGAAGAGGCCATCCTGGAAGCCATGATAGGTATAGATAGACTATGGGATGATTTGCATCATCGGTCTTACTTCTTACTTGACTTGAGCGAAGTTGAAACAAGTTTTCCGAGTCCTCCGTCTCCTAGTTCTGTTCACCCAGTCTTGAACCCTTTGGCACCAACACAGGTTTATGCTGAAGGGAACATGGCTGTGATCTCTCCTACTATCCTGGTGAACATTTCCAGGGATCCCAATATTATCGAGAATGTCTTCATTGTTGAATGTTCTCGTGAAAGAGGTTCAAATTTACTGCAAGGCTCTTCAAAGAGTATAGGGATGTTTTTGCTTGGTCTTATGAGGAAATGCCTGGCATAGACCCATCTATCGTCCGGCATGAGATCAAGACGTATGAAAACGCTAAGCCGGTCAGGCAAAAACTTCGTCCGGTTAATCCTAGGAAGGCAGCAGCTATCAAAGCTGAAGTTGAAAAGCTGCTTAAGGCGAGATTCATTTTCCCAGTTCCTCTGACTGAATGGGTTTCAAACCCCGTTCCGGTAGATAAAAAGCAAGGAACGATTCGAGTGTGCATCGATTTCAGAGACCTGAATAAGGCGTGTCCTAAGGATAATTACCCCACACCGTTCATTGATCAGATTATTGACGAGTGTGCCGGTAACGAGATTTTTTCCTTCATGGATGGTTTCTCTGGTTATAATCAAATTACTATCCGTCCAGAAGATCAACATAAGACCGCATTTATTTGTCCCTGGGGTACGTTTGCATATAAGAAAATGCCTTTTGGTCTTAAAAATGCTGGAGCTACCTTTCAGCGGGCCATGTCTTACGCCTTCCACGACATCAAGAAGATTATCGAGGCATACTTAGATGATCTAGCTGCTCATTCTCGAAAGAGGATGGATCATCCTGGTCACCTCCGACAAATATTTGAAAGATGTCATTTTTATAAAATTCGATTGAATCCGAACAAGTGCATTTTCGCGGTTACATCCGGTCGGCTATTGGGATTCATTGTGTCTAGGGAAGGGATAAGGGTAGATCCCTTCAAGGTTGAGGCAATACTTCGGTTGCCTCCCCCGTCTTCCATCCGTCAGCTTCAAAGTCTTCAAGGAAAGTCTAATTTTCTTTGGAGGTTTATCGTCAATTATGCTGAAATTACAAAGGGATATATGAGACTATTGAAGAAAGGAGTTCCTTTTCTTTGGGACGACTACGCTCAACGCTCGTTCGATGCTTTGAAAAAGGCATTGACCTCTGCTCCTTTACTGAGTCCACCCGATTATAGCAGAGATTTTCTTTTGTATCTGGCTACAGCAAAATCTACCATTGGTATGGTTCTGGTTCAGGAGGATGATGCTCTTGCTGAGCATGTTATTTACTACCTTAGTCGAGGACTGGTAGGACCTGAACTGCGATACACTCCGATAGAAAAGTTAGCCTTAGCAGCAGTTCATGCTGTGCAGCGACTCCGGCATTACATTATTCTTTGCAAAACTTATGTCTTGGCAGCTGCCAATCCATTTCAGTTTGTCCTCAGCAGGCGAGTGATTGGGGGCAAATATAATAGATGGATTGTGATTTTACAGGAATTTGATCTTGAGTTCATGTCTGCCAAATCCAAGAAGTCAATAGTTTTTGCGGAATTGATCTCCGAGTTGCCCTGTGGAGAGGAGATGATCTATGATGAGTCCTTTCCGGACGAACACTTGTTTCTTATCTCTCCACAGGATCCTTGGTACGGGGATATCATTGTGTATCTCCAGACTGCGAAGTTTCCCTCTACTTTTTCGAAAGATGAGCGTCGTAAGCTGCGTCACTTGGCCAAGAATTATTTGATTATTGGTGATGCTTTGTACCGTCGAGGGGTTGATTCAATCCTAAGACGCTGCTTAACTCTCGAAGAAGCTGAGGCTGTGCTCAATGATTCTCACAGTGGAGCTTGTGTGGGTCATTTATCTGGGCTTGCTACAGCCCAAAAGATTTTTCGTGCTAGATACTTTTGGCCCTCGATTTTCAAAGATTGTATTGAATCGGTCAAAAAGTGTCATCCCTGTCAGGTTTATACTCGAAAAATACGCGCTCATCCAGCTCCGCTTTTTCTAGTCGTTACTGTCGGACCCTTTACAAAGTGGGGTATTGATTATACTACTTGTAACCCGCCTTCGGCAAAAAGTCACAAGTACATTATCGTAGCAGTAGACTACTTTACGAAGTGGGTCGAGGCTATGCCTACTTTTGGGAATGATGGTGAGACTGCATCTCTTTTCCTTTTCAACCAGGTTATCGCTCGTTTTGGTATTCCTAGAGAGATTGTCACTGACCATGGCAGTCATTTTCAGAATAGTATGATGGCTGAGTTGGCTCTCAAATTGGTTTTCCGGCAGGAGCATTCATCTCCATATTATCCTCAAGCCAATGGGCAAGTGGAAGCCGTGAATAAATCCTTGAAGACAATTCTTCAAAGGACAATTGATAAAGCTAGATCCAACTGGCATATTATGCTATATCCTGCACTTTGGGCATACAGGACGTCAGTGAAAACTACAACTGGCTTTACTCCATTTCAGTTAGTGCATGGGGTGGAATCCGTATTTCCTATTGAGTGCAAGATTCCTTCTCTTAAATTAGCTGTTGAACTTCTTCCTGACACTTCTAGTCTGGCAGAACGGCTTCTTCATCTGGAACATCTCGATGAGCAGCGTGAAGATGCCGCCACGATAAATGAAGTGCATAAAAACTGAGTAAAAGTTTAGTACGATAAGGCGGTCAAGCCTAGGGTCTTTTCGGAAGGTGACCTTGTTTTGGTCTATGCCCAAGAAAAGGATGCCGTAGGGGCAGGAAAGTTTAAGTCTATGTGGTATGGCCCCTATATAGTTAAAAAAGTCCTTAAGAAAGGAGCGTACACCTTGGTTGATTTCGAAGGGAACGAGTTGTCGGAGCCCCGTAATGGGCTCTATTTGAAGAAGTATTATGCCTAGGCTTCGGCCTGGCATGTTGCTTTTGTATATAGTAGTTTTTTTCTTTTTACATATCTGATTGATTTTCGATTTTTGATGAGGTGGTGATGTTTTTGATCTACTTTGGTAGGTTGTGTTGGATGTCATGAGTCATTTTGGTTTCGCCGATGGTGCTAGTAGACACACCCGAAACTTAGCTTCTGCGGCTTGGGTGCTTCATTATCCATCCAGTTAGCTATTAGTATCAAGAGGGGTCTGCATTGGTCCTGCTTCCAATAATATAGTAGAATACACTGCAGTTATTCATCTACTCTCGGAGGCAATATCTTTGGGTGTTGATTCGTTGGTATTTTTCTTGGACTCTCAGCTGGTGGTGTCGCAGTTGAACAATACTTATCAGGTACGAGATCCATTTTTATTACGATTGTTCTTGAGGGTACGTTTGTTACAAAGGTCATTTCAATTTTTAACTTTCATTCATATTCCTAGAGCTGACAATTGGTTTACTGACTCGTTAGCTAATCAAGCAATAGATTGGCATATTAATCATTCCATACAATAAATTTTTAATCATCAAAAACATCATACATTTTGATACATTTATCACATCACATCAAATATCGTTGTATATATATCATCGAAGTGTTCAAAAACTTTACAAAATTTGGATCCATAAGGTCATACAAAATTTGGGCTTATGCCCCCATCATGTTCAGTCTCAAAAAAGAATATATAGTCATCTAATACATAATATCTGTCTACTCTTGAGGTCCCTGCCCAGAAGTCGTGTTCCTATAGAATGTGACTGCGGTGGCAACTCGGCGGAATAATCTAACCCAGTCTCGAGGCACTCCTACCACCCGTCTCTGGATAGCTTCTGGTAGATCCTCCACAGCAGCCATAGGTATTTGGTGGGTTAGTCCCTCCAAATTCCTCTACACGGCCTGGAGGGTCCTATCTGAATCCACAGTATCTGCTTCGCCCCTGTGGTGCTTGTGGCGCGGGAGACCCTTAGGACGAACTGGTCCAACATCTGAATCATGATCATTTTAAATTGTCAGTCATTATGAATCCAATCAAAAACATGTTTGTTTTTCATTTTTTCACACATATTTGAAAAAATCCAAAAAAAATTATATAAGTCAAAAAATTTTGCAAACTTACCGACTGTGCCCCATGCTGTGCCTGGTGGAAGAACTAGATCTGGATCTCCACAGAAGTCCATCTCGGCATAGGGATAGTCGTCCACTGCGATGATTTGTTCTCCCCACCAGCGGAAGAACTCATCGTCCCATGTGGTCCGGGGTACCTCACTACCCCCCAATCTCTTCATCATGTCTGCCCAACGGGCAATTCTTGGGTCCCGTGGGCTACTGATGGTAGAGATGACTCTGGGTCTCAATGATGGAATCTTCTCAAAGAATAATGTTGTCAAAATTGTACTATAGCCAAAGTGTTTAGTCTTTGCTTGGCGGATTGAGGTCAATTGTTGTTTCATGTTCAGTAAAAGGGCTGTGCACCAATCATACACATGAGTCAAACATTCTACTGCTATGCTCATTTGCGTCCTGGACGCCTGATGTAGGGAGGTAGATCCTGCCACTCTGTCGATGGTGAAAAGGAGGATTTTCATGTGCAAATCCCGTAAATCTTTAATTGCAATCTGAGTTCCAACCTTTTTGGAACCGTCTACGCAATACACGTGGACATAGTCTTCCACGGTTAGCCACCCCAGGGGCTTCCCGTGCAAGTCTACTGGTTCTCCCCTCCGGGAAAGTCCAGTAATAAAGTATATGACTTCCACTTCAATGCGTAGTGGCATCTGATCTATCACGAAACAGTCTTGATCTGGTTCCCAGTAATTGACGAGAATTTCTAGCAACCAAGGATTGCTTTTCATATTTGGCATTTTAAAGAATTTGAACAATCTGCAATTCCGAAGGATATTTTGCGCTGCTCGATCTTGCATGACCTCTTGGTCAATTGCGCTATGCTCACGTTCTCTCCATGAGATTTTCATCCTGTCAAATTTCATCAAATCATGCATTAGCCATGCTTTTTAAGTTTCAAACTTGCGCATACGCGACTTTTTCTTTTCACAGTCGCGTGTATACGCGAGTTTCCTGTAATGAACCCGCGTATGCGCAAGTCCGCATTTTTTAGCAAGGGTTTTAAAGCTAAAATTCACTTAATTTTAATTTCCAAACAGAAAAAATGATTTGCAAGGATGATTTAGGAGCCTACCTGAAATTTTGGCGCGATTCGACGGTCGGTTGTTCCTGATTTGACGAAAGAAGTTTTTGCTCCAGAGCACTTTTTTCCAAATTAGCAATGCAATAATGAACCAAATATGAGGTAATTTGTCTATTTATGCCTAAAAAGTTGAAAATTTTCGCAAAAATTCATTATGCTCATTTTTTCGATCTATCTTGAGCTGCATAACTCGAATGCTTGGAAGTGCCCAGTTTGGTATGTTTTCAGGTACATTTTGACGATTTTGAGATTTTTCCCGATTTTTGATCCATGATTTCCGACTCGTCACGACAGGTATATGATCTTCACTGGCATATAGGTTAGGGAAATCACTTTCCATTGCATCTTGCATACTAGCCTCCATACTGATCACTTTCCTTATGGTCGATCCCATCAGGTCATGAGTATTACACCCATTTCACTCGCCAATTATCTAATCATGACTTGGTGGTAGAGCCTTCCTTTACATGGGCTTCCTAGTTAGTTCCTCGCTATCACTTGTTGCCCATGCTGCGTTTTATGTAGGCTTGGGAGTCCTCTTTAGTCCCGCCATGTCTTATGTGTTGAAGCTTCATTCTTCTTCTTCCTCACTATCATTTTTCTGGCTTTTACCCTAGAGGCTCCCCGGTGTCGTTAAGTTGTATTACTGCATTGCATATTGGCTACTTGTTTATCCTGACCTTTAGCCGGCTTCATTTGGACTTGATGTTTAAGCCAAATTTTGACCTTGACTATTTGTACAAGTTAACCATTGCATGCACTTAGCTATCACGAATTGACACCCTTTTACCCATGGATGGAACATTCCTTTGAGTATCGCTTACCAGTTTTCGCCACCTTGCATTGAGCATAGGATCGTTCCAATCCCAGGAACTAGTGCATCTGATTTTTTGATACTCGTTCTATCCATTGTACCATAGCAGTCTTTTATTCTTTTTCAGGCTTATTATATGAAAAAGAAAAAAAAATCAAATATAACAAAAAGAGCGGGAACGGGATGTATCTTCATTATTTTGATGGCAATACAGAGTCAGTTTGTCGCCCTTGAACAAAGCACATTTACTTATATATATCTCCTACATTTGGGATGGTTTTAGTTTTTACCTAGGTTCAGCCTTTACCATGTTTCACCTGTCAGTTCTCCCCCAGTTGGTTATCTCTTCCAATCATATGGAGAGTTTGTTCTGCCTCCTGCATAACAGACTTATACAGTGTCACTTTTTATTGTTATGGTCATCACGAGTCGTGCTTTTGTTCAAGGGAAGTCTAACCTGAGTCGGCCATTCTACGGTGTCTCTTGACTCATTATTCAGTCAGCCTTCCCGGTCTTGTCAGTATCATGTTCTATCACATCAGATGTTTTGGTCTTAAACCTATATGTCATCTCGTATGCACCAGTTTGGAAGGATTCTTAGCGAGGCAAGGGCGGGACGGATCCGGACGACGGTCTGCTCGAAGATCGTGGAAGGATTCAGGTGATCTCTCCACTCGTTACTTTTGTACATGCTATTTATAATACAGAAGTACCATCTTGTTCCCGAAATATACGTGTTAGTGTCTACTTACATATATGAGAAAATTGTTATTTAAGCATTCATTATGATTTATCTGATGTTTTATATGGATTTCACTAACATTTAGAGTAGATATATGCTGTACAACCAGTTCTTCGTGCTTGTTTCTTCTTGTCTTTCAGGTTAAGAAGGAAGGATGGTTGCTGGGGGTTTGAACCCTGCGGGATCTACTTCAACCGTAGGACCTACGGGTAACTTCCTCATTCTACTCTATTTAGTTTTTCTGAACATGCATGGTTGTGTGAGTCCTTCTTAAGTAGCATGCCCCTGCTCTGTGGAGGTTGTAACCCAACGAACCTCTAGGGTGATTTTCCCTGAAACAAGGTGCGCTACTACCCAACGGATCAATCTATTAGTGCTCTGTTCTAGAGAGCGATGAAATCAAGAGGAAAATTCAGGAGCTGCTACAGAAAGGTCACATCTGGCTAAGTTCATCACCCTGTGGGAGCTCGATCATGTTATTACAGAAGAATGATGGGACTTGGAGACTTTTTATTGACTATCGAGCACTGAACAAGATCACTATCCAGAATAGGTACCCGATCCCAAAGATTTATGACTTTCTAGACCAACTCAAAGGGGCAAAATATTTCAGCAAGATCAACTTGAAGTCTGGGTATCACCAAGTATCCATCAAACCCTTCGATGTGTCGAAGACTTCCTTCAAAGCTAAGGAGGGCCTTTTTGAATGGTTGTTCATGCCTTTCAGGTTGATGAATTCTCCTGCAACCTTCATGAGTTTGATGGATGACATCTTGAGGCCATTCACCAACTCATTTTTAGTAGTGTACTTGGATGACATTCTGATCTTTAGCTAGACTTGGGAAGAGCACCTCCACCACATACGACAAGTCCTCCAAACACTATGACAACACAAGTTGTGTTCCAATTTGGAGAAGTGCAATTTTGGCATGACCCAAGTTCAATATCTCGGATACATTATTGATGAAAGGGGGGTGCCTATGGATCCAACCAAGATCCAAGTCATTCGACATTGGCCAACCCTAAACACTATAACAGAGCTTCGTAGCTTTCTGGGTCTTGCTAATTTCTACCACAGGCTCGTGTTGGGATTCTATCATATAACTTGGCCCTTAAGTCAAGTCACCAAGGGAGGAGCGAGAGAAAAATTATTTTGGTAAGAATCTTAACAAAAGGCATTCATGGAATTGAAACATGGCCTCTGTTCTGCCCCCATGCTCACATTACCAGACTTGCAACAACCATTTGAGATCGAGATAGATGCCTCTGACTATGCTATTGGGGTAGTTCTTAGTCAACAGTGTCATCTAGTGACATATCACAGTGAGACATTGTCTGACACAGTTTGCAACTATCCCACTTATGACAAAGAAATGTATTCCATTGTGTAGGCTTGTCAAAAATGGAAGCATTACATTTTTGGGAAGGAAACAATCATCCACACAAACCACCAACCCCTGCAGTTCATATAGACACAAGGGAAGTTGCAGAACGATCGCCATCAAAAGTGGTCCACATATCTACAACAGTTTCATTTGAACATCAAGTACAAGAAGGGTAGCACCAATAATGTTGCAGATTGCCTCAGCCAACCACCGATCGTGGTACTAACCACCATTCTCAACTCTTTTGGGCACGAGACTTCTGATTTGCTGCTTCTCTAAAAGAGTGATCTAGAATTTGGCCACACATACTAGGCACTCTTTGGGGGTACGCAAGTTAAAAACTTTCACCTCCAAGATGCATTGTTATGTCACCTGGGACACCTTTGTGTTCCTTCAAGAGAGCATGCAAAGATGATATGGGAAGCACACTACACCTGATTCACTGGGCATTTCGGGGTCGAGAAAATAGTGGCAGTACTGCAGAAGTATTTCTATTGGTCAAACCCTCAACAGGATGTCGGGAAGTGCATCATATTCTGCATTGCTTGCGCCATTTCCAAACCGGCCATCAAGATGCAAGACATCTATACTCTGCCACCTACTCCTAGTCGACCTTGGGAATCCATCTCCATGGATTACATGTCAGGCCTTCCTTCTACTAAGCATGGAAATGACTATGTTTTCATGGTCGTCGACAGATTCTCGAAGATGGCCATTATGGTGGCGTGCAAGAAGAACATCACAACAGAGGCCACTGCTAAACTCTTCTTTGAATGAGTTTGGGTGCACTTTGGGATACCACAGTATATCATATCAGATCGCAATAGTAGGTTCCTTAGCACATTTTGTTCCAGCCTCTGGTCAATGTTCAACACCAAGCTCACCAATCCACAACTTTCCATCCCCAAACTGATGGCCAGACAAAGGTTGCTAACAAGATGATTGTACACATTATGCGCATGTAAAATTCAAATCATCCATGCACATAGGATGAGAGACTCCGCTATGTACAACATAGTTATAATCAGGCTCTCCACAACTCAACCAACCACAACCCCTTTCAGGTGGACTTGGGATTCCAGCCACTATGTCCCATTGACGTAGCCATGCCATTTGCGGCTACTCAGGTTGATTCCGCTCATGTCCAGTCTGAAGCTGACAAAGAGAACAGCTTCATCAAGCACATTCAAGACATCCACCAACAATTTCATAACATATTGGGCAGAACCAATGCTAAGTACAAGCAATGACATGATCAACATCAGGTACCACACAACTTCCAGCTGGGCGACAAAATGTGGCTACCTTTGTAGAAGGAGCACCTCAGTGGACCCCACTGTAAGCTTCGCCCACTCTAATATGTGTCATACACCATCACCAAGGTGGTAGGGGACAATGAATTCAAGCTCAGTATTCCAGTATTTATTGGTCTGCATCCGATATTCAATGTGGACCACCTTCGTCCCTACTTCCCACCTCTACTGGACACCTCTGACATTGGAGAACAAATCACAACAATAGAGTTAAACCTAGACTGCTTGGAACAGGCCACCACAAATTGTATCATGGAAATGCAAATCAAGAACACTTGCCAACAAAAAATCCAAATATATAGGGTTGTCAACACTGTCGAACTCCTGCACCAAGGCAAGTGGTTCTCCAGTGACCAAGTTCAACAGAAGTTTCCTCATCTCATGGAGGACCTCAACGCAATGGGGACCATTGCCTCATAAGGGGCGAGGAATGATCCTGGTGGATATTGGTGGCCACCCACCTATTCCACTTGGGGCCCTACCATTTTCTCTTTCAATTTTTTAGTTTCAGCACAACTTACTATTTTTGACAGTTTTCAAGTCCTGAACTTCCGGAGCCATTTTGAGGCCTTAAACAACGGTTTTTGGGAAACTGTAGAGCGGGAAAGCCTATTTTTCTTGCACCAAAAGCTTTACTCCTTGTATAGATATTTCCAACGAGCTATTTAGCACCTCAAACGGAGATCGTATGCCAAAGTTATGTCCCCAGGAAGTTGAAACACCAATTTACCCAAATGGGGCCCATAGTTTTGGCGCTTCATCTCCTAGGGTTTGGGTTTTGGATGTTTAGGGTTTTCCATTGTTTATAAATATTAAATAGGCCCTTGAGCCTCATTATAATTCATTTCAAAGGCCTATAGTCACCACATCTCTTCTCAGAGATAAGCTACCAATGCCCTAGCTAGTTTATTTCTATTTTGTAAGAAAATTTCAGTTCTTTGATATTAATGAAATGAAGTGTTATTTTGGCTGCATATTTGTATTTATGGTTACATGTGTATTCTATTGTGCTCCTGCATAAATCTAGATAAAATATTATATAAGATAATCATGTCCCACTTCCAATATAAGACATTGAATGTTGTTTTTTGGACTTATTCGATCTTGAGCAGTGATATGAAACACCCTTGTGTTTCTAGTTGACAACATTTAATGATATCAGTTCTAATGCTATGATTCATAATTGGTTCTGATTCTTAGCTATAAATATGTTTTTTAAGAATTTAAGAAATATTATAACACTTTTTGTCCTTGATGTATCCCTTGCAGTATCCAAATCTTGGCTTTTCAAAAATCTGATGGATCTTCATCCATATTCAGATCCTGGTAATTTTACACTTAAACCCTCTTAATTGGATGATTTAACGCTAGCACATGAGAGAAATATTTCATGGTTATTGAGTTCTTATAATCTAGGTGTTTCAATTTTTGGGCATTTTTGTGTATTTCATCTTTTGAAAATTTACTTGAACCTTGGGTCTATTAAATTTTATCTTGGTGTCCCTACTCTTTCCATGCCATTCATATATCTGGAATAATTGATTTACTATTGGGAGGAAAAAACAATGTTTATCTTCCCAGAAAAATAAAATTCTATTGTTTCTATGATTCTATTATTTCATACCTATTTTTACCCTGTCTCCAAATTTTATACTTTGTTGTAATACTCATGCCCTTTTTTCAGCGTGGAGTTGGAGGATATTATTTTCTCTACTTTTTTGGAATTTTGGATGTACATTGAAATCTTCTTATATGTTCTTCAAAATTTATCTATAATATGGAGTTTCTTTAATACTTAAACTTATTTTGGTGGATCTTATTGTAGTTTATCTGATAAGACCAACCGACCCTCGTCTTAGTAGAAAATACGGTTTCATGGCCCTTAATCCCATTAGTTCCATTCAGATAAATTGTTCATGTTCGAGAAACGTATTATTTGTATGTCTACTACACTCTTACTACCCACTTTGGAAATTAGTCTATCAATGTTGAACACCTTTATCTCAATTTTCTAGGTTTTTTGTTATTCTTTATATCATTGATGGATGGTTATTGATTGATTTAAAATAGAATTTGCGGAGGTCCTATCAATTCTCTTGACAAAACCAAATCAAATGGAGTGGTAGAATTTTGTTTTAAAGGGTGAGCTAGAAATCAGTACTTGAAAGGTAGAACCTAAGAATAGCAGGCTATCTGATCTGGATCTAGAGACACGACAAATAGTGGAAAAAAATGATGGTATTGATGACTCTCCCCCCCTAATCAGCTCTAAATGTTAGACCACTTCCCAAATTTTAGTTATCTGCAATGGAAATAGTGATTAGCTTTAATATTTGTATGAATATCGACTCTAACCATTGTCATGTTCTTTTCCTATGAATGATATTAATTTTCAAAGTCCAACTAGTTTGTTGTTGAACTAATTAAAGCTTTAATGACAAACATATAGTTTCAAAACTCTTCTCTGAATCTATTTTCTTAAGAAAATTTGTATCTTTTACTTTATGTACTGTAATAGCTACTGTGTGACATATGTTATGATATAATTTCCTGGATAAATAGACAAAAGTGTTGTGCAACATAGTCTTTTTTAAATTTGAATAAACAAGATTTCGAAATACAAAGTTTATTAATTAAGAACATCTTTTAGACTTCTTAGCTAAGTTGTGATTATATATCGGTAGGGAATTTTGTGTATGTTGATGTTGTTGTCTCTTTAGTTTCTGTCAAGTAAGAATGGTTAATAAGGAATGTGTTCTTAAGAAGCATGCACACATCTTATTCTACTATAGACGTGGATCTCCATGATTTTCAGGCATGGCAATGGAAACACAGATGTTCATGGTATCTCCAAAGTCTGTGTTGGCTGAATTTAATATCAATGATGATTATAATTAATTAAAGGGTGCTAGCTCAATGGATGAGCACCTTCTTGACAAATAGGAGGTTGGTGGTTCGATTCAATCATGCCTTGATATTCATATGGAATGGAGGCAATCAATTTTTGTTGACGAAGCTCTTGCGACCATCACCAATGAGCTTATGGTGACATTTTTCGACCCTCACCAAAATTTGAAATGGTGAGGGTCAATGAACACCACCATATATACACATCAATAGTGAAGATGATGAAAGGTCTATCACCATAAATCATTGTTGGTGATATGAAATGTTGATGGTCATTGTTTGTAATTATAGACATTATTCATGACAGACCTTGAAGTCACCAATGTACTTATCATGACATTTTTTTACGCTCACGAAATATGAAATGGTGACGGTCAATGAACGTCGCCATATATATGCACCAATAGGGACGACCATGGAAGGTTCATCACAATAAATCATTTTTGTTCATATGAAATGCTGACGGTCACTATCTATCATTATAATCAATATTCATGAAGGAAATTGAATGTCACCACAACACATACTTTCGGGGACACCACTTTTGGTGACGTTAAAATTTTTGGTGACGGAGGCTATTTTCTGTCACCATTGCTCATATGAAATGGTGACAGTCATTTTCCATCATTATAAATTATTATTGGTGACAAACCTTGAATGCCACCACAACACATATACTTTCGGTGACACCACCTTTGGTGACGTTCATTTTTTTGTGACAGAGGCTCTTTTGATCGTCACCAATGAGCTTATGGTGACATTTTTCACCCCTCACCAATGTTCTTTTTTCTTGTAGTGAACCTGCACACAACCTTATTTCATTTGACATAAATAAAACTATCTATTAGTGATGGCATTTGAATTTTCTCTTTCGGTGTTATTTGCTTATATTTTCTTTTCTGGGGTTCTGATTTGATTTTTATTCTTTTTCAATTTTTCTTTCTTTTCTCCTTTTTATCTTTATTCATTTTTTAGATATACCCTCTTTTCATTCTCTTTTATATATTTTTTTGGAAATCACTTGAAAATTGAAAAATATTTACAATATAATATTACAGATATAAAATACTCAATCACCTTGAGATCCTATAAATTATAGGACCCTAACAGAAGAAATTCTCGAAATTGATCCTTCTATAGTTCAATGTGAGATCAAGACATATGAAAATAAATAACCTGTATGACAAAAATTCAACCATTTAATCCTAGGAAAGTTGTGGGTATTATGATTGAGGTAGAAAAAATGCTTAAGACAGGTTTCATATGCCATGGTCCTTTGACTAAATGGGTTTGAAATCCAGTCCCTGTTGATAAAAAATAAAGGAACAATCGGGTTATGCATTGAATTTATGGATTTGAATAAAGCTTATCATAAATATAATTTACCTCCTCCATCTATTGATCAGATCATTGATGAGTGTACTGGGAATGAAATATTTTCCTTCACGGACGGATTTTCCGGATACAATAAAATAACTATATGTTGTGAAGATCAACATAAGACGATATTTATTTTCCCCGATGGTATGTTTGCGTATAAGAGAATGCATTTTGGACCCAAAAATTTTAAAGATACCTTTAAACTGTCCATTTAATATGCTTTCCATGATATTAAGAGCATAATTGAAGCATATTTGGATGATTTAGATGCTCATTCTCGAAAGAAAATGGAACATTGAAAGCACCTTCTTTCATTTTTTGTGAGATGTCCTCACAATAAAACTAGGTTGAACCATAATAAATGTGTTTTCGTGGTTACATTAGGTAAGTTATTGCGATTCATATTTTGTAACGAAGGGATTCGTGTATACCCCTTCAAGGTTAAGAAAATACTTCAGTTTCCTCCCCCGTCAAGTATATCAACTTCAATGTTTGCAAGGAAAATCCAAATTTTTAAGGAGATTTATCGTAAACAATGATGATATTACAAAAGGATTTATGCATTTACTGAAGAAAGGAGTTCCATTTTTTTGGGACGATTTCACTCAATGCTCATTCGATGTTTAAAAAATCCATTTCCCTCTGCTTCTATTTTGAGTCCACCCGATTATAGCAGGGATTTCCTCTTGTATCTTGCAGTAGCATAATCAACCATTTGTATTGTTATTGTTCGGGAATATAATACCCTTAGGGATCATGTGATTTATTATCAAATTCATGGTGTAGTTGGTCCTGAACTTAGGTATTATTGTATCGAGAAATTAGCTTCAGCAGTAATGCATGTTGTCCAGTGACTCTATCATTACATTTTGCATATAAAAACCTTTGTATTGGATGATGTAAACACTTTTCAATTTTTTCTTAGTATGTTAGTGATTGTGGGAAAATATAACAAATGGATTGTCATTTTTCGAGAGTTTCATATCAATTTTATGTCAACTCAGTTAAAGAAATCGTTATTTCCAGAATTAATTTTGGAATTTCCTTGAGAAGGAGATGCTATTTATGAAGAGTCATTTCTTGATGAACATATATTTCTTATATCCTCACAATATCCTTGGTATGGAGAAATCATTTTATATGTCAAGGATTTGAAGTTTCGTTAATTTGTTTTTCAAGGATGAATGTAGGAAATTACATCAACTAGCTAAAAATTATCTTATTATTGGTGATACTTTATATCGTTATAGGATTGACTCAATCCTTAAGCATTGTTTAAAATTAGAAGCAGAGTCAGTTTTGAGTGACTTCCATGGTGGATCTTGTGGAGGTAATATATCCTAGCCTTCTAGAAGCCAAAAAATAGTGTGTGCAAGCTATTCTTGGCCTTCAATTTTCAAAGATTGTATTGAATTTTTCAAGAAGTTCCATCCTTGTCAAGTGCATACTCGAAAAATGCATGATAATCTAACTCCTCTTTTTCTTTTGATAATTTTTTGTCAATTTACTAAGCGTGGTATTGATTTTACTTCTTGTGAGTTGGCTTCGGATAAGGGACACAAGTATAGTATCATAGCAATAGACTACTCCACCAAGTTGGTCGAAGCTAAGTCTACAATAACGATGATGAGCCAAAAACTCTTTTCCAATTCAATCAAATCATTTTATGCTTTGGTATTCATAAAGATATTGTCACTAATAATGGAATTCATTTTTGGTATAATATGATGTTTGAGTTGGCTTTGAAATTAGTATTTCGGTAGGAGGATTCATCTCCTTATTACCCTCAAGCTAATGGTAAAGTAAAATCCTTAAATAATTCCCTTAATACTATACTTTAAAGGACAATAAATACGTCCAATTCCAACTGACACATCATGCTATAACCTGTTCTTTGGGCATACGAAATGTTTGTTAATACCACTATGAGTTTTACTGCTTTTCAGTTACTTTATTATTTGGAATTGATCTTCCCTATGTAATGTCACATTCCATCTCTAAAATTAGAAATCCAACTTCTTCCAGACACCTAAAGTATTCAATAATGCCTTATTCATTTGGAACACCTTGATGAGAAATTTCGGGATGCAACCATAATGAATGAAGCTCACAAAAGGAGAGTAAAATCATAGTATGAAAATATTGTATGACATAGGTTTGTCTATGAAGGTGACCTTGTATTGGTCTATGATGAATATAATACACCTTGCGGGAAAGAAAATTCAAGCCCATGTCATATGGTCCTTTTATCATTAAAAATTTCTTGAAGAAGGGTGCATATGAATTGGTTGACTTTGAGGTAAATGTATCATCAGAGACAAGAAATGGGATCTATCTTAAGAAGTATTATACCTAGGATATTGCCCAACATTTGATTTATTTTGAAAATATTTTACATATTGTTTTGTTTCTATCTATGGGTCTCATGGCGTGATGATATTTTTGATCTACTTTGGTAGGTTTTTATGAGTGATTTGGTGTATATAGGATTTGTTGATGGTGATAGTAGACATATTCAGAACATAGCTTCCACTCCTTGGGTAATATATTATCCATCTGGTCAGCTGTTAGTCTCAAGATGCATACGTATCATTCCTGCTTCCAACAATTTGGATGAATACAATGTTGTCATCAATTTACTATTTAAAGCAATATCTTATTATATTGAATAATTAATAATTTATTCATATTCACAATTGGTTGTGTCTCAATTAAATAAAATTTATTGTGTGAGGGATCCTTTATTACATTGCCAATTTATGAGAGTGAGATTATTACAAAGGTCATTCAATTTTAATAATTTCATTCATATTCCATGATTAGATAACACATTTCTTGATTCTATATCCAACCAACCATTGGATTGGCATATTATTCATTCATCACATTAAAATAAAAATATCATAAAATCATTTTTATATAAGATAAAACCATCATGAAATCATTGTATATAGATAAGAATAGTATGTCAAAAATATTACAAAGTGTGGACAAATGTGCTATAAAATTAGGGGTTAATCTCGATCATGTCCATATGTAAAAAATATTATTCATATAAATATAAGGTTGTGGGACCTACCATGTATGAGCATCTTGGAAGAATACGATGGTATTTGCCACTTCCTAAAAGAGCTACTCCCACTCTCATGGTACTCCCACCACTCGTCTCTGTACAACCTCAGGGAGATACTCTATTTAATACATGGGAACCTGGCGAGTCAAACTCTCCAAGTTCCTCTGATGGACACGAAGGACTACCTTAAAATTTACTTCTACTCTCTCCAAATCTATGTCTCAATGCTTGTGCCTCGGTAGACCCTCAAGTCTCACAGGTCCAATATCTGCAACGTGATAATTTAATCTTGTAATATATTTGTTTAATAGAAAAATACTTTGAATTTATTAAGACTATATTAAAAAATAAAAAAAATTTAGATAATATAAAATTCAAAATTTTACTAATGTTTCCCCATGCATATCCCTCTGGAAGTGCTAGCTTTTGGTCCTATTGTAAGCCTATGCCTCCATAGGTATGATCATATATGGACATGATTTTTGCACCCACCAGATGAAGAAATCGTCGTCAAAGTCTACTCGAGGTACTTCGCCTACGCCAAGTCGCTTGATCAAATCTACCCATCTGGCCATCCTAGGATCTTTGGGACTGTTAGCCACCTATAAAAATTTTCGTATCAAATGGTGGCTAAATCATTTTTGAAGCCTTCAAGAAACAATTTTTATTGCCAAAATTGTTATCTCTTGAAGTCTTATGAAGACATTATATCCTTTGATTAATCTTCGCTGCTATTTCCCTATTGATTCTAAAATTTTTTTGTTTTCCTGAATAAAATATTTCTGCAAAAAAACCGTTTTTCCCTCATTTTACCTCCCTTTTTCCCTCAGAAATAACCTCCATTTTTATCCCCTTTTCCCCATAAAAGTTCCTCTATTTTTCGTTATTTCCCATTTTCCCCTTCATAAAAACCCCTTCACAAGGTTTGAAAATATTTTTTGAACCTTACCAAAACCCCTAAATCCATTGAAAATCCTTGAAAAATTCATAAAAAACAGTCTTTTTTTTACTATGGGCCTAAGCCCCTTTGGGCTAAGCCCTAAACTACTTCCCCTCCATGCGACTTGGTGCTAGAACCAAGTGCTAATTCCAAAAGCGCTTATCGCATAAGGGCATTCACGTTGGGTGCATGTCTTTTGTTTCATAAAAATTTTCGATGTGATTGGCCTCTTTTATAAGCCCCGATCCCTTTGCCTCTTCGCATAACCGAAAGCCCCGCAATCGGGCGCTTAAACGTATAAATAAACCCTTCTCGATGTCTGCCTTCCTTTGTATTTTGTTTAAAAACCCCAATTTTTATATTATAATGGGACCTACCTATTCATTAGTTAAACCCATTCCCCACCGTTGATCATGATTAGGAGCTCAAATCTGAGCTTGGGAAAAAGCTCAAAAATGAAATTTCTCAAAATTGATTGAAACCAAGATGGTTGCATAGGTCTCATCTTTCTTATTCCATCGCCACAAACGGTTCGAAAAACAGACACCATATGAAGAAGTTATTTCACTTTTAGTGGAGTGGGTCCGGCGAAGCACGGAGGGGCCTGCCCTCCTCCCATGGAACCTCATCATATGACCAGTGTGGGAGCTTAATGTTAAGAGCGTTTAAGGAGCCTAATATCAAGTTTAATATTTAATTAAGCTTCAGTTAAGTGGAGTTTAATATGGCGGAGATTCTGGAGGCGCTCCCAAATTTAGGCGGAGTTCCACTTTTAGTGGAGTTAACTGGCAGTTGCCCCACATTTAGTGGAGGAAATTGGGGCAAAGTTGTTTTGGTCATAAATTTCTCATTACTCAACCTTTTGCAACGAAATTTTTTTTTATTTCAAATTTAATCAGCATTTTTGACTCAATGGCGCAGGTTTCAGAGCCATTGGAGCTCATTTTTAGGCTGTTTAGCTTCGGAGAAGCTTTTTGAGCCACGAGGGCCATTTTGGGTTTTGAGTTTGGTTGAGCTGTGGTTAACTTTTTTTGGTGAAAAAAAAGTCATTTTAGACTATTTCCTACATTCCAGAGCCATTGAAATAGGTCTCAGCTCTGTTTGAATACTTTCAGAGGCCGAAAACCTTTAGGAGAGTTTTCAGGGCCACCATGGCCATTTTGGGGTTTAAGCTATTTTGAGTTGTGGTTATCAGTTTGAGGTGAACCAAAGCTCTATTTCAGATAATTTCGACCTTTTGAAGCCATTGGAAGAGGTTTCATTGGAATTTGAGGACTTTTACAGCTTGGAAAGTTGCAGATAAGTTCAAAGCACCACCAGGACATTGATGAAGAAATCACTATTTATGGTAATATATCACTGTTTAGTGAATTTGAAAAGGCATTCTTAGATTTTTCCTACCTTCTAAATCAGTTCTTATATTCATATTTGTCTATTGAGACACTTATAATCTTGTATTGCATTTGAGAGCTTTTAATACAAGAGGACAAGCCCATTTTGGGAGGCTTGATCCAGGAGATGTAGCCCAAGAGTTGGGGTGAACTCCTATATTATATTGCTGTTATGTTTTGATATTATATTGCTGAATATTGTTTCTGATATCCATGATTAAGTTTCAGCAAAAACAGTTACACCTAAGATACATAAACAGTGAAAAGACATACACCATTTGCAAGCTAAATTTCCGCATAACGTCAAGCTTAAAGCAAGATCATTTTAATTAAATCTGGGTGTTTACTTCTATTATTTCTTTAGACAGAGTCTGTAAGAGGGCCAGGTAGCCTCTAGATTCATCCTTTCTTTTAAAGGTGAAATATCCGATAAATTCCCCTACAGTCTATCTCTGTATTAGAAATATGAAGTTTTCACATTTTCAGATTTAAACTTAAAGTATTTTTGCACTCATTTACATAAATGAAAATGGATACCTTGCACCCTTTTCAAGTGCCTTCCATTTTCAGATCAGATGGTATCAGAGCTCGGGTTGAGCATTTGTTGTTGTGAAAAAGTTTTTAAAATAGTGTAAGAGATTTATTGTTTTATTGGTTGCAAAATGGCTGCTTGAATGTGAAGGGGTCTTTACTGACATTTGGTTAAAAGCTTGTCATTTGTTTGAAAGCTTTGAGGACTTTTCTTTGGAACTTCCATTTGGTTGTTTTGACCATTTACATAATTTCAACTTCTTCTGCAAGTGAAATTTCCTCCTTCAAGAAACTCTTCAGTGATGACATGAAAGAAGAGTTCATTACAGTGAAGGACATGGTGCAGATTCTCCTTGAGGATCAAAGGGAAAGTGTTCAAATTCGTGCACAATTGCTAGCTATGCAGGAAGAGAAAGAAGCCATTCTTCAAAGACTGCATGATATGGAGTTGTAGCTTCTTCAAGCTCAAGAAGCTTTGTCCAAGAAAATACCTCATCTTCAGGATGTAAATCATGAGGTAAATCAGTCCGATTTGTCTTCAGTTTCCTCTATTGAAAAGTGTGTTGGTTCGTTTGAAAGGCATACAAGAGGTATTGGGTCCAAATTGATGTTGAAAATGGAATATGAAGAAGGCAAAGGTTTGGGAAAGCATGCACAAGGCATTGTTGAGCCTATTTGTGTTGTGGAGTGTCCCAAGAATATTGGTCTTGGCTATGAGCAACTTAATGGCTAAGATTTGAGCACATGCATTCAAGAATGTGATGCAAATTTGAAGAGAATATTTCTCCCAAGTTCTCAATTACATCAATATCATGATGGCAATCTCCCATACCATTGTTTTAAGCCATAATTACAGCAAGAAGATGGACATTCCATGCAGAAAAAGAGGTATAATCATTCACATGATCAATTTGATTATGTTTCAACAAAGAATGATAATTTTTCTTGTTCAAATGAAAATAAGTTTTGTTGCACATTCTGTGGTCGATTTAACCATCATGTTTTGAGATGCTGGATGAGGAAGAAGGCACACAAGAAGTAGATGAAGCAAAGACTACCTTCAAAGAAGGTGCATATGATTTGCACTTTTTTCCAAAAGAAGGGACATGTTGTCTCTCATTGTTGGACTTTGCATCCAACTCGTCGTCCCACGCACATGCAGCAAGAGGACAAAAATATTGGCGAAGGTGGAATCATGGATTCCATTATTAATGTGGAAAGAGAAGTTTCACATGAGGAAAAGTTGCAGCAGCAAAAGTCGCCATGGAAGTGGCTTGGTGAGAAGTGGATGGACTTCTTGACACAGTAAGACGTACTCCTTTTGTACATATGCAAATTTCGGATGTATGCATGTATTTTATGTTGTAATATCTTGTTGTTTTGAACCACCTTAGATCATTGATCAGGCAGCATTGTACAGTTTCATTCTGTAAATTTCTCGCCAGAAATTTCTGTGTGAGTTCAAGAAAGTCAGTTGTGGACAGTTGTGGACAAGTGCATTCAAGAAGGGAAATGTCTATTTCTTTTCATTTGTGGTTCAAATTCACTTGCTTTGTAAGGAAAAAGTGTTTGAAGGGCTGAAGAGAAGAGGATTTTTATTCTCTCATTTTCTGTACTACAGTTCAGTTCTTCATTTCAGTAAGCTTTTGGGGACCAAAAGCCTCTCATTTGGGAGGTGTGATCAGGAGCTCAAATCTGAGCTTGGGAAAAAGATCAAAAATGAAATTTCTCAAAATTGATTTAAACCAAGATGGTTACATAGGTCTCGTCTTTCTAATTCCGGCCCTGCAAACGGTTCGAAAAACGGACACCGTATGAAGAAGTTATTGCACTTTTAGTGGAGTGGGTCCGGCGAAGCACGGAGGGGCCAGCCCTCCTCCCATGGAACCTCATCATATGACCAATGTGGGAGCTTAATGTTAAGAGCGCTTAAGGAGCCTAATCTCAAGTTTAATATTTAATTAAGCTTCAGTTAAGTGGATTTTAATATGGCAGAGATTCTGGAGGCGCTCCCAAATTTAGGCGGACTTCCACTTTTAGTGGAGTTAACTGGCAGTTGCCCCACATTTAGTGGAGGAAATTGGGGCAAAGTTGTTTTGGTCATAACTTTCTCATTACTCAACCTTTTGCAACGAAATTTTTTTTGATTTCGAATTTAATTAGCATTTCGGACTCAATGGCGTAGGTTTCAGAGACATTGGAGCTCATTTTCATCCTATTTAGCTTTGGAGAACATTTTTGAGCCACGAGGGCCATTTTGGGTTTTGAGTTTGGCTGAGCTGTGGTTAACTTTTTTTGGTGAAAAAAAAGTCATTTTAGACTATTTCCTACATTCCATAGCCATTGAAATAGGTCTTAGCTCTATTTGAATACTTTCAGAGGCCGAAAACCTTTAGGAGAGTTTTCAGGGCCACCATGGCCATTTTGGGGTTTAAACTATTTTGAGTTGTGGTTATCAGTTTGAGGTGAACCAAAGCTCTATTTCAGATAATTTTGACCTTATGAAGCCATTGGAAGAGGTTTCAGAGGAATTTGAGGACTTCTACAGCTTGAAAAGTTGCAGAGAAGTTCAAAGCACCAGCAGGACATTGATGAAGAAATCATTGTTTATGGTAATATATCACTGTTTAGTGAATTTGAAAAGGCATTATTAGCTTTTTCCTGCCTTCTGAATCATTTTATATATTCAAATTTTTCTATTGAGACACTTATAATCTTGTATTGCATTTGAGAGCTTTTAATACAAGAGGACAAGCCCATTTTGGGAGGCTTGATCCAGGAGATGTAGCCCAAGAGTTGGGGTGAACTACTATATTATATTGCTGTTATATTTTTATATTATATTGCTGAATATTGTTGCTGATATCCATGATTAAGTTTCAGCAAAAACAGTTACACTTAAGATGCATAAACAGTGAAAAGACATACACCATTTGCAAGCTAAATTTCTGCATAACGTCAAGTTTAAAGCAAGATCATTTTAATTAAATCTGGGTGTTTAATTCTATTATTTCTTTAGGCAGAGTCTATAAGAGGGCCAGGTAGCCTCTGGATTCATCCTTTCTTTGAAAGGTGAAATATCCGGTAAATGCCCCTACAGTCTATCTCTGTATTAGAAATATGAAGTTCTCAGATTTTCAGATTTAAACTTAAAGTATTTTTGCACTCATTTACATAAATGAAAATGGATACCTTGCACCCTTTTCAAGTACCTTCCATTTTCAGATCAGATCATAAGCCAATCAAAAGGTCTGTGCAATCTCGCATCGGGAAATTTCATTGGGCGCGTTTTATATTTTATTCACCCACTCTTGATCGGCGGTCTCCCGATGAATTCTTGGCCGTTGATTTTCCCCTGCCAGATCCAGATCCGATGGCCCTTATCACTCCATCCCAAAACCCATCCCCCACCTGTGACCTCCTCCGATTCATCCTCCACTATCGATCTGATCTTCAGATCGACAGCTCAGAATCAATTGCATCTTTCCTCTTCTATCTTTTTCCCCTAATGATTGCAAACCTCCGATTGCATTTGGGCCTTCCGTGCATCAAGATCCGACAGTCCAGTTCGAAGATCACCACCTTCGTTAAATTTTATAAACCCCACTGTATAAATTTTTGAAACCAATCTCCACTGTTTTATCTCTGCAGATCAATGGCCCATACTGACCCATTCTCCGCTTTATATTTTATTTCATTAAACCACAGATCAAATCTGAGTCGTTGATCTGTTTCATATGACGGCCCAGATTTATCCCAATAGGCCCTACTATTGTGCGTCCGACCCTTCCTAGATTGGATTTACACTGTCCTTCCTATGATCGGACAGTCCATAATAAAACCACCCTACCTCTTATCACCCGCGCAACTATACTCCATCGTGCTCTCTCCCCATTCGTCAGATCTGACGGCAGACGCTCCATATCGCATGATTTTTAGCTCGAATGATAATTCTCCAAAATCACGCGATATAGGTGGTTTTGAAATGCCACGTGTCGGCCTAAAGCGCATATCACGTTCGAAAAATGGAAACCGCCCTTGCACCTTTTTGCTGTGCGATACTGTTGGTTTCTATAGCTAAAACCACTTTCCCCATTTTCAATTGTGTTTCATCGCGTTCGCTCCCCACCGTTGATCTCTGCAGATCAATGGGTCATATTTGATCTGATCATTGAACTATCACCTCCGCCTTCTTCCAAGGGATTTCATAGATCACCCACAACCGTCGATCTCAGGGGCCAATCCAATCCAAGGGTTTTAAACCTATTTCCTTTGTAATTTCTTCTCATGTTCGCCTATGTTATTATAATGTGACCCTTTTGCATTATATTATTACGATTTCTCCCAACCGTTGATCTCTTCAGATCAACGGCCCTAACTTAGTTTCCCACCATTTGTTCGACTACTTCCCTTTGAGCCACAACGATCAATCTCCATCGTTGGATGATTTCATCCAACGACTGTGCTCCAAACCTAAGCCTCCAAAGCAGTATTACCCAAATACACAGGATTTTATTAATTTTTCGTGGTTGTGTAGGTTTTAATGGTTTTTATTAAATTTTTTTAAAGAGAATTGAAGGATGGGGATGACAATCCCCTAGGCCTTTATACATCATAGAGACCATTCTGCAGGGTTCGACGCCATGTTTCATCAGTCTCTCATGAGCACTGATGCCATTAGAAATCCTCTGTGCACCTACACATCAACAAGACACTGTACAATTTAATCAAATAAAGAGTATCAGTGTGAAAATACCCAACCATAGTAGAAAATGAAGAATTGAAGATTGTTTTCACAGTTTTGATGGATTATGGCCTAAATCAACATTCAAATGCCTAATTCATTAAATTAAAAACTGTTAAAGAATAGAAGATAGGAAATTAGGCCTAATTAAGCCTAACACATAGAGTTAAAGCAAATTAATAGTGTTTATAGAAGGACAAAGTAATTCAACAAACCGAGAAGCCTCCACTGCCAAATCAAAGGCTAATTCATTCCTCACCAGCTACCAAAGGCCACCTGTATCCTCAAATCATTCAAAAGGGGCCGAGTTATGACCAGAATAGAGGATATCTGCCTTAATGCAGCTGAACAGTTATTTCAGCCAAAGGAACTTATTGCAAAATATCAGCAGAGTTATTACAAAATGACACAGAGCCTTAAAGTCAAAAAAATCTCCCCAGCGATATTAATACTTAATGTAAAGCCAATTAATACAAAGAAATATTTGTAAACTTATTCATTGAGCCCCTCAAAAGCCGAGAAGCATTAAAACATATTAATTGGCCCTGTAGATCTTTTCTTTCATTTCACCTCTTCATTTTCCTATAAAATCTTCTTGAGGAGCTCATTGTAAAGGGTTTCTTGATCACTAGTTATAATACTGAAACTCTCTGAAATAATACATAGTCTGTTAAAGTTGAAGAAGAAATTGAAGTCTTGGAAGCCCTGATGATGTTGTTGCATGCTTGTTCCTAAGAAGGCTCTATCATTGGATCCATGAGCTTGGCTGTTGGTGAAGTATTCTGATCTGTTTAATGTTTTCTCCTATTTTCATTTTGTTCCATAATTTCTTACTACAATAGGATGAAATTTTTAGGCTAAGAAATGACTCTTGAAAGCACCTTAGGCCTGTTTATCCTTCACTATTCTATGTTTTCTTCTTCTAGGGTATTTTATAGTCTTTAATCTCTCTCTTTAGTCATCATGCTTGTTTATTTCTCTAATGGTTCGAATAGTTGGTTTTAGAATGATTTATGGTTTTCCCTGAATGTCTGCTGCCACTTAAACGTTGTTATTGAAGTCTCCCTTTGAAGTATCTTTGTTTATAGTGAGCCAAGGAGGTTTGTTCTGATCATGACCTTTGTTCTTTCTTGAACAGTTGTCTTAAAGGTCTTTATAGTTGTGATCATAGATGTATTTAGGTGTTCCCTCTTCTATGACTGTAATTATCAATGAATCTTTTATGTTTTCTAAGTCATTTGAAATAAAATCTTTGAGGAAATAGGGTGTTCCCCGAATCTTAGATTTCATTTTAAAAGTTGTTTTGAACTCATTATTTGCTTAAAGTGTAGTTTGTAGAATTCATGGTTAGCCCTGTCTATCAAATAACTCTTTATTGTTCAATTCATGCTTTCAAATTCCCTTTGTTGAGAATTAAACTTCTCTTTTCTAAACCATTAATTTCCATCTCATTCATAAACTAAAGGATCTTGTGGCCAAGTTAGATTTTCCCTTTGATATCCCATATCCATTGATAAGTTTGTCATAACCTCTTTTTGACTCCATTTCCCAATGAAACTGACATTTCCCCTTTCTATCTATCTTTCCTAGACCTTTTATGTTCTGTTGTATCAATTCAACCAAACAAACAAACAAACACTTGCACTTAATAACTAGTTTAAAACCAATACCCAAATGTTAGGTCCCAATATCACTAGTATAGTCCCTTATTATTGTTAGTGTAACCCCCTTATTGTTATTATTGTTCCCTTTTAACCCCCATTTTGTTATTATTGTGCCCTTAAATTATTATTGTTAGGTCGGCTAGGATTACATTGTGGCCCACTAGGATTACATTATGGCCCCATGGACTCCTATATATAGAAAGGAGGTTTTGTAAATTGTATCATCCAAGAATTGTGCATTTATGTAATGTATTGGAGGTTTCCCCCTCGAAGTAGCTTATTTCTAAGGCGTTGATATCTCTTTTCTTATATTTTTGAAGCTGGTTACACAACATTTGGTATCAGAGCTTTGGATTCTAGGGTTTCGCTGCTCCAAACAGGTCATCGTGGCATTTTCGCTATAAATTTTTTTCTACGAAGTTTCAGAAGCTGAAATTTTTAGGGTGCGAAGCTGAAATCCTGAGGCAGATTTTCTAAAAATTGTAGAGCTTGGTTCGCAATATTTTCGTAGATATCATCTGTGGAAGTTAGGTATATTTTCAAGCTCCTAAACAGGTCATCGTGGAATTTTCGTTATAAATTTTTTTCTACGAAGGTTCAGAATCTGAAATTCGTATGGTGCGAAGCTGAAATCCTGAGGAAATTCATCAAAAAATTTCAGAGCTTGGTTCACAATATTTTTGGAGATATAATCTGTGGAAGGTAGTGCTTTTTCAAGCTCTTGAATTTCATCTCAAAGAGGTGATCGTGGGAAAAGTTCAATAACTCTCTCTCTGGGCAGTGGATTTGAGTGCCGTTAAAAGTGGTCACAATTACACAGACTTTAGTTTCTTGGATATCAATTTCAGAGACAAAGGACGAAACAGTGAGACGTGGCAAGTCCTACAAGTTTGCTCTACTGAACCAGTCCAGAATTAGGTCATTGTGGGATATTGGACACAACTTTGTCTTGGGGAATCCAAATTAGATCAGACCTCTGGCATTTGAAAGAAGCTTCAGAGGGATACTGTAGGGCTTAATTTTAGATATTGAAGATGTTCAATTTCAAAGATAATTCAATTTCAATATCGAGCTCCTCAAAGCAAGTAAAAGGTGTGTATTTTTTTCTCCGAATTGCATAAGTCTTGTTTGGAGAATCAAGTTGAATTGATTCCAAGGGAATATTGTAGAATAGGTATCAATATTGGATTCTAAAATGGCCCCTAAAAAGAATTCAACACCCATTAAGCCTTTAGAAGGCTCTACCATGACTCATGAAGATGAAGAATTGCAACATGATCTATCAAAATTACAAGAGCAAGTGCAACAAATTTCACTCTCGCAAAGAGCAACAAAAAATGAAATGGAAGTTTTGAAGAAAGGCATGGAAGTGAAGATGGACGGTTTGAAGAAAGGCATGGAAGCTAAGATGGATGGCGTGGAAGTGAAGATGGAAGGTTTGAAGAAAGGCGTGGAAGCTAAGATGGATGGCGTGCAAGCTAAGATGGATGGCGTGGAAGCTAAGATGGATGGCATGGAGGCTGGCATGGAATCTAAGATGGATGAAATGGAAGCTAAGATCGATGAGAAAATGGAAAACATGAAGAATTTTCTAAAAGCAGACATGGAAGGTTTGACAAAGTTGATACAAGAAAGGTTTCCTAATGGTCAAAAGATAGTAGAAGAACCTCATGATGAGAACAAAATAAATGTTAATTCTGATTTCATAAACTCTAATGTTGGCAGGAAGAACCACCATATTCCAAAGATGGATATGAGGAAGTTTGATGGAAAGGATCCTGTAACATGGATACTACAGATGGAGCAATATTTTGATCTCCATAACATGCAAAACACAAAAAAGGTACGCATTGCAACTTTACATTTAGAACAAAATACATTTGTATGGTATCGATGGCTTTGCTCCCGTAAAAAAATTGTCACTTGGTCAATTTTTATGGAGGAAATGATAGCGCATTATGAGGATACAAAGAGCAACACATTCTTTAGCCAATTGATAAATCTCAAACAAAAGGGTTTAGTGGGGCAGCACATTGAGGACTTCCAAAAATTGAATATAAGGGTAACTGATATTCCAGAGGAACACAGGATTGATCTCTTCATAGGTACTCTAAAGGATAACATCCAACATGAAGTTCGTGTGTTGGAACCCGATTCATTAGAGAAGGCATTCAGGTTGGCAAGAAAAGTTGAATGTAAAATTATGGCGACAAGGAAGCCTACCACTCAATTCTATAAAGAAGGAAGTGTTGCTACGCCTAGATTTCCACAACCTACAAGGTTGACACCACAACAATTGGAAGAAAAAAGAGCAAAAGGGATTTGCTATAGTTGTGATAGAAAATACACTAAAGGTCATAAGTGTGCTGAAAAGAAATTATTTTACATAGATTGTGAAGAAGAAGAAGAAAATGAACAAGAAGAGGATATACACCAGGAACCAGCCATAGAAGAGGAAGAAATGAATTCGACCATATCATGTAATGCACTGGCAGGAATTACCACTCCTCAAACTCTCAAGATAGCAGGATAGATCAAGAAGAAAAAGGTAATAGTGTTGATTGATTCAGGTAGCACCCATAATTTTATTCATTGTAAGGTAGCCAAGGAATTAAATTGTTTCCTATACCCAGCACCAGAATGCCAAGTGATGGTTGCAAATGGAGGAACTATAAATTGCTCTGGGAAATGCCATAATATCAAGCTAACCATGGGGGAATATGTAATGACTATTCCAATGCTTTCCATTCCTATGGGAGGTGCTGATGTTGTACTAGGAGTACAATGGTTACAATCTTTGGGGACGGTAGCTTTTAATTTTCAAGAACTTTTCTTGATTTTTTTTTTCAGAAGGAAAGGAAGTCGAATTACGGTGTATTGAAGGGAAGCCAGGAAGGATAATAAGCTCTAATGTCATGAAAAAGCTTCTAAAGAAGGAACAATGAGGCGTAATTGCGCAATTATGCTCTCTAGAAGTTCCGACATCAAAATCATCTATTTCTGCAGATCTCCAACAAGTCTTGGACAATCATTCCAAGGTGTTTGAAACTCTCAAGGACTCCCACCTATTCATGATCATGATCATGCTATTCATTTGATTCTAGGAAGTGTTCCTCCAAGCATCAGGCTTTATAGATATCCTTACTTCCAAAAGAGCGAAATTGAACGTATGATTGCAGAAATGTTAGAGGCGGGTATAATTCAACCTAGTCAAAGTTCTTTCTCTACTCCTGTAGTATTGGTACACAAGAAGGACAGATCATGGCGAATATGTCCGGATTATAGGGAGCTCAATAAGCTCACCATTAAAGACAAATTTCCCATTCCTGTGATTGATGAATTATTGGATGAATTACATGGAGCAATTTATTTTACCAAGTTGGATCTTCGTTCAGGATATCATCAAATTAGAATGAAGACTGAAGATATTCCCAAAACAGCATTTCAAACTCATGAGGGTCATTATGAATTTGTGGTCATGCCTTTTGGCCTTACCAATGCACCTTCTACATTTCAAGGGTTGATGAATTCCATTTTCAAACCCTTCCTTAGAAAATTTGTGCTAGTATTTTTTGATGATATACTAATCTACACCAGGTCTTGGAAGGATCATGTTGAACATGTTGACAGGGTGCTCAAACTATTGCAGGAGAAACAATTATATGCAAAAACATCCAAATGTTTCTTTGGAGTACAAGAAGTGGAATATCTGGTTCATATTGTATCTCACGAGGGTGTTAAGGTAGACCCTAACAAAATTAAAGCCATTAAGGAATGGAAAGTCCCCACAACCATAAAGCAGTTGCGAGGATTTCTCAAGTTAACAGGGTATTATCGCAAGTTTGTTAAGAATTATGGGAGAATAGCAGCACCTCTAACAACATTATTGAAGAAAGATGCATTTTCATGGACTCCTGAAGCAACTAAGGCCTTTGAACATCTTAAAGAGGCAATGTGCCTAGCACCGGTCTTAGCTACTCCAGACTTCACAAAAACCTTTATTGTGGAATGTGATGCCTCAGAAAATGGAATTGGTGCAGTTTTAATGCAGGAAGGAAGACCCATTGCTTTTGAAAGTCGTCCAATCAAAGGAAAGTATTTACAGAAACCTATTTATGAGAAGGAAATGTTAGGAATACTGCATGCACTAAAGAAATGGCGAACTTACCTAATGGGAAGACACTTCAAGGTAAAAACCGATCATGATAGTCTTAAACACTTTTTGGAACAAAGACTATCGTCAGAAGAGCAGCAAAAATGGGTCACAAAGATGTTGGGTTATGACTTTGAAATAATCTACAAAAAAGGAAATCTTAATGTTGTTGCAAATGCACTCTCAAGAAAGGATGAAGAGGTGGAAGCATTGCTTTGTGCCATTTCTATTATCCAACCAGATTGGATAACTGAAGCAAGAGATGAATGGAAGAAGGACAAAGATGTATGGACACTCATCCAAAAGTTGTAGCAAGATCCTAGTACATCTGATACATTTTGTTGGAAAAATGATTCCTTATGGTACAAAGATCGCTTACATCTTTGTAATAATTCCCATCTAAAACAAAACATTCTTCTGGAATTGCACACTTCTCCTTTAGGAGGACACTCGGGATTTTTAAAAACTTACCACAGGGTGAAGAAAGAATTTTTTTGGGATGGCCTTAAATCTGATATTCAAAAGTTTGTGGCGGAATGTTTGGTTTGCCAACAGAATAAAGTGGAAACAATTAAGACCCTGGGACTTCTACAACCTTTATCCATTCCAAGTCAACGTTGGGAGGATATTTCAATGGATTTTATCACAGGTTTACCTAAGTACGAAGGAAAGAGTGTCATCATGGTGGTAGTTGATAGAATTACCAAGTATGCACACTTTTGTGCATTATCTCATCCATTTAAAGCAAGTACAGTTGCTACTACATTTATGGACAGAATTCAAAAGCTACATGGAAGCCCAAGGTTTATTGTGAGCGACAGAGATCCCATTTTTACTGGAAATTTTTGGACGGAGTTATTTTCTTGTTTGGGTACTCAATTAGCTCATAGCTCATCTTATCATCCTCAATCTGATGGTCAAACCGAGATCGTAAATAAATGTTTGGAAGGATATCTTCGTTGTTTTGTATCTGATAAACAAACACAATGGGTCAAGTGGTTACCTCTTGCTGAATGGTGGTATAACACTTCCGTCCATACTGCAGCAAAAATGACCCCATTTATGGCACTTTATGGATATCATCCACCATCCATCACATCATCTTTAAGGGAAAATTCGAAGGTTCAAGCAGTGGAAGATCACATCGAGCATCAGCAAGAAGCTCTCCAACTCTTAAAGGATAACCTGAATTTGGCACAAAATCGAATGAAACAACAGGCAGATCAACATCGCAGCGAGAGAAGTTTTGATGTAGGAGATTGGGTATTTTTGCGGCTACAACCATACAAACAAATGTCCCTCAAGCAAGCTAAGAAGGATAATAAATTATCGCCAAAGTACTATGGTCCTTACAAGGTGTTGCAAAAGATTGGTACTATGGCATACAAATTGGAGCTTCCTGTTTCTTCGCGAGTGCATCCAGTTTTCCATGTTTCATGCTTAAAGAAGGTTATAGGTGAAAATATTCCAGTTCAAACAATATTGCCAGAACTTGATGAGGAAGGAAAAATCATATTGGAACCAGAAGAGGTCATGGAAACAAGAACTCGACAACTACGGAATCGATCAATTTCAGAGTATCTCATCAAGTGGAAGAACTTACCCACTGAAGATTCTACATGGGAGGATGAGAATTTTATACAGAAGCACCCGGAGCTACTCAAGCGTTGAGGACAACACTTTTTTTGAAGGAGAGGGGCATGTTAGGTCCCAATATCACTAGTATAGTCCCTTATTATTGTTAGTGTAAACCCCTTATTGTTATTATTGTACCCTTGTAACCCCCATTTTGTTATTATTGTGCCCTTAAATTATTATTGTTAGGTCGGCTAGGATTACATTGTGCCCACTAGGATTACATTATGGCCCCATGGACTCCTATATATAGAAAGGAGGTTTTGTAAATTGTATCATCCAAGAATTGTGCATTTATGTAATGTATTGGAGGTTGCCCCCTCGAAGTGGCTTATTTCTAAGGCGTTGATATCTCTTTTCTTCTATTTTTGAAGCTGGTTACACAACACCAAAGCACACAAGACAAACCTTTGAGAAAACAGATAGATTGAGAGATCCCTCTTTGAGAGCTGGAGGACTAGATCCTGTAACTCTAAAGATTGGTTCTGATGTTGCCTTGTCTTTTGATTTTCCAAACTATCAAAACACGGGATACCAACAGGGACTGTTGATGGAAGTACATGATCTGGGTCAAAGTGCTTGAATCCACTCAAAGAAAAATGAGTAAATGATGCTTCCATAGCCAAATTTTTGTGCCTCACCCTATCATATTGATGTCAATTTATTCTTCATACTAATCAAGAGTGTTTTACACCAACCATAGACTAATGGTGGTAGGAACTCTACTGCCAAGAACATAGCACATGATGAAGCCTGATGCAATGATGTTGAACCTTCTAACTTGAAAATATTGAGGAGGATTCTTCTCTTTGATATGCTTGTGATGTTTTTTTATCAAAACCTATGATATGACCTTCTCATTCTATGGTGTAGAGTACAAAACTATATAATTTTTAATGGTAAGGATTCCATGGGCCCTCCCACTTAGGTGAACTTATTCTCCCATTTGGGAGTGTCTTTTTATGAATTAGATATCATCTACTTTAATCTATAAGGGCATATGATCGATGAAAAATATCTCTTGATCTAGGTCCCAATAGTGAACTAGCATTTCCAACAACTAAGTATGTGTTTTCATTTTAGGCATCATGAAAAAATTGAGAAATCCACAATTTCTTAGTGCATCCAATAAATCTTGATCATTGAAAACCTCATTATCAACATCATTATGGACTCTCTCTCCAAATGATTGATATTGTTCAAAATTTGGAGTTATCATCCGTTAGAGTTTAGCTTTTTCAAACTTACTCTATGCGTATGATACTTTTCTAAAATATAGTCATGTGTAGACACCAATTTCCCTTTTGAAAATTGCATATAGGGATTTCCATATGTGGTTTTAAAAGTATTGACCTGCGTACACACCGAGAGTTTTTAAAACAAAATGTATCCCCATTAAAATCAAATTAATCCATAAAATTTTTGATCAAATGGAAAAGTTTAGGGATAAGAATTATCTAGAGACTGTGATTGATGAATTCGTTGGTGGATTTGATCAAAATGGGATGCCAAAATTTGCTCCAAGAGCCCTCTTCTTAACACTTGGAAGGTAAAAATTAATTGGGGTGAGTATAAAAGTTCATTTATAAGCAAAATTTGAAAACCCACTTTTATAAAGTTCATTATTTTTAAACATTATAATTTTATGAAAATTTTGATTTTTTTCTTGAAGTGTTGGGAGAGGTTGTTTTTCAGCGTAAATTAAGAGTTAGTGATATTTTTCCACCATTTAGACTCCACAATTGCTGGCCTATCATGGAAATTATCGTTTCTGAAACTAGCATATAGGTTAAGACATATCACTTTTCCATTGCATTATGCATCTTGACCTCATACTGTGATATGTTTCCATAGGGTTGACCCAACTATGTTGCGATTTTTAAACCACTATCAATCATTGTCTTATGAAGTTGTAAAATAGTGGTAGAGCCAATCCTTCCATGGGATTCATAGCTAGATTTTCCCTAGCATATGTCTCCCATGATGCAAGTATTATGTAACTGAGATTCATCTTTAGTCACACCATGACTTTGGGTTTAAGTCTCATCATTCTTCTTCTTCACAATATTTCTCAATTTATACGATAGAGACTCCCATGTGTTGACTTGTACTACTACATTTCATATTGACTAATTGTACCTTTTTGCCTTACGCCAAATTCATTTTGGCTCGTGTATAAGCAACTTTTGACCATGACTTTTCTGCAAGTTCAATCGATGCATTCATTAGCCTCTATGATTTCACACCTTTTATCCATGGAAAGAACATCCCCTTAGTGTTTATGACTAGTATTTTCCACCTTGCATTGAGCATAAGGATGTTCTAGTCCTAAGAACTAGTGAACTTTCTCTTAACACTGATTATTTCCACTGTACCATAGGTAGTCTTCTATTATTTTTTAGGGTTGGAATATGAAAAGAAAAAAATATTATATATTATGTTATCACTCCCTCAAATTCCCAAGGCTAAGAGTGGGATTGAAGGAAGTTAACCATAGACCAGGCTTTAGGTCAGGTAGCTAGCCCTACCAGGACTAGAGAGGGATCTCTCAATGTCACTTTGAAATCAATGAAATGACTAAATATATATTGATCTTATGATAGGTATATAAGCTCAATAAATAGGGTTTTTTTCGTGTTTCTGTGTTAGATAGGAATGACAGTGAGGAGAGTAGGTCTAGCATTTACGTCAAATTTCAAGGTCAAGTTGTAGAGAATATGGATGAGGCCATGTAGGTAGCTTGAAAGAATGTTTAGTTTGTCATTTTGTTTAGAATGAAATGATATAAAATATGAATGAGCACTCAGATGAATTCATTCATTTAGAAGAACATAAACATATAATGTAAATCTGTTAAAACAGAGCATGAAAAGGCATGATTTCTGCTTATAAAATGACAAGATCAACACATAGAAGCATGTATATTAAAGAGGAAAACATATCATTCAACATAATAAGATAAACATACAGAGAAAGAAAAAAAATCTCTAAAGCATACCATAGGATTCTCAACACAATTTCTGCGACAATGTCTTTGATTTCATTCCAAAAGGCTTGTACAATAGCTCCATTGCAAAAAACAACTATCCAACCCAAGAAAAGACTAAAGTGGGTCATTTATATAAAATATGCACAATTACACCTCATAGGGTCAAAATCCCATCCAAAATTCATCATAAATAAATGAGATGAGTCACTTCCTAGAATCTAGGAAGGTTAGAAACCATTCCCTCAAATTCAGCTAATGACTAGGAATGTGTGTCCCCCACATTAAATTAAATATTTCCTCGTGATAAGAGGCAAAATCCAACTCAATTACTCCAATTCAATCTCAAAGGACATCAAAAACTCGAAATTATGAATTTTTGGGGGCTTGACAAGTGTCTTGAGGAGTCTTATGTAGATGTGTAACACTTTGACAACTGTGTAACACATTTTTACAGATAACATAGTTACCGATGAAATAGGTAACCTGACCTCAAAACGGGAACTCTAGCCCAAAAACACTCAAAAAATATGAAAAAACACCCCAAAAAAAAAAGTGTGTCTTCCAGAACGCACTTGTTTTTTTTTGAAGGTCAAATTTCAACATTTTCTAAAATTACGCTAAAAACAAAATTGTTTGTTGAAAAAAGGATTGAAAAAACGCCCCCCCCAAAAAAAGTGTGTCTTCCAGAACGCACTTCATTTTTTTTTAAGGTCAAATTTCAACATTTTATAAAATTATGGTAAAAACAAAATTGTTTCTTGAAAAAAGGATTGAAAAAACACCCTCAAAACAAAACCAGTTGATGCTGGAATAACAAAAAAAAAAAATGTGTCATACTTTCGGCATTTTTAAAAATAGAAGTAACATTTTTTAATTTTTAAAATTCAAACATTAAAAAAAAAACCTAAAATTTAAGAAAAAAAATAAATTTAAAAAATAAAAACATTTAAAAGGTTAAAATTTAAAAATATATGAAGATAAAAAAATAAAAATAAAAACAAAGTAAAAATTTTAATTCAATCATTAAAAAAAACCTAAAATTTAAGGAAATTTTTTTTAAAAAATAAACCAAAAAAATTAAGATTAAAATTTAAAAAAATATAGAAATTAAAAAATAAAAATAAAAACAAAATAAAAATATTAAATTAAAAAAAAAAAAAAAGTTAAGAAAAGAAGGAAAATATAAAAAATAAAATATAGAAATTAAATTTAAAAAAAGAAAAAGAAAATGCTTATTAAATTTTAAAAAAGAAAAAAAAAATTAAAACAAATAATTAAATTTAAGGAAATATATTAAATTTTAATAAATTTAAAAATTCAAAATTTAAAAAAAAACCACTATTCAACTTAAAAGGAAAAAAAAAGAAAAATTAATTAAAAATAAAATACAATGAAAATATTAAATTTAAAACAATATATATTAAAAAAACAAATAAACTATAAAAAATAAATTAAATTTAAATTATAAAAAATAAAATATATATATGAACTTAAATTAAAATAGGTATATACATCAAATTTTATTAAATTAAAAGAAAAAAGGTTAATATTAAAATAACAAATTAAGTTTAAAAACAAAAATATTAAATTTTAATAAATGAATGAATAAACAAATAAGTTTTCAAAGAAAAAATAAATTTTAAATATAAAAGAAAAGAAAAAATATTGTTAAACGAAAAACTTTAAAAACTTTAAAAATCAATTAAAAATGGAAAATTGAAAAAAAGAAAAAAAATATTAAATAAAAAAAAAATTCATTTAGAAAAATTAAGTTTCATTGAAAAAAAAAAGTAATTTTAAATACACAATTTTAATTGAAAAAAAATATATATAATTTTTTTTTTTTGTAATTAACAAAAAAGAAAAGAAAAAGAAAGTAAAACATTAAAAAAAAATATTAAATAGAAATAAATTAAAAATATATATATAAAATTTATTGAATTTTATAAAATAATATTAAAAAACTAACCGTAAAAGTTAAAAACAAAGAAAAATTATGAAATTAAAAATTAAAAAAAAAAAGCAATTAAATAAAAAAAGTGGGCCAAATTTAATAAAAATTATTAAAATAATAATAATAATAATAAATTAAAAAAAATAATAATAAACTTAAAAAAAATTAAAACAAAACCAATTTTATTTTAAATAATTAAAAAATAAATTAATATTTTGAAATTAAAAAATAAAAATAAAAAAAATCAATTAAAAAAAAAATTTTAAAAAAAATAAAATAAAATAAAATCAATTTTAAAAAAAACAAATAAAAAAAAAAATCAATTAAAAAAAAAATCAATTAACGGTGGTCGGGCCGCGGCCTACCCGCTGGGCGACGGTGGCCGGCCGGGCGGCGCCACGGGGGCGGCCCAGCCGGCCTCCCGGCCCCCGACGGGCGGAGGGCCGATTCCCAGCCCGACCACCGTTAATTGATTTTTTTTTATTTGTTTTTTTTTAATTGATTTTTTTTTTAATTGATTTTTTTTTTAATTGATTTTTTTTATTTGTTTTTTTTTTAATTGATTTTTTTTTATTTGTTTTTTTTTAATTGATTTTTTTTTATTTTTTAAATTTTTTTATTTTTTCCATTTAATTTGTAATTGATTTTTTTTTATTTTTTTTATTTTTTAATTGATTTTTTTTTATTTGTTTTTTTTTAATTGATTTTTTTTATTTTTAAATTTTTTTTTTTTTAATTTCAAAAAATAAATTTTTTTTTTCAAAAGATTATATATTTTTTTAAATTTAATATTTTTATTTAAAATAAGTTTTTTTTTTTTAATTTTTAATATATATATACATTTATTTTTTATTTGATTTTGTTTTTTATTTTTATTTTTAATATTGTTATTTTAATTTGATTTTTTTTTTAAATTTGAATTTCAAAAAATTTAAAATTATTTTTTTAATTCAATTTTTTTATTTTAAATTCAATTTGTTTAATTTTTTTTAATATTTAATATTATAGAATAATTATTTTTTTAAATTTAAAATTTAAAATTTATTTATTAAAAATTTTAAATTTTAATTTAATTTAATTGTTTTTCTTAATTTTTTTGTTTATTTAGTTTTTCATTTTTAAAATCTATAAATGGTTTCATTTAAAAAAAAAAAAAAAACACTAAATTTATGTATATTTGTTTTTTAATTATTTGCACGTGGTTTTTTTCATTTTTTTTGTTTTTTAATGATAGCTCTTTTTCTTTTTTAATTTTTTAATTTTCTTTTTCTTTTTCAATTTTAATTTTTTTTTTTTTTTAATTTGTTTCTTTTGTAAATTTTAAAATTTGTATTTTTTTCCTTATTATTATTATTTTTTTAATTTAAATTTTTAAATTTAAATTTTTTTTTTATAATTTTTTTTTCTAAATTTTAATTTTGTAATTTTAATTATTTTAATTTTTTTTTTTAAATATATATATATTTTTTAATATATTGTTTTTTTTAATAAGTTAGAAAAAAATGTTTTTGATTTTTTTTTTTTTTTTAATTTTTTGGTCAATTTTTGTTTTTTTTCTTTAAATTATGTGTTTTTTTTCTTCAAATTTTGTCATTTCCTTTGATATAATTTTAAAATATTTTTGTTTTTTTAATTTATTTTTGTTTAAATTTTTTTTTTTTATGAGCTATTTTTGTTTTTTTTTACATTTTTATTGGTTTTTTTTATTGTTTATATATATATATATTTTTTATCTAAGTTTTGTGTTTTATTACCAACATGAAAATCACCACTCTAAAAAAAAAAGGTTGATGCAGCATCAATACGTTTCAAAATTAGCATGAAAATCACTGCTCTAAAAAAAAAATGTTGATGCAGCATCAATAC
Source organism: Pinus albicaulis (assembly GCA_034641835.2). Lineage (NCBI taxonomy): Eukaryota > Viridiplantae > Streptophyta > Pinopsida > Pinales > Pinaceae > Pinus > Pinus albicaulis. Next base: position 55,302 of record JAXQQM020085535.1, read on the forward strand.
GTTTCAAAATTAGCATGAAAATCACTGCTCTAAAAAAAAAGGTTGATGCAGCATCAATACATTTCAAAATTAGCATAAAAATCACTGCTCTAAAAAAAAAAATGTTAATGCTGCATCGATACATTTCAAAATTAGCATGAAAATCACTAACATTTTAAAACAAATATTCATACTTCATAAATAAAAATTTTATAGTGTCAAAAATGTGCACCAAAAAAAAGAATGGTGATTCTGCATCACCACTTTTCAAAATCGGGTGCTTTTTATGCTACCAAAAAAAAGTAGGTAACATTGCGGTTACCTATTTCATCGGTAACATTGTTAGATGCAGATATATTTTTTGCAGCTGATTTTCAGGGACTTATAGGACTCCAAATCCAAATCTGGAAGGTAGGTGAACTAGCCCTAGGTCTCTAGTTTCCAGAACGTCTTGAAATTTTAAAACTCCGATGGGAAAGCCTCCAAAAGTGGATTCTCCCAAGGTTACTCCAAATGCGTAACAAACTGTCAAAAATAGTGGCAGAATCATAAAAAACTAGTGGTTTTTTTTTTTCTTTTCTACCAAACTAGAGCTTGTTATGAGAAAAAGGGTTCTTGATCTATGATCTACTCATAAAAATGCATCCAACCATGTAACCCATTCATCATTTGGATGCCATAATAACAAGCGTAACAAATTGGTGCTACACATCTGTGAACGTTGAATTATCAATTTAGTGTAAAAATCACCAAAAATTCAAAAAGTGCTCAAAATTGTCCAATATTTATTCTATAATACCTATGGACTGTGGGATAAACATCCATAGATGCCTCAAAAAAGGAGGTCTAAGTATTATTTCTCCTCAAGCTTTATTTGATCCTCTTTAAGCTTCCTTTTCACTTGTTTTAGCCTGATTTGTGAAATTTTGTTCCTGGTACAATAACGACTGGCCATATGCCTATGGAGGTTATTGTTCTTCTTGGATTTCTTCAATAGTTGCTCAAGGTTCTCATTGAGTCTATGAAACCAATATTCTCTGTCTTTATTGCTCTCATCAAGAATAAGCTCATCAAAGGTCTGCCAAACTAGTTTAGGAGCTGTTGATTCTCTTTCTGTTAGGTTCCTGTGATTTGTTAAATTGCTGAGACCAAATGCACAGGGTAAAATCAGACCAGTCTTTGGAGTCCTTGGACCTACCCTTCCTATAATCATAGAGGCTCTCTCTATTTTTGCAAAGGATGTGAACTTTTTTTCTTCTAGGGTTTTGATTTTAGGCTAGTTGTTAAGTGTAGGGTTTGTTTGTTTGTTTTCGTTGGGTAAGATGATCAAGAAGAATAGATGGAACAAAGAAATATTCAAATCATTGGGCTATGGAGTCTATAAAAGTCATGGAAAGTTCAACAATGGATCGAGGATCACCACAGGGTAAATCTAGCATGGTCAATGGATTTTCAAGGTTTATGGGAAATGAGATGGGCATCAAGTTTGTGAAAAAAGTAGGTAGGACAAAGGGAAATTAAGAATCCTTTATCATGTACTTAGAAACAAGGAAAGACATCAAAATTATTTATAATGAATAAGAAATCAATAGACAGGTCAAACCAATAACTCTTTGATTCAACTTAAGAAAATAAGCATTTCAGATATACAATCCAATGAAATATAGAAGGTGAGAAACTCATTTAACTTCTAGTGATTTCACCTTCAAGGTTAGAAAAAATTAAAGTTATACATATAACTTTAATCAAAGAAGAGGGAATGCCTAAACATAATTGATCATAGCTATGAATATCTTTGAAAAAAAATTTCAAGCATGGACAAAGGGTATGATCGAAACATGGCCTCTTTGGCAAACCTAAACAATGGTACTTCAAAGAGAGACCTCAAAACAATTTTTTAGTGATATCAAACAAGCAGGGCTTACCATAAAACATCTAAGATATCTACTGTATTAAACCATTCATGAGATAAGCAAGCTCAGGTGGGTCTTGAGAGAAATTAAGGGTTCTCTAAACTAACCTAGCAGACGGAAACATAGAGGCAATGAAGAACAAACAGAGCTAAGGTTCCTTTGAAGAGCATTTATTAGTCTAAAACATTTGTTTTATTACAACATAGAAAGATGGAGACATAATGATACATGAGAAAACATTAACTGAATAGAAGCACTTCACCATTAACCAAGCTCAGGGATCCTAAAAGCAAGCCTCCTCCATTAATAAGCAAAACAAGCCATTCACAAGCTCCACAACACCAATTTCTCTTCAACCTCGAAAAGACTATGTATTGCTCCAAAGAGTCACAAAATTCCAACCTCTTACGATGAAGCCCTCATGCTCTATTTATTTAGCAAAGGAGGGGAAAAAACCGTAGATAGGGTTGGAAAATGTTAAAATCACTCATAAACGTCATTAATGCCCAAGAGACCATGCAAGGCCTAAGGCACAAAATATCCCATGAAATAAATGCCAAAATAACTCCTAGCACCTAATTTTAGAGTGATTTTGCTCAAAAAACACTAAAATATTATTTTGCAATTAATGAGTGTGTTTTGTTGACTTTTGGCCAAAAATGCACAATTTGGTCTGAACGCATAGCACCTTCCCAGGCAGAAAATAGGTTCACTTGCAGCCAAGTTTTGGTGACATTCCCAATGTCGGAATTTTCTCCATGATGGCCCTTTGGGAAGATGGATGAGTCTAATTTCCAAATATACCCTAGGTTTATGATTGAGCTCCTATAACGTGTCCAAAATTCCAAATTCCCAAAACTTCTATAAGAGCAGTGCCAAGCCTGAAAATGAGGCAGAAAGGTGAAAAATGAGGTGTCTTTTGACCTTTTGAACGGTTAAAAATGCTCCCAATGCTCTGAAATTTGGTGAGAATAGTGTAATAGGCATGAGAAATCCAAATATTTAAAGTTATCCCTCTAAGGATTTTTGAGAAAAAAAGCGTAGCGCCAGGGGTGCTGCGCTTATAGGCCTCCAAATTCACAAAAAACCAAAAATTGTCAAAATTCTCTCAAATTTGGTGGATGTATGCCTCATGGGGTTTGAGAGACTTGTAGAGAATATTGTGCCAAAATTCCAAGGTTATATTGGCCTTTTTCCTTTTTTGGTGCTTGGATCTTGGTTTGGGCCTTTCTCAGTTTATCCCTTGCAACTTGGTTTCTCCGGGAATATTTCTTAGTCATCCTTCTTTGGAGGTCAACATTCTTGTTAGATTTCTCCAATTTAGCCTCCAAGTGTGCGTTTTCTCTTTCCAGCCAAGGCTCCCAATCATGTGCTATCTCCATGGACAATAGCTCATCTAGAGGGAGTTGCTCTGATAAGGCTGATTCTTGTTCCCTTTGTTTTTCCAAATATCTTCTTCAAGCCCATGGTTCTAGGTCTCCTCCTAGTCTGCCCTTCCTCATCCCCACTCTCCTCATAGGTGCCCAAGAACTCCTCTAGCTTTACCTGTGCCTATTGGGCTTATTTCCAGTCCCTGTTGGCTCTAGCCTCATAAATTGTAATTTGTGCTCCTAGCTTCCTATTCCCCATGCCAAGGGAATCATTCACACTGTTGGCCCTATGAAAATGTTCTTGGAGGTCTTCAATTTGGGCATTTTTGTTTTGGATGAGAAAGGTTGAGATCCTTTCCTCATTCTCCTCATCACTGTCCACCTGAATGATTTAAAACTCCCTTTCAACCTCATGATCTTCTTCTTCTTCCTTTACCTTTTGTTTACCTTTTGTCTAGTGGCTGAGCTGAGGTGGATGGCATGGTCCCTTGCCTTTTAGAGACAACAAACACAAACCTTGACCCTATTTGATAGGTCAACGAAAGATGTGTGATTGTGGTCTTGTTGGTGTCTTGATCATGGCTATGATCCTTGTTGTTGTCATCACCCTCTTCATTTCCATCATTAGTATCATCAGTCATTATGTTTCTTGCTTCATCATTGTACTCTTTGTTCTCAACATCATCACAAATTTCAACCTCTTCACTGATTTCTGCATTTTAATTTTGTTCTTCATCAAAGTTGCTTACCTCTCCACTATTGCGATCTTCATTTTCTTCATCATCCTCTTCACCTTTTTCACTATCTTCATGACTTTCATGACTATTTTCCTCTTTTCTGTCCTTTTCATCACTGAGGCTTTCTTCATTTGTGTCATCCCTGGTTTTAGTTTCTGCATTGTCCTTACTTTTTTCATCTTCATCTAGGAAGCCTTTAAATTTTTCATTTTCCTCACTGTTTTCATTTTCATCATTGTCATGCCCACTGCCTTTTTCTTCATTTTCTGCCTCTGCCTCTTTATCTGTCTCTTCCTTGCTGACCTCTTTGTCACTGTTCTCTTCCTCGTCATTTTCCTCTTCCTCATCATCTGCCTCTTCTTCATCACTACTCAATTTTATTTCACTATCATCTTCCTCATCATCTTCATTGTCATTGTCCTCCTTTGTTTCGATGTTTTCTACCTCCTGTTGACTCAATTCATCATCATCTTCATCTTCATTTTGGCTTTATTGATTTTCACCCTTACCCTCATTGTCACTGTCTTTCTCACTGCCACCTCCTTCCTGTTCTGAGGCATCATGAGAAGGTGAGGGAGAGAGTTTTTCTTGAGGAGAGGTTGCTTGAGTAGATGATGAGGCATGATCTGTAGGAGGATATGGAGGAGTGGAGGTGGGAGGATGAGATGAAGAGGGTAAAATAGGTTGATGATGAGGATGTGGGCTTGTGAATATTTCATTAGCAATGAACACATCCCAAGGTATGCTTTTTTTCTCCAGCTGTTGTAATACCACCATATTGATCAAGGAATGGTGGAAAAAAATATGGATTTTTTGGGTCTAAATCCTCCTTCAGACAACAGAAGACATCTTCTCTATACTCCTATAAAATTAATAGGGCAAATGAAGCATCTTGACCCTAGTGAAATGCATGAGTAATCTGACATGGTAAGAGTAGAGCCTAGAGTATCTCCCCTCATATGCAAAGTACTTCATGATAACCCTCACCAAGGGTGCATACCTTTCCAACAAGTGTGAGAAAGGAAAAAGGGTCTTGCAGCCCTCTTTGTACCTAGGATTGATAAATGGCTCATAATGGCTCATGTCCAACTTTTTCTTCTTGAACCATTTCTCACCAATAGCAGGTATATACCTGTAGCATTAGAGATTGCATCTACTGATAGTTCAAAATCCACCCCTGCAAGACTTGATTGTTTGTTGTGAAGGTTAAGAATGAATAAAATTGTAAGCTATGGGTGATTTTTCACTTGTTTGACCTTCTCACAAAACTGGAAACAACCCACATTCTCAAAGCATGTGAGAATCATGGGAGATAAAGTAATATCTACTATGCTCTAGGGTTCAAATCTATTGACCTTCCCTCACTTGTGCTTTGGCATTATAGGCACCTGGCCTCCTTCACTACTATCACTCCTTTATTCTCCTGACATGGTGACTGGTCTGGCTTTTAGACCAACTTGGGCCTGCTTATAAAACTTGGGTAGGAGGAGTGAAATGAAATGATGATGAGGGAAACTTTTGAAAGTGAGTGAGAGGGAGATGGGTTTATGACTGAGTTTCTTTGAGCTTAAGAAGGGATTTAACTTGAACTGACTGTTATAACCCTCATTGACACCTCCCCTAACTGATGATTTAACTTGGAGGTCAAAGGAGAGTGTTAATTATAAAGGCTTAGGGTTTTTTTAGGCACTAAGGTTTGATAATTTTTCCTTAATCATCGAAACACAAAAACACTTGGAGGATGAGGAAAAAGGTCCACTTACCACCTTTGACTCCTTTGTAGGTTCTTTAAGGAAATTTGAAGGTTGCTCCCTTGATTTTTTGGAACATTTTTGTAGTTTGGATGGTTTTTGGCATAAGCGTAGAGCCTGGCATAATCTGGGTGAGTCGGGTCCTACGTGCACAGCGCCAGGCAGAAACTAGGCAATTCAGGCCTCTACGCGCAGCACCGGGCCTATTGGGTTGGCCTCTAAGCACAGCGCCAAGCACCTGGGTGTGTTGGGTCTGCCTGGGTGCAGCTCCGGGCTATACATGCAGTGGGTCCAGCTATACACACAGCGCAGTGCAAAAAATGCATTATGGGAACCTCTATTCGCGCAGCACTAGGTCCTGAGCGTAGCGCTCATAACCTTACCTAGAAAGTTTAGTGAAGCTGAGAAATTTCTTCCTTGAAGGGTTTTTTCTCTCCTCAAAGGCATAATGAGCTAATTGATAAGTAAATTGACCCTTTATATTATTTAGGAAAAAAAAATTATCTTTGCCAAACCTACTTTGTAATGTCTTTTTAACCTTTTTGTCATTTCACTGATATTCTTTTAATTTTCTACAGTGGGTGATTTAAAAACATAAAAATTGTGCCTTTTCCATCCTAATAATTTTCTTTGTTTCTCTTTAGGCAACTGACACTGTGAATTTTTATTTTTCTTGACCCATTGATGCTTTTATAACTTGTTTTGCAGATGGCTATTTGAGTCATATGATTCACTATGTTTTGTCTTGTCCATGCCTTCCAATCACTTTTCAGTCAATGACTGCTATGAAAACCTTGAAATAATTGTTTTTCCTCTGATCCTTTGGGACATGCTTGAAACTTTTTAACAACCTTAAGCACTTGCAATGGTGGTAGCCTCTTTATGACCTATCTATCCTTGCCTTGGAGATCAAACTTCCATTTCCTTAATGGTTGACTGAGAAATCTATTTTCCATTTTCCTTACTTGATCCTTAGGCATGCTAAGTCTGTCTTTGACAAGAATCACAACTTTCACCATCATGTATGCTAACTCTCTTTGGCCACTTCTGATTTTTTACAGGTGCCATGACACACCAATTTTTGTCCCCTTTGTCATTCTTGGATTTTGACAACTTTAGTCACACAACAGCAACCTCATGATCATGTTGGTTTTTCACCTTGTAACTCAAACCTATGCCTTTATTCCTTTGACCATTTGGGGGAAATTGATTGTACTTGAAGGCTTGATCTCCCTCACACTGATACTCTTTTCATTTTTTCCCTTTGAGAAATTGAAGCATTGTTACCTTGGAAAACCCTAAAATTCACCTTCAAATGGCTTTTAAAACCTTCTGCTATCATTTTGGAGGTATATTATATTTATTTCATCATCTTGCCTATCTTTCCAAAACCTTAGGTTTTTTGGCTGCTTGAGAAGAATCATTAGTGTTGTCTTCTAAGTTCTCTATAGCCCTTTAAAGTTCATTCATTTCTTTTTAGTTCACCTCACTTTTTTCCCTTCTTCATTTATGACTTCTAAACATCTTCAATTCATGCTTGGTAGTGCTGGGGTGCCTCTGTTCTTGTGGTTTTGTGCATTGGCTCCTTGCTTGGCACACTACTAGTCCAATAAGTGCTAGAAACCCTGATTTTATTTTGAACATAGGGTGCCTCCTCTTTCGTTTTCTTGAGTGTATCCTCTAATGAGGGGCAAGCCCCTTACCTTACCTAATTTTCCTGCTTGATAATCACCTTAACACTCCTGCAGAAATCTCAAAATGAACAGCTGTCCTTTGGAGAATTTGTACGTGATAAGGAGGTCTTATTTGAAGGTTTTCCTGAGTTGTCTTGGAACAAAATATGCTGACCTTCTTTTCCATTTGATTCACCTTCTTCGCACATGAAAAACACTAATTTATAACATCAAAGACAATCCTACAACCTATGAAACCTATTGACCTAGTGGGAGGTTCTTTAAACTTGTCCTTTGACTGAAAGCTTGGCTTAGGGTCGTCAAGTATGAAAAACAGAGTTTTTGATAAATTGATGTACTGAAGATCCAAAATCCAATGTACTTTATTAGTCTAAGATCCTACAGAGATATTTTTGAGACCATAAATTCTTGAGGCATTTGGTGAATATGGGAAGAGTAGGCTAGTTGGTGCTCTTACGTGGCAAGTGGAGGGGTGAGGCAAAGGCAAAACAGAGTGCTGAGGTGATAGGTGGGAAAATAAGACAAATATGAGTGGCATAAGTCCATGAGGGATGTTCTAGGAGTGGTAGGCTAACCAGGGAATGGCAGGGTAGTGAAATAGTGAAAAATTTATCCCAAGGATAATGAAGGTAGTGAGATTTCTAAAACTCACAATATTTATGAGTTTTTTTTTTAGAAATCTAGGATAAGGATTTAGCCATCTAGAAAATTGAAAAAATTACTGATGACTAACACTGACTCCACTTGGGGAGGGAAGCTCCTTTTTAGGAGGTTTCCAAAACTTCAGATATCAAATCTCTGAGTTTGTGAATAATAGTGCCTCATCCATTGGGCAGATTCTTCTTCTTTCATTTGCTGATTATTTCTTTGAAGCCATTATCTCAAAATGTGAAGGACATGTTTGCTTCAAACTCATTTCTACCTACCCAGCCTACTTTTCCTAGAATTTTTTCTTCCTTGGGTGCACTTAAACTGGAAAACCCTTGACATTATTTTCTTTTAAAAGAAAAACAAACTATCTACTTCTACCCTTATTACTTCCAAGAGTTTCAGGTGATGCTATTGAACTCTTTTCTTCTCTACCTATAATATTCATCTGACAAGATTAAGCTGTTTGACAGGATTCTTTCTCTAATCTACCGACATGAAATTCCCTAAACAGGCTTCTTTCTCTTTCTCTAGATAGAGGTATGATGTTTCTCTTCCTTTTTTAGCTGCTCATAAGTATGAATGTCTTCTTGAGGAGGTATTACAGCCTCAACAACAATCTCTTCCTCTATTTCTTTATGAGAAATTTCTTTAGTAGGTAAGGCAGTAGTGGAAAAAATAGGAATATTTTTTGTATATAAAGGTTCAGAGGCTAGTTGTACTGTTAACATTTGATCTATATCTTCTTTAGTTAAAGGAGGAGGCATTTTGTATTTTCTTTTGATTGGGAAACAATTGTTTTCTTTATTTTGTGGAGGTTGATCTTGTGGTTGAATGTCCTCTTGCACATTACACAAAAGTGAAAATGGATTGTCATTTGTTTCACCTTCCTTAGAGAGATCTTGTAGATATTCTCTTACTTCTTGATGGATTTCATCCTAAATCAACTCTTCTTGGCTATCATGATAGTTATCTTGAGTATGAAAGGCATGAATCTCCTCTAATAGATCTTCAAAATGCTAAATTCCTAAATCTTCATCAATGTTCACAACGTATTGTATGAGGTCTTCAGATTCATCACAAAGGGATGGATAATTTTCTTTATAATGCTCATAGAACACCTTGTGGAGATCCTTTAAGGAAAACAAACTACTTGGTTTCAGACCTTCATACCATTCCCTTACGTTACCCTCTAATGTCCCCATGAACACTTTCATGAGGCAAACTTCATGCCATTCAACTTTTACCCTCCATACATGTACATGAAATTTTATGAGATGTAACAGGCGATCATCAAATTTTTCATATTGAAACATAGGTAGGTTCTTTTATCCAATTTATCTGAGGCATTTTGTGTGGGAATCAAGGGATATGATCTCTACTCATTAGGGCATATCTTCATTGTATTCATGGATCGATGTTTGTAAATCAGAAATGGGTTACTATATCTTTTCAGCCAGTATAGATTTCTCTACCAGTGGAGTCTTTAGGTCTTTTGAGAGTTGTGGAGTCACCAAATGGAAGATTTCAACTTTGTTTTCCACCATTATCATGATTGGGATTACTCAATGCATTCCGAGGGGAGTCTATAAGAACTAGTGGGCTCAACAGGGATACTGAATACCAATGGATTCACCAAGTGGATGATGTTTATTTTTTTTAAGGATGTAATTTTTGTCCACCATCAACAACTAAATACCAATCTAAGGATGTTTGTGGGTTTTTTGAGGTCTTAAGAATTTTAATATGTTATTGATTCCGAAGATCCCACCGTGATCGCCATTATGTTAGGTTTCCATGATTTTTTAGATTGGTGAGACCAAATGCATAGGGTAACATCAGAACAGTCTTTGAAGTCCTAGGACCTAGCCTTCCTAGACTCATAGAGGGATCTCTCTATTTGTACAAAGGATGTGAACTTGTTTGCTTCTAGGGTTTTGATTTTAGGCTAGTTGTTAAGTGTAGGGTTTTTTTGTTTGTTTTGGTTGGTTAAGATGATCAAGCACAATAGAGGGAATTAGGAAACCTTCAATTCATTGGGATATGGAGTCTATAAAAGTTATGGAAAGTTCAACAATTGATCGGGGAGCACCATAGGGAAAATCTAGCATGGTCAATGGATTTTCAAGGTTTATGGGAAATGAGATGGACATCAAGTTTGTGAAAAAAGAGGACAAAGGGCAATTAAGAACCCTTTATCATGTACTTAGAAACAAGGAAAGACCTCAACACTATTTAGCATGAAGAAGAAATAAATAGACAGGGCACACCAATAACTCTTTGATTCAACTCAAGCAAATAAGCATTTCAGACATACAATCCAATCAAATATAGAAGGCGAGAAACTCATTTAACTTCTAGTGATCTCACCTTCAAGATTAGAAAACATTCAAAATACACATATAACTTTAATCAAAGAAGAGGGAATGCCTAAACATCATTGATCATAGCTATGAAGATCTTTGAAAAAAAATTTCAAGCATGGACAAAGGGTATGATCAAAACATAGCCTCTTTGGAAAACCTAAACAATGGTACTTCAAAGAGAGACCTCAAAAGAATGTTTTATGGATATCAAACAAACAAGACTTACCATAAAACATCTAAGATATCTACTTTATTAAACCATTCATGAGATAAACAAGATTGGGTGGGTCTAGAAAGAAATTAAGGGTTTGCTAAACTGACCTTGCAGAGGAAAAGATAGAGGCAATGACGAACAAACAGAGCTAAGGTGCCTTTGAAGAACATTTCTTAGTCTAAATACTTTGTTCTATTGCAACACAGAAAGAGGGAAACATAATGATACATGAGAAAAAATTAATTGAATGGAAGCACTTAACCATTAATCAAGCTTAGGGATCCTGTTGTGTAACTAGCTCCAAAAATAGAAGAAAAGAGATATCAACGCCTTAGAAATGAGCCACTTCAAGGGGGCAACCTCCAATACATTACATAAATGAACAATTATTGGATGATACAAATGAACAAAACCTCCTTCTATATATAGGAGTCCATGGGGCCACAATATAATCCTAGTGGGGCCACAATGTAATCCTAGCCAACCTAAAAATAATAATGTAAGGGCACAATAATAACAATATGGGGGTTACAGGGGTACAAAAATAACAATAATTGGGGCTACACTAACATAATAAGGGACTGCACTATTAATACAGGGACTTAACATGCCCCTCTCCTTCAAACAAGTGTTGTCCTCAACGCTTGATTATTTCTTGATGCTTCTGTATAAAATTGTCATCCTCCCATGTGGAATCTTCTACAGGAAAGTTCTTCCAGTTGCTGAGATACTCTGAAATTGATCATACTTGTCGAGTTCTTATTTTTGTGACTGCTTCATAACTTCTTTCGATGTGATGTTGATATTCCTATTTTTTCATTAGATTCTACACCAAAGTTAGGTTATCCTTTAAGAGTTTTAGAACTTGTTGTTGATGCTCGATGTCATAGTCCACTAATTTATCATCCATATTAGCTATTATTTTATCCTTCAAACCATCTTACTTAGCCTCCATTTCTTCTTTTAAACCATCTATGTCAGCTTCGGTTGCTCTTTGTAAGATCGAAATTTGTTGCAGTTGGTACCGTAATTTTGATATCTCATACTGCAATTCTTCGTCTTCATGAGTCATAGTAGAGATTTCCAAAGGCTTAATGGGTGTTGAATTCTTTTTAGGGGCCATTTTATAATCCAATACTGATATCTATTCTACAATATGCCCTTGCAATCAATTCAACTTGATTCTTCAAACAAGACTTATGCAATTCAGAAAAAAATACACACCTTTTACTTGCTTTTGAGGAGCTCGATATTGAAATTGTATTATATTTGTGATTGCGGCTCTTAAATATCTAAAATTTAGCACTGAATTAGCCCTCTAAATTATATTTTGAATGCCACAAGTCTAACTTGATTTGGATTCTCCAAGACAAAATTATGTCCAATCTCCCACAATGACCTAATTATGGACTGGTTCAGTATAGCGAACTTGTACGACTTGCCACGTGTCACTGTTTTGTCCTTCACCTTTGAAACTGATAGCTAAGAAACCAAAGTCTATGTACTTGTCGCCGCTTTTTAAGCCACTCCAATCCGATGCTCAGAGAGAGAGTTATTGAAATTTTCCCATGATCACCTTTTTGAGATGAAATTCAAGAGCCTGAAAAAGCACTACCTTCCACAGATCATATCTCCAAAAATATTGTGAACCAAGCTTTGAAATATTTTGACGAGTTTCCTTAGGATTTCAGATTTTCACCATAGAAATTTCAGATTTTGAACCTCGGTAGAAAAACATTTATAGCAAAAATTCCACGATGACCTTTTTAGGAGCCTGAAAAAATACCTAACTTCCACAGATCATATCTCTGAAAATATTGTGAACCAAGCTCTAAAATTTTTAGCCAATCTTCCTCAAGATTTCGGCTTTGCACCCTAAAAGTTTCAGCTTCTGAAAATTTGTAGAAATAATTTATAGCGAAAATTCCACGATGACATATTTGGAGCAGCGAAACCCTAGAATCCAAAGCTCTGATACCAAATGTTGTGTAACCAGCTCCAAAAATAGAAGAAAAGAGATATCAACACCTTATAAATGAGCCACTTCGAGGGGGAAACCTCCAATACATTACATAAATGAACAATTCTTGGATGATACAAATGAACAAAAGCTCCTTCTATATATAGGAGTCCATAGGGCCACAATATAATCCTAGTGGGGCCACAATGTAATCCTAGCCGACCTAACAATAATAATGTAGGGCACAATAATAACAATATGGGGGTTACAGGGGTACAACAATAAAAAAAATTGGGGCTACACTAACATAATAAGGGACTACACTATTAATATAGGGACTTAACAGATCCTGCAAGCAAGCCTCCTCCATTAACAACAAAACAATCCATTCACAAGCTCCACAACACCAATTTCTCTTCAACCTCCAAAATACTATGTATTGCTTCAAAGAGTCCTCAAATGCCAACCTCTTACAATTAAGCCCTCATTCTCTATTTATTTATAAAAGGAGGGAAAAAACCCTAGATAGGGTTGGAAAATGTCAAAATCACTCATAAATGTCATTAATGCCCAAGAGACCATGAAAGGTCGAAGGCATAAAATATCCCATGAAATAAATGCCAAAATAACTCCTAGCACCTAATTTTAGATTGATTTGCCTCAAAAAACACTAAAACATCATTTTTCAATTAATGACTGTGTTTTTTTTACTTTTGGCCAAAAATGCACAATTTGGTTTGAACGCATAACACCTTCCTGGGTAGAAAATAGGTCCACTTGCAGCCAAGTTTTGGTGACCTTCCCAATTTCAGAATTTTCTCTGTGATGGCCTTTTGGAAATATGACCGAGTCTAATTTCCAAATCTACCCTTGGTTTTATTATTCAGCCCCTGTAACCTATTCAAAAATCCAAATTCCGAAAACTGCTATAAGCACAGTGCCAAGCCTGAAAATGAGGCAGAAACATGAAAAATGATGTGTTTTTTGAACTTTTGAGGGGTCAAAAATGCTCCAAATTCTCTAAAATTTGTTGAAAATAGTGTAATAGGCATGAAAAATAAAAAATTTAAAGTTCTTCCTCTAAGGATGTCTAAGGAAAAAGCGTAGTGCTAGGGGTGCTGCGCTTATAGGCCTCGAAATTCACAAAAAACCAAAAATTGTCAAAATTCTCTCAAATTTGGTGTATGTGTGCCTCATGGGGTTTGAGAGACTTACAGAAAAGTTTGTGCTAGAATTACAAGGTTAGCTTGACCTTTTTCCTCTTTTAGTTCTTGGATCTTGGTTTGGTCATTTTTCAATTTAGCCCTTGCAACTTGGTTTCTCCGGGCATAATTCTTAGTCATTCTTCTTTGGAGGTCAAGATTCTTGTAGCTTTCTCCAATTTAATCTCCAAGTGTATGTTGGCTCTTTTCATCCAAGGCTCCTGATCATGTGCTATCTCCATGGCCAATAGCTCATCTATAGGGAGTTGCTCTGCTAAGGCTGATTCTTGTTCCATTTGTTTTGCCAATGCCTTCTTCAACCCCATTGTTCTAGGTCACCTCCTAGTCTACCCTTCCTCATCCTCACTCTCCTCATAGGTGCCCATGAAATCCTCTAGCTTTACCTATGCCTGTTGGGCTTATTTCCGAGCCCCGATGGCTCTAGCCTCATAAATTGCAATTTGTGCTCCTAGCTGCCTATTCTCCATGTCAAGGGAATCATTCACGCTATTGGCCCTATCAAAATGTGCTTGGAGGTCTTCAATTTGGGAATTTTTGTTTTGGATGAGAAATTTTGAGATCCTTGCTTCTTTCTCCTCATCACTGTCCACCTAAATGATTTCAAACTCCCTTTCAACCTCATGATATTGTTCTTCTTCCTTTACCATTTTTTTCCTTTTGTCTAGTGGCTGAGATGATGTGGATGGCATGGTCCCTTTCATTTTAGAGGCAAAAAACACAAGCCTTAGCCCTCTTTAATAGGTCAATGAAAGAGGTGTGATTATGGTCTTGTTGGTGTCTTGATCATGGTTGTGATCCTTGCTACTCTGATCACCCTCTTCATTTTCATCATTAGTGTCATCAGTCATTATGTTTCATGCTTCATCATTGTACTCTGTGTTCTCAACATCATCACAACTTTCAACCTCTTCACTGATTTCTTCATTTTCATTTTGTTCTTCATCAAATCTGCTTACCTCTCCACTGTTGTGATCTTCATTTTTATCATCATCCTCTTCACCTTTTACACTATCTTCATGACTATCTTGACTATTTTCCTCTTTGCTGTCATTTTCATCACTGAGGCTTGCTTCATTTGTGTCACTGCTGCCTTTAGTTTCTACATTGAGGGGTCCTCACATTTTTCATCTTCATCTAGGCTACCTTTATCTTCTACATTTTCCTAACTATTTTCATCTTCATCATTGTCATGCTCACTTCCTTTTTCTTCATTTTCTGCCTCTTGCCTCTTTATCTATCTCTTCCTTGATGACCTCTTCGTCATTGTTCTCTTCCACATCATTTTCCTTTTCCTCATCATCTGCCTCTTCTTCATCACTGCTCAATTTTTTTTCACTGTCATCTTCCTCATCTTCTTCATTGTCATCCTCTTCCTCTGTTTCCATGTTTTCTGCCTCTTGTTGGCTCAATTCATCATCATCCTCATCTTCATTTTGGCTTGATTTATTTTCACCCTTACCTTCATTGTCACTGTCTTGCTCATAGCCACTTCCTTCCTATTCTGATGAGTCAGGAGAAGGTGAGGAAGGGAGGTTTTCTTGAGGAGAGGCTGCTTGAGTAGATGATGAGGCGTGATATGTAGGAGGATATGGAGGAGTGGAGGGAGGAGGATGAGATGAAGAGGGTAAACTAGGCTGTTGATGAGGTTGTGCGCTTGTGAATATTTCATTAGCAATGAACACATCCCAAGGTATTCCGCTTTTCTCCAGCTAATGTAATACCACCATCTTGATCAAGGAGTGGTGGAAAAAACTATAAATTTTCTGGGTATAACTCCTCCTTCGGACAACAAAAGACATATTTTTTATACTTCGACATAAGTAATAAGGAAAATGAAGCATCTTGACCCTAGTGAAATGCATGAGTAATATGACATGGTAAGAGTAGATCCTAGAGTATCTCCCCTCACATGTAAAGTACTTCATGATAACCCTCATCGAGGGTGCATACCTGTCCAGCAAGTGTGAGAAAGGAAAAATAGTTTTGCAGCCCTCTTTGTACCTAGGTTTGATAAATGGATCATAATGGCTCATGTCCAACTTTGCCTTCTTGAACCATTTATCACCAACAGCAGGTATACATGTAACATTAGAAATGCCATCTGTTGATAGTTCAAAATCCACCCCTGCAAGCCCTGATTTTTTGTTGTACATGTTAAGAATGAATAACCTTGTAAGCTCTGTGTCATTTTGCACTTGTTTGACCTTCTCACAAAACTAGAAACAACCCACATTCTGAAACCATGTGAGAATCATGGGATATGAATTGATATCCACTGTGCTTTGGGGTTCAAATCTATTGACCTTCCCTCCCTTGTGCTTTGGCCGTATAGGAACCTGTCCTCCTTCACTACTATCACTCCTTTCTTCTACTAACATGGTGACTTGTGTGGCTTTTAGACTAACTTGGTTCTGCTTATAAAACTTGGGCAGGAAGAGAAAAATGAAATGATGATGAGGGCAGATTTTGCAAATGAGTGATAGGGAGATGGGTTTATGACTAAATTTCTTTGAGCTTAATGAGGGCTTTAACTTTAACTAACTATTATAACCCTCATTCACACCTCCCCTAACTAATGATTTAGCTCAGAGGTCAAACGAGAGTGTTAATTATGAAGACTTAGGGTTTGTTTAGGAACTAGGGTTTGATAATTTTCCCTTAATCATAAAAACACAAAAACACTTGGAGGATGAGGAAAAAGGTCCACTTACCACCTTTGACTACTTTTCAGACTATTTAAGGCAATTTGAAGGGTGATCCCTTGAGGTTTTGGCACTTTTCTGCATTTTGGAGGGTTTTTAGCATAAGCATAGTGCCTGGCAGATTTTGGGTGAGTCAGGTCCTGTGTGCGCAGCGCCAAGCAGAAACTGGGAAAGTTGGGCCTCTATGTGCAGAGATGGGCCTGTCGGTTCGGCCTCTGAGCACAGTGCCAAGCCCCTTGGTGTGTCGGGTCTACCTAGCTATAGCACCAGGCTGTACACGTAGTGTGTACATCTATACGTGTAGCATAGTGCAAAAAATGCACTGTGGGAACCTCTATTTGCGCAATGTCGGTAACCTTGCCCATAAATTTTAGTGAAGCTCATAAATTTCTTCCTTGAAGGGTTTTTTCTCTCCTCAAATGCATAATGAGCTAAGTGATAAGTAAATTGACCCTTTATAGTCTTTAGGAAAACAAATTTATCTTTGCTAAACCTACTTCGTAATTTTTCTTTTAGCCTTTTCATCATTTCACTAATATTCTTTTCATTTTCTATAGTGGGTAACTTAAAAAAATAAAAATGGTACCTTTTCCCTCCTGATCATTTTCGTTTTTTCTCTTTAGGTAGCTGACATGGTGAATTTTGATTTCCCTTGATCCATTGATGCTTTTAGAACTTGTTTTGCAGATGGTTGTTTGAATCATATGATTCACTGTGTTTTGGCTTGTCCATGCCTTCCAATAACTTTTTAGTCATTGAGTGCCATGAAAACCTTGAAATAACTCTTTTTCCTCTCATCCTTCGGGACATGCTTAAAATTTTTTAACAACCTTAAGCACTTGCAATGGTGGCAACCTCTTTAAGACCTCTCTGTCCTTGCCTTGGAGATCAAACTTCCCTTTGCTTAATGGTTGAATGAGAAACCTATTTTTTATCTTCCTCACTTGATCCTTATGCATGCTAAGTCTGTCTTTGACAAGCATCACAACTTTCACCATCCTGTATGCTAACTCTCTTTGGCCACTTCTGATTTGATGCAGGTGCCATGACACACTGATTTTTGTCCCCTTTGTCACTCTTGGAGTTTGAAAACTTTAGTCACATAGTAGTAACCACATGATCATGTTGGTTTTTCACCTTGTAACTCAATCCTATGACTTTATTCCTTTAACCATTTGGGGGAAATAGAATGTACTTGAAGGTTTGATCTCCCTCACACTGATACCGTTTGAATTTTTTCCCTTTGAGGCAGTGAAGCATTGTTACCTTGGAAAACCCTAGAATTCACCTTCAAAAGCATTTTAAAACCTTTTGCTGTCATTTTGGAGGCCTATTATCTTTATTTCATCATCTTGCCTATCTTTCCAAAACCTTAGGTTTTTGGGCTGCTTGAAAAGAATCATTAGTGTTGTCTTCTAAGTTCTCTATAGCCCTTTCAAGTTCATTCATTTCTGTTCAGTTCACCTCACCTTTTTCCCTTCTTCATTTATAACTTCTAAAAATCTTCAATTCTACTTGGTAGTGCTAGGGTACCTCTATTCTTGTGGTTTTGTGCATTGGCTCCTTTCTTTGCACATTGCTGGTCAAATAAGTCCTAGAAACCATGATTTTCTTTTGAAAATAGGCTACCTCCTCTTGTATTTTCTTGAGTGTATCTTCTAATGAGGGGCAAACCTATTATCTTACCTAATTTTACTGCTTGATAACCACATTGACACTCCTGCAGAAATGTCAAAATGAACAGCTATCCTTTGCAGAATTTGTACTTGATAAGGAGCTCTTATTTGAAGGTTTTCCTCATCTGTCTTGCAACAACAGATGTTGAACTTCTTTTCCATTTGATTCACCTTCTTGGCACATGAAAAACACTGATTTAGAACATTAAAGACAATCCTAAAACATATGAAACCTAGTGACCTAGTGGGAGGTTCTTTAGACTTGTGCTTTGACTAAAAGCTTGGCTGAGGGTCCTCAAGTATGAAAAACAGTGTTTTTGATAATTTGATGTATTGCATATCCAAAATACAATGTACTTGATTTATCTAATAGCCTACAAATATAGTTTTGAGACCATCAATGCTTGAGGCATTTGGTGAATATGGGAAGAGTAGGCTAGTTGGTGGTCTTAGGTGGAAAGTGAAGGGGTGAGGCAAAAGAAAAATAGAGTGTTGAGTTGATAGGTGGGAAAATAAGACAAATATTAGTGGCATCAGTCCATCAGGGATCTTCTAGGAGTGGTGTGCTAACCAGGGAATGACAGAGTAGTTAAATAGTGAAACATTTATCCTAAGGATAATAAAGGCAGTGAGATTTCTAAAACTCACAATATTCATGAATTTTGTTTTTAGAAATCTAGGATAAGCATTTAGTCATCTATAAAATGGAAAAAATTACTCATGACTAACGCTTTCTCTCTAAAACAACTTTTTTAGGCCCATTTCCCTTGGTTTTCTTCTTTTTATTTCAACCTCTACATCCTCCAGCTCGTCATCATCTGTAATCTCTTTGCCCTTGCCCTTGTCTGCATCAACATGTACCTTAGGTTTATCTTGGAGGAGAAATTTTACCTTTAGCTAAAAATTCTCTTGTTGTAGGAATGTGATCTGAGAATTTGCAATGGAGAAAATTTCACTCAATGCTTCTATTTCCTCATCCTTTTCCTTTATGATCTCCTCAAATGATTTATCGTCAACTTGTTCTACCATGTCAACATATATTGGCACTTATTCAGCATGTTGGTGCAATGGTGATTCAATCTGATGCATGAGTGGTTTCTCTTCTATTTCTCTTTTCTCAGCTATAGTATCAATTGTAGATACACTTTTGATGTATTTGGGAGAAAATACATGCCTCTTTCCCTTATCATAGGTGTCACTGACCTCAAAAACCCTAGGATCCTTTGAAATTTGAGTTTTCATGCTGGAAGAGCCAAACTCCATTGGTTGTGTTGATATTTATGGTGATGGTGTGATATGCATGACAGGAGGACTAGTGGTGGGCATTGCTACTACTTTCTCCATGAAGGTTTCCCAAGTCATGTTGATGGCTGAGAGATGATGTAAAACAATGAGTTTTGCTAGACCATGGTGGAAAGGACTTAGGTGATGATCTTTGTTTCTACTTTGAACCTTCTCAGTCATTCTAAGAAAATTTTTGTTCAAGTAATGTAGCAAGTTAAGTATTTTAGTAGAGGTAAAGTGAATCAATAACCTGATATGGTACTTTTACAACCTAGAGAATATCCCTTCACATATGAAATATTTTGTAATGAACCTCATAAAACGATCATATTTGTTAAGGAGGTTCCTAAAAGGGATGATGTACTCAAGGTTCTCTCTAGCATGAGGTTTAAGGAATAGTTTGTAATCTTCAAGCTCTACGTCCATGTCCTTAAACCACTTTTTTCCATGACTAGGTATACTTGTTGCAGAAGAAATCACATATGATGGTAATTGGAACTCTACACATGCAATGATGGCCTTTCCCATAGTGAAACTTGTGGAAAATAAGTTTGTGAATTGGAGATGACAAAAATTTTCCATGATTTTCTCACAGAATCTCAAACATCCATTCCTCTCAAAACCTCCTTTGGAAAAAGGCGAGGCATTGATTTCTTGCAAGGTGGAGGGCTCGAATCTGATTTGGTGCCCTCCTTTGTGGATTTTCATTTCACTTTCCATAATTTCTATCAAAAGGATGAGACCATAGGTGTTTAGATGTAGTGGGTAGTGGACTGTGAATTTGAAAAAATAGAGGACATAGATAGGGTAAGTTTGGAGGATGAAATGAAGGGTATTGAATTCAAGAAAAATTCCAAAAAAAATTCAATAGGTAGGTTTGTATACCGACTTCAAAATAAAAGTGAAATTTGGTGAAATGGAGGTGAATAAGGTGATCAAATTAGGAAAACATAGGGATTTCCTAATTCTGTAATAGAAAAATAGTGGCAAATTTGGGTTTGATGGGAATCAAGTGTAGAGATGTTGTGAATGGTAAGGAATGATATAATATTCTTTGGGGAAGGTGTATGATGGTATTATATGATATGGTTATGGTTTTAGTCCACTGAAATCTCTCAACAGTAGGAAAAAAGTGAAAATATAGTGAAAAAGGAGGTGAGCAAGAAAATCAAACTATGCTTGAAAAACTGACTTGAAGAGGATATGAGGTGCTTACTTACTGTCAAGAAAGATTCAAAAACTGATGGCAACGACCCTAGAGCTTGGTGGAATGATTTGGGAGCCAAAATACCAAAAACTTAGAACTTTCCAAATGCGTAACACACCTTTTTCAAATGCGTATCAAAGGTTCCAAATGTGTAACAAGGGTTTCCAGATGCGTAACAAGGGTTTCTAAATTCATAACAAGGGTTTACAAATGCGTAACCAAGGTTTCTAGATGTGTAACAGTAGTCTCTAGAAGCATAACAACACTCGCCAGATGCATAACATAATGCTTCAGATGCATAAGAAGCATGCGCAATGCGTAACAAAGCCCTTTTCAAGTAGTTTTCTTGCCTTTCTTCAAACTCTTTACAACAATGAATCAATGTTGAAGGTAATTTAGGAGCTCTACCAATCATGAAATGAAAATATGAGTTGAAAAAGCCTTCTTTTTCCTCTTTTATAACATCTCGAAATGATCGTTTGTCTATTATTGAAACAAAATACTTTGAGGACAATTTTTCCTTTTTGGAATAATTTGACTATGAAACAAGTTTTGAAATAAGAAAAAGTGTCTTAATTTATTCCCCTAACTTGGCGAAATCCCTTTAAAAGAATGATTTGATGAAAATCAAGCTTTGTTCACCCTTTTTGGTGACATTTTCAAACTTTTCAGTGGCAAAACAAGGATACCTAGATAACAAGCCTAGATGGATATGGAGTGACTAACCTAATACTATAATTGACAATGATTTACATGACCTCTGAGATGATGATGGCCATGAATAGAATGAAGGTAGCAACATTTCTAACCTAGACCATATGCAGTGACCAAAATTTGTTTGAAAACGTGTTTGAAAAGACAAAAATTTTGACCTACCACTACTAGAAAATAAATTGAAAGAGCATGTTTGATCACTGAACATATTGATGCTAACATTGGCTTTAGCTAGGGATGGGAGCTCCTTCAGGAGGTGTTAAGAACACCGAAGATCAGGTAGCATCATCCATTGGGAAATGGAGTTACTACAACTACAATCCTCAAACTGACTCAAATAAAACTGAAAGTTGAACTCTACATCATCAATTGAAAACTCGACTGGAAACTGACACTGAAAAAGATGCTCAGAATGTTGAGCTTATTCATTAAATCTTACCTAATCTAAGTGATCCATATATCACTTAATCAAGTGAAGTCGAAGGTCCAATGTAACCAATCAAGTAAATGACTACCTGACTGATGCTTGTATTCAGCTCCACCAAGCATAAAGTAGGATTGATTAAATGACAACTCAAAATGAAATATGAGCCCAAAACATGTGTTGGTGAACAGAAAAAACTCCACCTTTTCTGATGCTTGCAAAAGATTGTCCAAGGGGTCTTGAAAATCATGAAACATTACCTCTTGTTGATAAAAAAAAAGAACTGATATGATTTCAGATACAATGAATGATTGTTCTTCTTCATTTGGTTGATCCATTTTAAATAAAAATGCAACAATTTTGTCTTTGATATCATCCAAATTAGAGACAAGATTTGTATGTTCTTGCAGATCATCATTTGAGGTAGCCAAGTCAGCATCAACACAAATATCTACAAGTGGTTTTTCATGTATATCGAAAAGAGAATTGTCTTGGATTTGAAAATTTCTATATCTTGATCATTTCAAGGATCATTTGAAGGCTGCTGAAAATGTTCATAAAATTCAAGACAACAAACCTGTTGTACATTGTTTTTTACCTCAACAGATAAATCATGACTCTCTAGAGTTTCTATACAAGAAAACTCAAAAGAGGACAGGGATGAAGGGTAGCTAGATAGAACATATTCATATATATCTTGATCACTTAAATATTAGCCAGACTACTGCAAAGTATCATTAAATTCAAAATATAGAAGATCAATGTCATCCTTTGAAGAATTCTTCTCAATTTCACTATCATCCAGGGTAGAATCCATGATCTTCTCATCGCGATGAAAAGGGTTTTTATTCAAATCATCCAATAATTCATCATCCATAAACTCTTCATCACCATAAGAAATTTCTAGCTCTTGAATAAAATTCTCAGAGTGATCACAACAATCCTCAATTAGAAGCAAAGAAGGATAGGTTTCTCTATACTTCTCAAAAAATACCGACTAAAAATCCTTGAGAGAATACATACAAATAGGAGACAAGCTTTCATACCAAACCGTGATTTTTCTTCTAATGTGATCATGAACATCTTCATTAAAAAATCTTCATGAAAATTAATCTTTATCTTACGCACATGCATATGAAATCTTATTAAATGAAGTGTAGCATCATCACCTTTTTCATCTCTGAATTTTGGCAAGTATGTTTTGGGTACTTTTCTTTATCTTAAGTACAATGTGGGTACTTTATTTAATGGGTGAGTTAAAAAATAGAAAGTGATAATTAAATGCACATTAATTCTCATCCCTTGATCTAAATGAATCTGAGCCATTAGATATTAGGGTTGCCCAAAATTCATTTAGGGAAACAAAAGAGGGAAAATAAAATTGAGACTGCATTCATTCATTCTTCATAAGTAGATTGGAGAAATGAGGCTAAGAGCTGGATAAAAGTTCTAAAAGAGAAATTTGTTGCAGCAAGTTGAAGGAGTGATTTCTAAGCAAAGCTAGGCATAGAAATCAAGGCATAAAAGACAACAAAAGGTACATTTTTAACAAAATTTAATGATTTGAGATGCACGCAATTCGAGGGATATTTTTTAGCCAAAAAAAATTGATTTTTTTTTTTTTTTTCTGTACAGTACAGTCTATGTCTGTACAATACTATTTCAGCTTCAAGTCGGCCTAGTTTTTAAGGAGTTTCAGGCTAAAAATATAATTTTTATCTTGCGGTTTTGTTTTTTTAGAAAATGTACTTTTCCTAAACTTGAAAGATAAATAAATTTGAAGAGATCTCTAACAAGTTTTCCCCATAGAATATTGAAGGGTTTTTCCTGGGTCTAAGTTTACCAAAAATCTGTGTTTATTTTTTGTGTCCTTGGTCTGTTTATGTCCATATTTATTTTCATCATGTGTTGAATGTAAGTTTATGGGAATGGGCATTTAATTGAATGGGAGTGATAAGGTGAAATTAAAACTAGGTTGGGATTGTGGGAAACTTTTCACTGATCAAATTTCAACATGGTATGAGAGCTATAGGCTAAAAATTTTAGTACAACAGACAGTGGTTTGGGAAAAACCAGTGGTTTGGATAGAAAACTAAATTTTTGGACAACAAACTCAATTTGGACAACAAATAGATATTTTGGGATAACAAGGTGAAATTTCACACAGGCTAAACTTTTGGGACGATAAGGTTTGCTGGAAAGTTCATTTCTCCATTTTAATGGTTTTTAAATTTTAGATAGCATTTATGGCCATGTTATTAAGTATAGAGGACAGAATGGATGGGATATCCAACTATGTCATTTGGAAGGAAAAAATTCAGACAGTTTTTGAGGAGGCAGCAGTTTGGGACATAGTGAGACAACAGGTTGTACCTCCTACTGCTGTAGATGAACTTGTTGAATTGAAAAAAAATAATGCAAAGGAAAAACATATTTTGATGGACAGACTGAAGGATCATATGGTTACTCACGTGAGAGGAAACACATATGCATATCAAATGTGGATAGCTCTAACAACTCTCTATCAGAGTACCAATGAGATTAGGAAGATGGTACTCAAATAAAAATTGAAGAACATTAGGATGACAAAGGCTGAAAATGTATTTCATTACCTTGGCAGGGTCAAACATGTACGTGATGATTCGACTGTTATTGGTGAGGTATTTTCACCCACAGAGTTAGTCAGGATAGATGCAGTGGGAATTCCTAACTCTTGGGAGGTATTTGGAGATATTGTTACCTCTAGGGAGAATCTTCCCAATTGGGACAGATTCTGGGATGATTGTGTACAACATGGGATACATAAGATTGGAAGAGGTGGGGTGAAGATAACAGATGAGGAGGATGTCGCCTTGACATCTACGAGGGAGAACAAAGGGAAACACAATAAAGGGGCATCATCATATGGGGCTAAGGGGAAGGAGAAGAAGAAGAAGAAAGATATGGATATGTCCAAAGTCAAATTTTGGGCATGTCAGAAGGCATGTCAGAAGATGGGAGACTATGTTGCTACATGTCATGAGAGGAAAAAGAAGGGGAAGAAGGGTATTGTTGCTTCAACATAGGTGGAAAAATTTGCTTCACAGTTTGACATGGATTTTTAATTTATTACTTCTACATATAGTAGGAGTACATCATCTGATGTGTGTTACATAGAGAGCAGGGCTTCCCACCATAGGGCAGGTGCAAGGGAGTTATTTTCAGATCTTGTAGAGAGGGTACTTAATATTTAGATTGTACTCAGATATGACCATTCTATGAGAGATGTTAGTGTGGGTACTGTGACCTTTGAGAGGGATTCTTTGCCTCCATTGAAGTTCATGGATGTTTGGTATCTTTCGGGGATGAAGAAGAACTTGATTTCAGTTTCTGCTATGGAGGAGAAGGGGTTTGATGAAACCTTCTCAATAGGCCATGTATTGATGCATCCCAGGGGATATTCCATCACTTCGGCCAAAGTTATTGGAGTATTCTCTTGCAAACTATACAGGTTTAGCTTTAAGTTGGGAGGAGCATTGGTGAGTAGCACATCTGGTAGCACTCACACTAGTACCACTAGTAGTAAAGACTTGTGCGATTTATGGCACCAGAGGATGGCACATATGAATCATGGATCTTTGAGAGTTCTAAAGGAGATACTACTGGAGTTCCTGATTTCAATGTCGAGCATTATGAGGTCTGTAGAGGATGTGCTTTGGGCAAGGACAACGAGTTACCATTTCCAGCGAGTGATAACAGATCTACCAGTATACTAGACTTGATTCATACTGATGTTAGTGGTCGTATGTCTCATGTGTCCTTGGGTGGTTATGATGTTATATTCATTGATGAATACTATGGGAGGACTTGGATATATTTCCTGAACACCAAGGGCGGGCTCTTCAATCACATTAAAGAGTTCAAAGCTCTTGTGGAAAAGTGAACAGGTAGGAAGATTTAGTCTTGAGGTCAGACAATGGTGTTGATTACACCGACGATGGGTTTTTTTACTTCTGTGCACAGGAGGGAATTAGGAGAGAGTGCACGGTTCCTTAGAACCCCTAGCAGAATGGGGTGTCTGAAAGGACAAACAGAGCTATTTTTGGGGCTGCTAGAGTGATGATTCATGATCAAGGGTTGCCTTTGTTTTTGTGGGTTGAGGCCTTCAATACTGTTGTTTTATTCAGAACAAGAGTCCTCCCAGAGTATTGGGGAATATGACTGCACAGGAGGCCTTCACTGGATAGAAGCCTCAGGTGGGACATATTCGTATGTTTGGATGTCTCACATATTATTATATCCCCAAGGAGCAGAGGACGAAGCTAGAACCCATGACAAAGAAGGGTATATTTATGGGTTACAGCGAGACTTTGAAGGCCTATAGGATCATCATTCCTTAAAAATGGAGAGTGGTGATTAGGAGGGATGTGAAGTTCGAGGAGGAGAGGGCCTATCATATATCATAGGAGTATGATGAGAGAGAGGCACAAACTTCTCCTCAATATGGAGGTCAACTATAGGGAGCCCGACCTCGAGGTTCTGAATCGACTAGTACAAGAGGTACCTAAGTGTTAGTGACATCTGGGGAACTAGTGGCAAGTTCACCGAGAACTTATTTAGGGAGTCCACTGGTATAGAGTTCACATGGTACTTCAGCTAACACCAGCACATGTTCTTCGAGGACAGGTGTTGGTATAGGCACAACAAGGTCAGTTGGCGGGCATTCAAGCTCACTAGACTGGGGGGTAAAGGATGACGTTCCCTGTGGGGAAGATTCTTTAGGGAAGAGGAGGCCCAAGTGGCTTCAAGACACCTTGAAGGAAGTAGATTCTGTTGGTCCTTCGAAGAGAGTGAATAGGGAGAGTGTGCCACCTGAGCAATTTTGCAATTATGTAGTCAAGGCTACCAAAATTATTGACTTTGAGCCAACTTGCTATGAGGAGGTTGCTAGCTCGGAGGTATGGAGAGAGGCTATGGTGGAGGACTATGCCTCTATCATTAAGAATAATGTTTGGGAGGTGGTTCCTAGGCCTAAGGGAAAGTTAGTGGTCACTTCGAGGTGGCTCTACAAGATCAAGCATGTTGCGGATGACAAAATTGAGATGTTCAAGGCTAGGTTTGTGGCTAGAGGGTTCTCACAGATAAAAGGAGTTGAATATGAAGAGACCTTCACTCCTATAGCTCGGTACAATTATATCTGGTCCCTTATTTCTATTGATGTAGAAATGGGTAGGCAAATCCATCAGATGGATGTGAAGACTGCATTTCGGAATGGAGTTATAGATGAGGAGATGTATGTTGGGAAGCCACAAGGTTTTGAGGTACTTGGGCAGGAGACCCATGTATTCCAATTGAGGCGAGCACTCTATAGACTTAATCTAGCTCTGAGAGCTTGATATTCGAGTATTGATACATATTTGTAGTAGATGGGTTTCACAAAGAGTGATGCAGATCCGAACCTATACAACATTGTTCTAGGGGATGATCTACTCATTCTTGTGCTATATGCTGATGACATGTTCATTGCTGGGGTAGAGAGAATGATTTTTGGTTGCAAGGATGATATTGATATGCAGTTTGAGATGAAGGACATTGGGCTAATGCATTACTTTTTGGGGCTTGAGGTGTGGCAATAAGAGGGGCATATCTTTCTAGGGCAAGGGTAGTATGCTGTGGAGGTGTTGAGTAGATTTCACATGACAGACTGTAGACCCATGGCTACACATATGATCACCAAATTGAAGAAGCTTCATGCTTCTGATTCTATTTTGGTGGATCCCACATTTTATAGGCAGCTTATTGGGTTCTTGATGTATCTAGTCAACACTAAGCCAGATATATGCTTTACAGTGAACACACTTAGGAAACTCATGGTTCAGCTAAGGAGGGTGCACTGGGTAGCTACAAAGAAAATTATTTGCTACATTCAAAAGACGGTTGATTATGGTATGGACTATACGTGGGGATATGAAGTGAGGTTGGCAGGTTACACAGATTCAGATTGGGCAGGGAGTTCTTCTAACAAGAAAAACACTTCAAGGTGTTGCTTCGAATTGGGTTCGGGAGTTGTGTTGTGGTTTAGTTGAAAGAAAAATTCAGTTACGTTGAGCTCTTATGAGGCTTATTATATGGCTGCTAGACAGGCTAGTTGTGAGGCCATTTTTCTTTGCAAGTTATTGTATGGCCTATTTGATTAGGATTTGAGATCGATGGTTATTCACTATGACAATCAAAGTTGCATTAAACTCATGGAGAATCCAGTGTTTCATGACAGGTAAAAACACATTGACATCATATATCATCTCATCGGGGACTATGTTCAAAAGAGGGCAGTGAAGTTGGAGTATATATCTACAGATGAGTAGGTGGTTGATCTTCTCACGAATTCCATGGCAAGAGGCAAGCATGTCCATTTCAGCGACAATATGGGTGTGGTGAGAAACACTTTCCTCGGTAAGAGGGAGTGTTGATTTTTAATGTACATTGGACAAGTGCTTTCCCATGGGTTAGTCTCTACCTAGGGAAAAGTGTCCAAAATAAATCTTTTACTAAGTGTTACTTTATAAAGTGAAAGTGACTTTATAAGTGGTAAAGTCAATATTAAGTTATAAAGTGAAAGTGACTTTATAAGTGGTAAAGTCAATGTTAAATTATAAAGTGAAAAGTGACTTTTGAGATAAAGTACAATGTGGGTACTTTATTTAATAGGTGAGTTAAAAAATATAAAGTGAGAATTAAATGCACATTTATTCTCATCCCTTGATCTAAATGAATCTAAGCCATTAGATCTTACGGTTGCCCAAAAGTCATTTAGGGAAACAAAAAAGGGAAAAGAAAAGTGAGACTACATTCATTCATTCTTCATGAGGATATTGGAGAAAGGAGGCTTAGAGATGGAGAAATTTTTTGAAAGAGAAATTTGTTGCATCAAGCTGAAGGAGTGATTTCTACAAAAATATAGGCACAAAAATCAAGGCATAGAAAATAGGTACAATTCGAACAAAATTTAATGTTGTGAGATGCACACAATTCAAGGGTTTTTTTTGAGCAAAAACAAAAATAAAAATGGAAAAAAAAATCAGTACAGTATAGTCTGCGCCCATACAGTACTGTTTCAGCTTCAAGTGGGCATGGAAATTGTTTCAATGTGGGCACGATTTTCAAGTATTTTTGGGTTGAAAAGATAAGTTGTATATTGTTCTTTTGTTTTGTCTGCAAATGTAATTTTCTTGAACTTGAACGATCAATAGATGTGAAGAGCTCTCTAACATATTTTCCTTAGAGAAGAATTAAGGGGTTTTGCCTGGGTCTAAGTTGACCAAAAATTCATGTATTTTTTATGTGTTGCTGGTTTGTTTATGTCCATATTTATTTTCAGCATGTGTTGACAGTTACATGTGTTTTAATCTAAAAATTTCATTTCCAAAATTCTATATGTTGAATGTAAGTTTATGGGAAAGGTCATTTAATTGAATGGGAGTGATAAGGTGAAATTAAAACCGGGTTGGGATTACCTGAAACTTTTTAGTCATCAAATTTCAACATGTTTTCCAATCTACTTGAGGCATACGATTTATAAAGTCAAGGAAATGATCTTGATGCATAGTATCATACCTATAATTTCATCTTCTAGTTGAATCCATCCTGAAAATAGCGAAGTCACCAATATTTCTTGAAGTTTTTATTTTGAAATAGTGGAGTTGCCATGAAAATATGAACTTTTTGATTCTTCGACAATGGAGTCACCAGGTGAAATATGCACAAACTTTCTTGTGCCTAACCATTGTTAACCATCAGAATTGAGAGATCATATTTGTCATTCTTTCATGGGAAAGACTTAATCTCCTCTTCCCGACAATGATGCCAAAAATGTTATCACTCCCCCTAAATTCCCAAGGGTGAGAGTGGGATTTAAGGAAGGTAACCACAAACCAGGATTTAGGTCAGATAGCTACCCATACCAGGACTAGAGAAGGATCTCTCAATGTCACTTTGCAGTCAATCAAATGACTGAATATCTAATTATCTTAGGCTAGGTATATAGCCTGAGTAAATAGGGGTTCTTTTTTGTGTTTCTATGCTGGATAGGAATGACAGTAAGGAGACTAGGTCTAGAGTTTAGGTCAAATTTCAAGGTCAAGTTGCAAAGAATATGGATGAGTCAAGGTAGGTAGCTTGAAATCATGTTTATTTTTTCATCATGTATAGCATGAAATGATAGAAAATCTGAGTGATCACTGAGGTGAATTCATCCATTTATAAGAACATAAACATATAATGTAACTATGTTAATACATAGTGTGAAAAGGCATGATTTTTGCTTATAAAATGAAAATATAAACACATAGAAGCATGTATATGAAAGAGAATAACATATCATCCAACATGATAAGATAAACATACAAAGAAATAAAAAATGCTCCAAGGCATACCACAGAACTCTCAACACAATTTCTGCAACATTGTCTTTGATTTCATTCCAAAAGGCTTGTACAATAGCTCCAATGCAAAAAAAATTATCCAACCCAAGAAAAGACTAAAGGGGCTCAAATTATAGAAATATGAACAATGAAAGATCATAGGGTCAAAATAACATCCAAAATTCATTATAAATACATGAGATGAGTCACTTCCAAGAATCTAGGGAGGTTAGAAACCATTCCCTCAAATTCATCTAATGACTGGGAGTGTGTGGCTCCCATATTAAATTATATATTTCCTCATGATAAGAGGAAAAAACCAACTTAATTACTCCAATCCCAGCTCAAAGGACAAAAAAAACCTTGAAATTATGACTTTCTCTAGGCTTCACAAGCATGCCGAGGAATCCTATGCAAATGTGTAACACTTTTTCACAGATGCGTAACAAATTTTCATAGATGCATAATAAATTTTTGTAATTGATGTTGAAGGAATTTTAGGACTCTAAATCCAAATCTAGAAGCTAGGTAAACTAGCCCTGTGTGTCTAGTTTCCTATTCATATTGAATTTTGAAAAACGACTGATGGGAAGGCCTCCAAAAGTTGATTATCCCAAGGTTACTCTAGATGTGTAACAGAATGCCAAAAATATCGCACAAGCATATAAAATTGGTGGTTTTTTGGCTTTTTCTTCCAAACTAGAGCTTGTCATGAAAAAAGGGTTCATGATCTATGATTTAATCATCAAAATGCATCCGACCATGTAATCCATTGATCATTTGGATGCCCTAGTAAAAATCGTAACAACTTGGCGCTATACATTTGTGAAGGTTGTATTTCCGGTTTTGTGAAAAAATAACCAAAAATTAAAAAATTGCTCAAAATTTTCCAAAATTTTTTCTATAATACCTATGGAGGGTGGGCTAAACAACCATGGATTCCTCAGCAAGGAGGTATAGTTTTTATTTCTACTTAAGCTTCAATTGAGACACTTTGAGCTTCTTTTTCAGTTGTTTTAGCCTGATTTGTGAAATTTTGTTTTTGGTACAATAATGATTGGCCATATGACACTACAGGTTATTGTTCTAATTGGATTTCTTCAACAAATTCTCAAGGTGCGAATTGAATCTATTAATCCAATACTCTCTGTCTTGATTGATGTCATCAAGAATCAACTCATAAAAGGTATGTCAACCTGGTTTAGGAGTTGTTGATTCTCTTTCTCTCTGAAATGCCTTTTTTATGCCCATTATCCTTGGTTTTCTTCTTTTTGTTTCAACCTCTGCATTCTCAAGCTCATAATAATCTACAATATCTCTACCCTTGCCTTTGTGTGCATCAACATGTACCTTAGGTCTATCTTGGAGGAGCAATTTTACGTTTAGCTAAAAATTCTAGTGTTGTAGGAATGTGATCTCAAAATTTTCAATGGAGAAAATCTCCCTCAATTCTTCCATTTCCTCATCCTTTTCCTTTATGATCTCCTCAAATGATTTATCCTGAACTTGTTTTGCCATGTCAAAATCTATGGGCGTTTGTTCATCATCTTGGTGCAATGGTTATTCAATCTAATGCATGAGTTGTTGCTCTTCTATTTCTCTTTGCTCAGTCATAGTATCAAGTGTAGATACACTTTTGATCGATTTGGGAGAAAATACATGCCTCTTTCCCTTCTCATAGGTGTGAGTGACCTCAACAACCCTAGGATCCTTTGAAATCTGAGTTTTCATGCTAGAAGAGCTGAACTCCATTGGCTATGTTGATACTGATGGTGATGGTGTGTTATGCATGACAGGAGGACTAGTGGTCGATGCTACTGCTACTTTCTCGGTGAAGGATTCCCAAGTCATGTTGATGGGTGAGAGATGGTGTAAAACAATGATTTTGACTAGACCATGGTGGAAAATACTTGCATGATGATCTTTGTTTAGACTCTGAACCTTCTCAATCATTCTAAGAAAACTTTCGTACATGGAATGTGGAAAGTCAAGTAGTTTAGTAGAGGTAAAGTGCATCAATAATCTGATATGGTACATGTACAACCTAGAGAATCTCCCTTGCCATGTGAAATATTTCATAATTAACCTCATCAAAGGAGCATATCTATTAAAGAGGTGCCTGAAAGAGAAGATGTACTCAGGTTTCTCTCTAGCATGAGGTTTGAGGAATAGTTTTCAATATTCAAGGTCTATGTCCATGCCCTTAAAACAATTTTTTCCATGACGAGATATAGTTGCTGCTGAAGAAATAACATATGTTGATAAGCTTAACTGTACACCAGCAAGGATGGCCTTTCCCATACTGAAACTTGTGGAAAACAAGCTTGTCAATTGGAGATGACAGACTTCTTCCATGATTTTCTCACAAAAGCTCAAACATCCAGTCCTCTCAAAATAGCCTTTGGAAAAAGGTGAGGCATTGGTTTATATCAAGGTGGAGGGCTTAAATCTAATCTGGAGTCCTCCTTTATATATTTTATTTTCACTTTACATAATGTCTATCAAAAGGATGAAACCCTAGGTGTTCAGATGTAGTGGGTATGTGTACTATAATTTGGAAAAACAGAGGATGGGGATAGGGTAGTTTTGGAGGATGAAATGAAGGGTAGTGAAGCCAAGAAAAATTCCCAATAAATTTTAGGAGGTAGGGTTGTATGTTGGCTTCAAAACACAAGTGAAATTTGGTCAAATGAATGTGAATAAGGCTATCAAATCAGGAAAACATAGGGATTTCCTAATTCTGTAATAGAAAAATAGTGGTAAATTAGGGTTTGATGGGAAAGAAGTGTAGGGAGGTTGTGAATGATAAGGAATGATATAATATGGTCCAAGGAAGGTGTATGAGGGTATTGTATGGTAGGTTTAGAGTTTTAGTCCACCGAAATATCTCTATAGTAGGAAAAAAGTGAAAACATATTGGAAAAGTAGGTGAGAAATAAAATCAATACTATTCTTGATGAAATAACTTAGAGAGGATATGAGGTTCTTACTTATTGTTGAGAAAGCTTTAAAAACTGATGGCCATGACCTTAGAGCTTGGAGGAATTATTTTGGAGCCAAAACACCCAAAACATAGCATTATCCAGATGTGAAATACACATATGCCAGACGCGTAACAGACTTTCTAAATGCATAACAAAGGTTCCAGATGTGTAAAAAGGGTTTCCATATGCATAACAAGGGTTTCTAGATGTGTAAAAATGGTTTCAAAATGCTAAAAGGAGTCTCCATGTGCATAAAAACACTCTCCATATTTGTAACATGATGTTCCAGATGCATAACAAACCTGCCAGATGCGTAACGAATCCCTTTTGGAGTATATTTCTTGCCTTTCTTCAAACCCTTGACAACAATGAATCAATGTGGAAGGTAAGAGATGATCTCTACCAATCATGAGAAGACAATATGAGTTGAAAAAGACTTATTTTTCATTTTTATAATGTTTTTGTCTTTTAGTGAAATAAAAGACTTTGAGGACAATCTTTCCTTTTGGGAATAATTTGACTATGAAACAAGTTTTGAAATAAGACAAAGTGTCTTAATTTATTCCCCTAACTATGCTAACTCTTTTTAAAAGACTAATTTGATGAAAATGAAGGTTTTTTCTCCCTTTTTGGTGACATTTTTGGATTTTTCAGTGGCAAAAGAAGGATAACTCAGGACAACATACCTAGATGGAGATGGAGTGACTAAACTAAGCCTATAAATGAAAATGAGTGACATGAGCTCTGAGATGATGATGGCCATGGATGGAGTGAAGGAAGCAACACTTATGACCTAAACCATATTCACTGACCAAAATTTATTTGAATTTTTTTTTGAAAAGATAAAATTTTTGACCTAGGACTATTAGCAAATAAACTGAAAGAGAGTGTTTTATCACTGAACATATTGACACTAACATATTCAATAAAAGAGTGGGAACATTGCTAATTTTTCAATATTTGTCTATGTTGTATCATTCACTTAAGCCCAAAACATATTTTCATTAATAGTGGATTCATATCTATGCAATACAAATAACCATAAACTATAGTTGAAAATATAACAATGTATGCAAAGAGAAAGATTAAAATATAAAAACCATAAGACACAGGAATTGATCCAAGACCCAGGAAAAACCCCACTTTGTGGGAAACCCTTTCAAATCTTCGTCTTCTATAGATTGTCTTCAAAATATTTCAGCATAGAGTACACTGACCCCAACACATGGATACACCAGAAATAAACAAATATGATCTGCGAAATTTTATTTCTACAATAGTAAAAGACAAAACCAATGGATCACAAATACCAAGTGAGCTCAGCTGCCCAGATTTAGATCTGGATCTAGAATATTGTTGATAACTGATATGATGTTTTTGTTTCTGCATGATGGATGAGTGATGATGATGTGAAAATAACTAACTAACAAATCAAATTCAATATTTCCATTAACTCTCAGAGCGACGACCTTGACACGCCCTACTAGCGGCTTAACTAGCTATGAGCTACTACCAGCAAGTTTTATGTCCACACCTCAGGGCCTGAATACCCTAAAAACTCAGTCGCTCCCTGAACCCTACCTACAGGTGGCTTTACCAACTCAGCCATGACAACAAAAATCTTATTCTGTTACCCAAGCCCAGCGGAGCCACTACCTCAAGTTATTTTTCCTGTGACCCAGATCCAAAATACCCAGATCTGAATTGTACCTCTATATGTGATCCTAATTCACTATGCGAGACAGAAAACAAAAATACAACCAATAACCCAAAAAACATGAAGAATATGTCATGAGAGAATGTGTGTAAATTAACTTGGGGTCTCTTCTATTTATAACTTCGTGAGGGACTGCTTGGGGCTTTGTCCAAATAAACATGCAGTTAGGCCAGCTCATAAAATAATAACATAAATCATAACTTAACTTCCGCTTAACTGATTGGGACAATCTATAGACCGATTTTTATCCTCTCAAAAATAGAAATATAATTAAATTAGTATTCTAATCATCTAAGTTTTCTAATGTGGAGTTTTATCATAGTTGAAAAAAGTAACACTCCCTCTCAACTAGGAATAATTTCACTATGTAATATCTTCTTGTAGATATGTGCATCAAGGTGTGTTTACGTCTCAACTCAATATGTTGAAAATTTCTCAAATCTAAGAAGAAAAACATGAGTCAGGGAGAAATATGTTCTACCTGCAAGTCGCAACACGATAACTCATCTCATATGGGAGCACATCTCTGACCCTGGAGTTTCATTCGAGAGTACAATCTCAACCCGAAGTCACAAAAGGGGAGCCAATCTCAACTCAATCATCCTGACTACCACTCTTACCATCAATGACTCTCATCCATGATGTGGTAGAATACCTGCACCATAATCTAGCTTGGATGAGATACCAACATACCAAAAGGTAAGGATCACACACCTCCAAGCCTCCTCAACCCATTGACCAAATGGGGAGGGTCATCCCTGACAAGCTCCTCTTGTGGGTATGATACCAAATGTGGTATACTTTGCAATGAACAATGGTGAGGTAGATACTCGACTTTTCAAACTGGAAAAATATCACACACAACCAATGAGTGACATGTAGCATAGAAACGCCTGCGACCCTTTTATCCAGAGATCCCTCAATCCTGGGAGAACTTCATCTCAATTCGTCACCCCGAGAGCTCAATTGGGGTATGAAGAGCTTTCACAGTGTCCTTGATCATCGATGCACCTTATCCAGAGGGGATACATCCAATAGTACAATTTTTTCTATGAAAAAAAAAGATCTTCCCTTTCGGTAATTCCTTGCTGATAATATTTGCACTTTGACCATCTGTACCAATGTGTTGGAGTTTAACAGCTACTCTTGCACCATGTCATAGATGAAGTGATATGGAAGCTTCATATTCTTGGAATTATACTAGAATACAAGATTCTTTTCCTAATGAATCCTATTCTTATTATCACAATATATAATTGTAGTATCCAACACTTGACCAAGGAGCTCACCAAAGAGATTTCTTAACCACACAGCTTCACAGCTTTTTGTGCTAGAAGAAATGTACTTTCCTTCTGCAGTGCTCAACACTACTGAATTTTGTTTCCCACTCATCTAGGATATCATGCCTAAACCAAGGCTGAAACAACATCTAGATGTACTCTTTCTATTGATGAAATTACTTTCCCAGTCAACATCAATGAATCCATGAATTTGGATATCTCCAGCAGAGTATCTCAAACCAGGTTTAACCGATCTATGTAAGTATCTCAATATATGCTTGGCTGCTATCAAATGCACATGAAGGGGGTTAGTGATGAACTGAATCAATTTGTTTACTGCATAACATATATCTTAGGTGAGTATTCACAAATAATATCACAGCCCTAATCAACTATCTATACTCAAATGGATTCTCTAGATCAGGTCCAGTTGTTTTACCACACAACTTCTTGAAGTTCATTTCCATTGGAGTGACCATGGCTTCGCACTTAGTCATACCAAACCCTTTTAGCATCTTTACCACATACTTTCCCTAAGAGAAAAATATTTCAACAAACCTTTTAGATACCTCTAGGGCCAAAAATTAATGCATGAGACTGAGGTCTTTCATCTCGAATTCATAGGCGAGCTTCCTCTTACATTCGATGATCAATGGTTCACTTACTGTTAAGAGTAAATTTTCAACATATAAAACCATAATTAAAGTCATACCATGAACAACCTTAAAATAGAGGTTGGGATTAGCAATGCTTCTATTGAAACCCAGTTTCATTAGATAGCTATCAATGCGAGCATACCAAACTTGTAATATTCCCAATTTTCCATCATTTAATTGGAATATTAGAGTTCCTAATTTTGTTATTTAGTTAGGTAAATAAAATGGTGGAGGGACCCTTAAACCTCATAGATGATAAAATCCACTTTTGTTGTGTGAATGTGGGTTAGTAGATATCAAATCAACATTATGGAGTAGTGGAGCATCTTATGAATGAAGGAAGAGTGGAGGTCATGGAGATATAATGAGAGAGATGATGGAGATAGTGGAGGAGTAAAATTAAGAAAATAGACCAATAATGATCCAGTGATGGAGGGAGTGGTGCATTAAATGCACACATGATGGAGGAGTGGAATGTAAATGCAGAGATCATGGAGAACATGGAGAGACAAAATAGTCTTCATGGAGGCTAGTGGGCATATGTGCAGCGTAGTTATGAGGTGGGCCAAGGCTAGGGAAGTCTCACAAAGCATAAAAGGAAGGTGAAGGCAGCCATAGAAGGTATGATTTGGATTTTAGATCCTGATTTTCATTTGACATTTCTTTGCACGCTTCAGTTGTTTAGCTAAGTCTATAGTGTTTTTTATCACACGGGTGTTCTCGATCAGGAATCCCACCCTTACCCACGGGGGACTTCGAGTGCCTACTCTGGGAAGGTTTCTTTGAGAAACTATTCATCATCAAGCATTGGTGCCACATTCACCCCCTCTCTTTTGAACATACAACTTCTGGAATTATGCATTCCTTCTTGAGGGTTTGAGACGAGGAAGGTAGATTCTACAATTTCAGCTAGGCAGCTAGTGGAGGGCTTATCTCATAATCTTATGCTTCCAGTTCAGTATCCCAGGAGCATAATTGTGACATTCGGCATCAGGCCACCATTTTACACCTCCATGCAGCAGTTGTTCCTTCAGTAATTGCATAGTCCAGTCTTGTAGATCCAGTGGAGAAAAGAATTTCCAAGTATTTCAACTTTGAATCCCCTGAGGGGTCTTTCCCTCACTTTGGAGAGATCATTTCCGTGAGCTTTGAACATATTTTCATCATCCCATAGTAGGCTATAGCTTCAGCCTCCTTGATAATACAGTCTAGTCCAGCAATGTGTAGTTGCAACTTGAGAGGGGAAAGGAGGAGCTAGATCTTGAGTTTCTAGCTTGAGAATCTAGAGAAGCGATCAACCCTTCAAGCATTGAGTAGATTGCATCTTATTTTAGCCATATTATTCTTAGTTCATGCCATATATTTTCAAACCTAGCAGTCATATGTTGCAAGGCCTAGGAGCGTGATTTTCCAAAGTGTGCCAATCTGAAGATCCTTTTTGGGTTATCTTTGATTTACATCATAGAGTCTAGATCTCAAATATCGGAATCATCTAAGCTCTGGAACAACCTTATTTGCACTGTTACACCATTTTTTGGTCATCTAACCTATTATTATTAGATGGACCCAGGTACACCATGTAAGAGCAATTTTACCC
This sequence comes from Pinus albicaulis, assembly GCA_034641835.2. Taxonomy (NCBI): domain Eukaryota; kingdom Viridiplantae; phylum Streptophyta; class Pinopsida; order Pinales; family Pinaceae; genus Pinus; species Pinus albicaulis. Next base: position 93,797 of record JAXQQM020085535.1, read on the forward strand.
TAAGTAAAATTGCTTTCACTATGAAAATAACTTAGTAAACCACCTTTATTAAGTTTTTTATGGTATAAACAGGAAACCCCATGAGGAAATATTAAATAATCTACGTTTGTTTGATTTTCCTCAAGGAACAATTAGTTAAACAACAATTTAATTGGTATTCCTCGTTATATTTAACCCAAAACAAGGAAATTAATTAGATAAATCATTATTTATCTTATTATTTTCGAAGAATAAATATTTAACCCTTATTCAAATAATATTCTCTGTTAAATATAACTAAATCACCCATAAATAATTAAATAAATCATATTTATTTTATTATTACTCAACCACATCCTTAAAATGATAAATAAATCATTTATTTATTTATTATTTACAAATAAAAGGATTTTACCCAAGTCAAATTCCTTTTCCCTCCAACAATTATAATAAAATATTCCATAAAAGTTGGATCTTGATTTGGTTAATAATATTTTAACTATGCATCAATATCTAGACTAACTCAATATTTTGTTATAAATAGAGGGTTTTCCCATTCATTTACCACCTTTTGTTGCCTAAAGATCACTTTGGACTTATAATTTTGGCCTAACTTTGATCCACCATCATAGTCATATTTTGCTACCATTTTTGTCTGGGTTTTCTACACCATCAAGAGAGGGGGATTTTAGATCTGAAGTGTTGAGGGCTTACAAGAACCCATCCAATTGAGGAGAACCGGTAACAACCTTCTGTGTTTTCCTCCCAGGTGTCATTAACACAAAATTCATTCAACATATTCTTGTCTTGTCTATTTTATATACTGATTAATGTCTTTTGATGCATAGAACTATATTTTTGCAGCATTTATCTTGATCAACTAACTGCAGATCTGAAGATATTAGCAGCCATATTTTGTTGTTAGGGTTTTTTGTTATGTGCAGCTAAAGTGGTCTTTTTTTGCACACTCGCAATTAAGATTTATACTAACAACTGGCGACTCCACACGGGTTTACGATTACGACCTCTGTCATTTTTATGATCCTTGCATATCCAGCTGCTTCAAACCCTAGGATTTCTGTTTAGCCTCTTGTTTTTTATTTTCTTGATGTTTTTTTTACCTATAAAACCCTAAAACGATAAAAATTCTAACTTCCGTGTGTTTTCAGACCTATTGCGCAGGTGACAGACATCAGCCCCAGCTGAGACGACACTTTTTTCTGAAATCTGTCGCCAAAAGTGCCGAAAGTGCAGGTCACACTTTTTGGCCCAAAACCTATGACCTAGAGCTTCAGGAAGCGGTAATTAGCCCAAAAATTGCGACCTCTGCAGAAAACAGGTCAGAAACTACGACCTAGATTTTTTGCGGGAGTTTTTCTGAAAGATTTATGGGTTTGTCTGGGCCTCTATTCAAGGTTGTTTGACCTCCGTCTCCGTCCATTTTGGACCTATACTTGTTCTATTTTACTCAAATAAGTGGGAACCTAGCCCCCTAGGGCTTTAGTACCCTCCACACTTTGTGGAAGAGTTTTAGCTGCTGCAGGGTATCTGAAATTTTCAGTGTTCAGCCATTTTTCAGATTTGATACCTCACATTCAGATCCACTTCATATTGGCTTGTTATCCATCCAAATCACCTCATTTAACTTTTTTTGGGTTTTCCTCTAGGGTTCGCTATGTTTCCCTCCAGGAGATAGCCTTTCGCCACCTCATTTACAACAATTTTTCCTCTGATTTGTTTCTGTTTTCTACACCGCTTTCGAGCAGATTTTGACCTTTAGAACCCTATCCCTCCCTAACCTTAGATCTATTGGCTATTTTAGTGTGTTTTTATTAGTTTTCTTTTACCCGTCCACAGACTAGTTGTTGAGAGGCCCACCTCCTTAGGTTTATATTATTTCATTATTAACTGTTAATTTTTCTGTTATTTCAGTTTCATATAATGTTATTGCAGGTTTATTGTCAGTTACACATCACATTTTTTCTTTTCCTCTAAAAACGTCTGGGCTTAAAAATTAAAATTTACACACTTTGCACACACACCCTAAGTGAAAAATGGCTTAGTTAACACCTCCAAGGAAAGACTCTAAAACATTGAAATCAATTGATCCTGCACCTATCTGCCCCGGTTTTGACATTGTAATAAGTTGATCTTGCACCTCCCTACCCTTGTTAGTCTCTTTTTCCTTTGTGTTGTGTTTGTGTTTTCATAATTATTCCACCAAGGTGTTTATCTCGGAGACTTCTTGGCCTTCATCCTCAGTTTCTGGTAGGAAGATTTACTCCTCCGCGTAGGATTAGAGTTAGTCCTCCATTGAGTCCACACTCCAACTCTTCTTCTGGTCCATTAGGTTTTCCTTCTCATTCTGCCTTAGGTTCTCCCCCTATCGCCTTCACCATGTCTAGTGCAATACCTAATGCTGGTGGCAACCCTAGACCTCATGCTGGGAATACCACTAGTGGGACCGCAACAGACACTACCCCAGTTGCGCCCTTACCCTCCTACATGGTAGGCCTTAGCCTTCCCGATTTTGACCATTTGATAAATGACCCTATACACCATGATGTTGCTTGGCCTGCTATGCCAACCAAGCTCCCTTCTGACATCCCCAAGTTCGAAGGCCTTTTTGGTGAAGATCCTACAAATCATGTTCGATCTTTCCACATCTGGTGTTCGTCTAACTCCATTACCGATGACTATGTTCGTCTTCGGTTGTTCCAAAGTATGCTTACTGGTGAAGCTTCTAATTGGTATGTTGATCAGGCCCCTTCCTGTCATACCACCTTTGTGACTCTTGCCCGGGATTTTCTGTCTTACTTCCAACTTCCCCTTCGTTATGACACTGGTATCAAACTTTTGACTTTTTTCTGTCAATCATTTGTGACCTGCCTATCCGATCATGTCCAAAAATGGAAAAGAATAAAGAGCCTATGTCAAGCCCCTGCCTTCGAATATTGTGTCTACATGGTCTGGTTCCTTAGATCTCTCTTTCCTCCTATCGACAAAGATGTCGCATCGCATTTTCCTCAAACCAAAGAAGCCGCTCTCCAAATGGCGTTAAAATGTGACCTGATCTACTCTCAGTCTGGTTATGTTTATATCGTTCCACCTGATCTTCCAAGACCTAGTGGTGCCAACACACCAAGGGCATCTCATGCCACCGATGGTATTGTTGGAGCTCTCTCTAATCCATATGATCAGCCTCCCATGGGCTATGGTTTTCCTAGGGGGTGACAACACCTCCTACACTTTTCCCCCTCCTGGTAGCATGTATCTAGGATATGTCATACCTCCCCTTTTTTACCAACCTCTTGTTTACCACACTATTACCCAACCTCCTTATTATTCGTATCCATAGCTTGGTGCTCCAGCTCCTCCAATATTAGCACCTCTACCTCCCTTGCCTTCTCAAACCCTACAACAGTAGCCACCGCCCCCTTGGGGGTAGGTGTATGCATAGCAGGTTGCGACTAATCCTCCTCCCTCCAAAGAGAAGAGGAAAGGCACTCAAAATCAATCTTCTCCCAGTAATCCTGGACCTAACCCTCAAAATAATGCACCTAACACTGCTAACCAACAACATGGCACTCAGCCCAAGCAGGACAGGCCTGTTCCCATGAACCAACCTTGCTCTTGTTGTGGTGTTTATGGTCATTACATGAATGATTGTCCTCTTTTACAATAGATGAAGCAGATGTGGGAGTCTCAATCATCATTGCGAGGATATAAAGCCTCCCCTTCCGTCCCTCCCAATCTCGCACCTCGTCAGCTGGCTATGTTCACTAATCCTTTCCCTCAACAAGGATTTTTGGCTACCCAACCACCTGAAGGTCAGGTAGCCACTCAACCTCCTCCATCTGGTACCATTTATTATCAGATTTTGATGATGAAATCTGACCAACCTATAACCGTCGAACTCAACCTTCAGACTCAGTCCCATCAGTACAGCAAGCCTCCCGCTACGTCTATCCCTAAGCCACATTCTTCAGGTTCTACAGAGCCTCTTTCGACACCTAATGGTCCTTTGCAGATCCCTCACCCTAAGGTGGAGGTTCATACCAAGATCCCTAAAGGACCATTATGCTAAAATGTTGCTTCTAGAAAATCTGCCCCTTCCTATAGTATAGTAGATGATTTGGTGCAATCTCCTGCCACCATCTCAATGCTGGAACTCCTCCAGTCATGCCCTTCAAAACAAAAATATATACTTTCTTCCATGGGCGTTGTAGACCCTGCCAATGATCATTTGATCATCTTTGATGCTGACCAGTTAGAACATCCTCCTCTTCATGCTTCCGTCACCTTCCAAATCCCAGTCAAAATCCGGAACGCTCACATTTCCTGGTGTATCATTGATGAGGGGGCATCCAACTGTGTAATGTCTGCTTCGGTTTGAAAGCAACTCGGATCACCTGAGTTGGCTCCTTCCATGATCACTCTTAGAGCGTGGGATGGCCACACCTCCCAGCCCATTGGCCTATTCCGCAGTTGTCCTATTACTCTTGCGGGCAAGGCTGTTTGCATTGACATAGAAGTCATTGATGCCCCCTTAGATTACAACATTCTATTGGGTCGTAGCTACACCTATGTGATGTCTACTATCCCATATGTGGTTCACCGCAAGATTTCCTTTCCCCATAATAGAAATATAGTCACCATTGACTAGATGACGTATTACGAACCTAAGTCTCAGACCTCCCCTGAGTCCATCATCTCTTCAATGGCCAATAAGAAAACCATCAATCCTTTGACCAGTGTCTCACCCAGAGTCTACAAAGACTCCTCTTTTCTTGGTACATTCCCTAGTGCTCCTCCTCCTGTCTCTAACCCCAGCTCATCAAATTCTTACATGATGCAATCATCTTGGGCTTCCCTCAAGCAGTCTGCTTCGGCTATTCAGTAGCCTCAACCTCCGCAGCCTACTCCTATCCCTTTGATTCATCATTCTGGACCTCCTCCTCCTGACCCTTCACCTATAGATAGTATCCATGAGCCTCTTTATCCTCCTGGAATAGTTCCTCCTAGCCTTAACCATCTTAGAGTTGTCCCACTTGGCCATTACCCCTTCGGTCACATACCGTTCCTAGCTCCCCCTCTAGGAGTGTACACAGTACCTATCATGGCTACCCTCTCTCTCCCCAACCTGACCCTGGGGATTCCCGTCTGGTACCTTGATACCCCAGCCACTACCTCGCCTGGTCAACCCAAACCTTATCTTGCGTTGACCCCAGTTCAACCGGTCCCTATGACTTCTCTCACTATTACAGTGCCTCAGCCACCTTAGCAGGAAACATTTCCTGTTGTGACCACTTCGGGAAAGAAGGGAAAAGCTCGCAATAAGGCAACTAAATACAAGGCTACCCTAACAAACCCTGCCCCTCCTCAGCCACCAAAGCATACTATCCAGTGTTTTTTGTGTGATGTTGTTGGTCATGCCACCCATGGTCAGTGAAACGTTTCCAGAGTCTGATATCCCAGAGGTATACGTCACTATACTTGATTCAGTCCCAAAACCAAAGCCTTTGCGCACAAATCATCCCTGTGCTTTGTGTGATTTCCATGGCCAATATAATTACCTCTATCCCCACCTCAAGGACTTCCGCACCTCTCTAGCGACAGTTCACGAATTCGAGGCCAAGCGCAATGAGTCGACCGCTCCCTTATTTACGCATTTTTCTTCAACAAAACCAGAGGACACATCCATTCCCATAGACATTCCCCCTCTGCATGTTGAAGTGAAAAAGTCTTAGGTCACTGTCCACTACCTATCATCATCTATGAGATCCTCGGTGGAAAGTCCCCCCGGGCCTTCCCCTTCTGTTTCGCCTGACCTCCCTTCAGCGATCACCTTGGGCTCAACATCGGTGGATCCTTCATCAACATATTTTTCTGTCACCCCTTGGATAATGTGCATGTGAACCTCTCCTCTCATGATGATGAGTCAGATAGCTTCACTACATCAGGTGGTTTTTCTTCCACCAGTCACCCCATCTTCTATTACGATGATGACGTTATGGAAGGAATCACCACCCCTGACTTTATCTATCCCCCTTTACATCGAACCCATGCATTCGAACCACATACACCTTGTCGTCATTACATTGACACCCAATGTTTGGGTAAGGGGGCAGCCATATTTGTGAGACCAGAAGAAGCAATTTTCCACAACTCTCCTAGTGTATCTGGTCATTTTGACTCTAGTACCATTATTATTCCACATTTAGAATAACCTCTAGAGTTCCATATCACTTCAGATCACTCTAGGGATGATACCCCTCATCATTCCTTCATCTCACATCAACAACCCAGTCCCTTCGACATTGTTGTTGACCAAACTGTGAGTTTTCTAAAAGAGCACCAGTTCATTATCTCCAAATCCTCTCTTTGGGATAGTGACACCATGTATGCCAACCTAGAAACTTAAATTCCATTTGATTAATATATGTAATACCAAAAGAGATTGGTAATCCTTCATTCCCTTTCTCAAATTGCATAACCATAACGAAAACAAATGATGCACCACATCATTAAAATGTGTTTAGATTCCCCTTTTTCAAAATACATTTTGGCATGACCACAACATTTTTGGAGGCACCTATGCCCCTCAACCATAAAAATCCAAGATATCAGCCAAAAAGAACACTGAAACCCCCTTTATCTAATAGGTCGCAATTTTCAAGTCATTTCCTGGGACAGGTCGCAATTTTCTACCTAGTACCTACTACCCAAGTCACAAAAAAAACCCCTAAAAGTGCAGCCTGGCCTGTTCATGAGCTCTGGGGACCTAAACTGAACTTTCAATTCACTGAAACGAAAGAGTAGGGTTATGCCTCTTACTTGAAACTAACGAATGTCGATTCCAATGGTCGGTTTGTCCACTATTCTCATCGCAAGATTTAGGGCCTTCTCTCCTCTCTTCATTCACCGTAGCTCCACATGCAAATGAGTTAATTTGGAGGGAAAACACCTTATTAAAAGAAAACCCCTGATTTTTATTTCACCTACTGTAGCCAAATCGTAGCTCAGTTTGACGAACCGTCTGTGCTGTTGGAAAACACTCACTGAGCCCTCAAATGGGTGTTTGTTGGTTTTTTGTGATTTGATACTTCACTAGGACACTTTTTATCCAGGAAGTGTCACTTCACCCCTCCTTAAAATCAAATTTCTTCACTTGCAACACTCGTACTAGGGGCACCACTTTGCCTCCATACTTGTCGACACTCGTGTTGATTTTTGTCATGAGTTATCATTTTGTACTCATGTTTTTGTGGTCCCCCATTAGACCTTTATTGTGTGGCAGCACCATCGAGTTTCCTTTGCTTAGAGCATCCAAGTTGAGTCATCATCGCATTCATGGAGTCTATCCTGAATCCCTTTGTATCTCGCTATAGTCCTCCATCCTTCGTTGCTCGGTCCCTCTCTCTTGTCTCACATTATGGCCTCCCGTACTACTATCCCCTATCCCTCGTGATATTGTGCCAGTCGCTGCCAAGTCATCCATGCCCTTTATGCTCTAACAAGGGAATTTTTCCGTCCGCTACTCTGTACCCCCCATTTCATCATCACCCCTAGTGTTCGTCTATCAGTCCTCTAATATTTTCTCTCATGCCTTAGTTGAGGACCTCTTATTGCCTCACCTACGACGGACCTCCTTCTGTCGACACCAGATCATTTATTCCAGAACATAGGTCTACAGGGCAGTGTACCTTGGTTCCAGCTTCCACTCTTGTTTAGTGCCTCGAATCAGGAAAAGGGACTTCGTATAGCCCTTTGACTTGATTGTTTCTCAGCTCCAGCTCCTTTCAGCATGATCGAGATCCATATACTCAATGGTTCAGTGATGTAGCAGATTCGACCAGTGATTCTAGGTTGTGTGTGAGATGTGTCAGTCCTCATGAGGGGGTGGCCCTACAGGTATCCCCCCACATGCCCGAATGACCTCTTCATTTCAGCCTTCGATGTAGCTCCACAGATTTGATGATGTTGGCCTTAGCCGCTTGTAACACCTTTTTGATTGCATGTATCAATTAAATTTTTAGAGCCATTTTGCTGTTTACAGGGGCATCTGGGTTGTATTTGTATCTCATGTACCCAGATATTATTTTACAAGTCCTGGCTGTTATCCCAGGCATAGTATGTATGTGGGATTCATTATCATGTTTTTTATCTGGCTCATGTTTATGCCATCATGTACTATATTTTTCAGTCCCTTGTTTACTGGATGTATTATTCTTTGCACTCTGTCTCAGCGAGCATAGGTATGCCTCCCCCACCACCTATAGCACTGATCCAGGTGGATATCGGTGGCCACCCACCTATTCCATTTGGACTAGCACCATCAACTCTTGTAGCTCTTCACATTTAGCACAACTTACTATTTTTAGCACGTTTTTGGGTCCCCCACTCCCAGAGCCGTTTTGGGGCATTAGTAATCCAGATGCATATTGGTGGCCACCCATCGAGTCCATTTGAACCCCCACCATCAGTTCTTTCAATTTTCAAGTTGCAACAAAACTTACTATTTTTAGCAGTTTTTTGGGTCCTGAACTTTCGGAGCCGTTTTGAGGCCCTAAACGACGTTTTTTTGGAAAATGGAGAGAAACATGGGTCCATGGATCGATGTTTCTCATTCAAAAATTTTACTCCTTGGATATATATTTCTAACGAGCTATTGAGCACGTCAAACGGAGATCGGATGCCAAAGTTACGCCCCCGGGAAGTTGAACCACCAATTTACCCAAACGAGCGCCCACAGTTTTGGTGCCTCATCTCCTACGAGTAGGTTTTTGGACGTTTCAAATTCTACATTGTTCCTAAAAAATAAATAGGCCTTCAAGCCTCATTGTAACATATTTCAGAGGCCTGTAGCCTCCAGATCTCTTCTCAGAGATAGCTACCAACACCCTAGCTATTTTATTTTTATTATTCTTGTAAGCATATTTCTGTTATTTGATATTAGTGAAATGAAGCATTATTTCCACTGCATCTCTATGTTCATGGTTATTTTTGTATTCTGTTGCATTCATGCATAAAATCCGGATCAGTGGTATCAAAGCAGGTCTTCTCTTTCTTTGTTTTTCTTTGCATGTCCCCAACACGGTCAGGGTATAAGGAGTTAGGGCTCGATCTGGTTGAACCCTTGCAAGATCAGCCTCGCAAACCCCAACGACCTCCCATGGCAGAAGAAAAGAAAGATGAGGGAGAAGGAGATCCTATCAAAATACTGCTCGAGGAGGCACTCGAGAAACAAAGGAACGTGATGATGGATAAATTTGCTCAAATCCTTCAACGACTGCCCACATATGGCGCATCTGCATCCAACAGCCACTCTGGAGGTGCCACTCCCTTCAAGGTACAGGTAAAATTTGACATTCCCATATTTGAAGGAAAAATAGATGCAGACGCTGTAGACAGATGGTTAAATTTGTTGGAAGGGTATTTCTCGGTCCATGACTTCTCTGACCGAGAAAATATTATTTTTGCACTCCTCAAAGCTGGCCCCCATGTCAAAGACTAGTGGGAAACCTACCATGAGCAAGAGGGCGAAGGGGAACCCTCTCTTTTCTCGGCCACACCCACTTGGAATTAATTTCGAGACGGCATCAAGGAACAATATTACCCTGTGGGGAGCTATGAGGACAAATACATCCAATGGACCACGCTGCGGCAACAAAAGGATCAAGATGTGCACGAACTGACAAATCTGTTCCATACCCTGCGCACAAAGTTGGGTATTAAATATTTGGAGAGACATTTGGTGCTCAATTACCGTGGCTATCTACATGAACACATTCAAGAGGAAATGGAATTCCTCGACATTACATCACTTGGCATGGCATATCACTATGCCGCCAAGATCGAGCAAAAATTTAAGCAGAAGAAGCGAGACTTTGGATCTGCGAATCCGAAAGGTGCCCCCGAACCGAAGAACAAGGGGAAAGGCCAAAGAAATGTGACTCAAAACAACACCAAAAATCCAAATAAGGACACAGGGAAGTGGTGTGAATTTCATAACAGCCCCACTCACAGCACAAACGAGTGTCGGGCCAAACAGTCTTTGGTGGCCGAACTAAAGGCACCCGAATCAGATGCATTTTTACGGTCACGAGTTGGGGCAGAGACAAAGGAAATGACCAAAGGGAAGAATATGCGGTGATGCGGATCCCGATTGCCATTGTTGCCACACCAGATCCAGAGGAGGGTCGAGAGGGTCCCGGAAGGAGGAAAAAACACTCTTCAAATCGCGGTTGTGTGTGGTGGTTCTCCGGCCACCAATTTCTTTTTGTTCTCGTCGATAGCGGAAGTGAAAAGAACCTCATCTCAGCAGAGGTCGTGAAGCAGCTCGGCCTACCAACCATAGGACACCTGCAGCCATATACCATCGGGTGGCTCCACCCAGGGAGAGATCTCTGCATCCGCCAGTAGTGCCGCCTTCCATACAGTATCAAGCCATTCACGGATCAGGTATTTTGTGATGTTGATCCTCTTCATGTAGCTGATGTATTATTGGGCCAAACATACTTGTGGAGGTGACATGCTATGTATGATTCTAGGCCTCGTGCTATTATTATTACTTTGGGAAATAACTTGTACAGGATACCGAAGGTAGCACTGCATCCTGTCATCTCTTTAACTACTACAAAACAACGCAGTAAGATTGCTTCCCAAACTAGGAAATTCATTTTCCTTACAACTCACTCACAGGGAAAGAAAAATATTGTGGCCACAACCTCGAAACAGGGCTCCCTTGCATGGCTGGAGCAGATGGACAAAGTCATGGAGGAATACGAGGAAGTTTTCCCCTCACTCATAGAGGTTCCTCTACACTGTCAGGACAAGCACTCCATTGATCTGACTCCCAACGCACCACTGCCTGATTTTTCCATACATCCTACAACTACACATACAGAATCCAAACATGTACTATCTGAGGCTGATAAAGAAACCAAATTTACTAAATGCATCTAGCATGTCCACCGGCAGGTCCTTGACATCTTCAACACATCTAATACTCAGTTCAACAAAATTTGCCTCATCTCATGGAGGATCTCAATGCAATGGGGACCATTTCTTCCTAAGGAGGGAGGAATGATCTAGGTGGATATTGGTGGCCACCCACCTATTCCATTTGGACTAGCACCATCAACTCTTGCAGCTCTTCACATTCACCACAACTTACTATTTTTAGCAGGTTTTCGGGTCCTCCACTCCCGGAGCCGTTTTGGGGCATTAGTAATCCATATGCATATTGGTGGCCACCCACTGATTCCATTTTAACCCCCACCATCAGTTCTTTCAATTTTCAAGTTGCAACAAAACTTACTATTTTTAGCAGTTTTTTGGGTCCTGAACTTCCAGAGCCGTTTTGAGGCCCTAAACGACGTGTTTTTGGAAAACGGAGAGCAAAATGGGACCATGGACAAATGCTTCTTGTTAAAAAAGTGTAATCCTTGGATAGATCTTTCTAACGAGCTATTGAGCGTGTCAAACGGAGATCGGATGCCAAAGTTATGCCCCCGGGAAGTTGAACCACCAATTTACCCAAACGGGCACCCACAGTTTTGGTGCCTCATCTCCTACGGTTAGGTTTTTGGACGTTTTGGATTCTAAATTGTTCCTCAACAATAAATAGGCCTTCAAGCCTCATTTTGACATAGTTCAAAGGCCTGTAGCCACCACATCTCTTCTCAGAGATAGCTATTAGCGCCCTAGCTGGTTTTATTTCCATTCTGTCTGTAAACAAATTTTAGTTCTTTGGTATTAATGAAATGAAGTGTTATTTCCGCTGCATCTCTATATTTATAGTTATATGTTTATTTTTTTTCATTCCTCCGAGGCTGATCTTGCAATGGTTCAACCAGATCGAGCCCTAACTGCTTATACCCTGACCGCGTTGGGGACATGCAAAGAAAAACAAAGAAAGAGAAGACCCTATTTGATACCACTGATCCAGATTTATGCAGGAATGAAATAGAATAAACATATAACCATAAATATAGATATGCAGCAGAAATAACACTTCATTTCATTAATATCAAAGAACTGAAATTTGTTTACAGACAGAATGGAAATAAAACTAGCTAGGGTGCTGATAGCTATCTCTAAGAAGAGATATGGCGGCTACAGGCCTCTGAACTATGTTACAATGAGGCTCGAAGGCCTATTTATTGTTTAGGAACAATGTAGAATCAAAAACGTCCAAAAACCTAATCGTAGGAGATGAGGCGCCAAAACTGTGGGTGCCCGTTTGGGTAAATTGGTGGTTCAACTTCGCGGGGGCGTAACTTTGGCATCCGATCTCTGTTTGAGACGATCAATAGCTCGTTAGAAAGATCTATCTAAGGATTACACTTTTTTAAAAATAAATGTTAGTCAATGGACCCATGTTGCTCTCCGTTTTCCCAAGAAACATCGTTTAGGGCCTCAAAACGGCTCTGGAAGTTCAGGACCCAAAAAACTGCTAAAAATAGTAAGTTTTGTTGCAACTTGAAAATTGAAAGAACTGATGGTGGGGGTTCAAATGGACTTGGTGGGTGGCCACCAATATGCATATGGATTAATAATGGCCCAAAATGGCTCTGGGAGTGGAGGACCTGAAAACCTGCTAAAAATAGTAAGTTGTGCTAAATGTGAAGAGCTGCAAGAGTTGATGGTGCTAGTCCAAATGGAATAGGTGGGTGGCCACTGATATCAACCTGGATCAGTGCTATAGGTGGCGGGGGAGGCATACCTATGCTCGCTGAGACAGAGTGCAAAGAATAATACATCCAATAAACAAGGGACTGGAAAATATAGTACATGATGGCATAAACATGAGCGAGATAAAAAACATGATAGTGAATCCCACATACATACTGTGCCTGGGATAGCAGCTAGGACTTGTACAATAATATATGGGTACATGAGATACAAATACAACCCAGATGCCCCTGTAAATAGCAAAAGGGCTCTGAAAATATGATTGATACATGCAATCAAAAAGGTGTTGCAAGCGGCTAAGGCCGACATCATCAAATCTGTGGAGTTGCATCGAAGGCTGAAATGAAGAGGTCATTCGAGCATGTGGGGGGCTACCTGTAGGGCCACCCCCTCATGAGGGCTAAGACATCTCACACACACCTGGGAATCACCGGTCGAATCTGCTACATCACTGAACCATTGAGTATACAGATCTCGATCATGCTGAAAGGAGATGGAGCTGAGAAAAAATCAAGTCAATGGGCTATAAGGAGTCCCTTTGCCTGATTTGAGGCACTGAACAAGAGTGGAAGCTGAAACCAACATACACCGCCCTGTAGACCTATCTTCTGGAATAAATGATCTGGTGTCGACAGAAGGAGGTCCGTCGTAGTTTAAGAGGTCCTCAACTAAGGCATGAGATAAAATATTAGAGGACTGGCAGATGGACACTAGGGGTGATGATGAAATGGGGGGTACAGAGTAGCGGACAGACGACTTCCCTTGTTAGAGAATAAAGGGCATGGATGACTTGGCAGCGACTAGCACAATATCATGAGGGATAGTGGACAGTGGTACTAGAGGCCATAATGTGCGACAAGAGAGAGGGACCAAGCAACGAAGGATGGAGGATTATAGCGAGATACAAAGGGATTCAGGATAGACTCCATGAATGCAATGATGACTCAACTCGGATGCTCTAAACAAGGGAAACTCAATGGTGCTGCCACACAATAAAGGTCTAATGTGGGACCACAGAAACATGAGTACAAAATGGTAACTCATGACAAAAATCGACACGGGTGTGGACAAGTATGGAGGCAAAGTGGTGCCCCTATTACGAGTGTTGCAAGTGAAGAAATTTGATTTTTAGGGGGGGTGAAGTGACACTTCCTAGATAAAAAGTGTCCTGGTGAAGTATCAAATCACTAAAAACCAAAAAATACCCATTTGAGGGCTCAGTGAGTGCTTTCCAACAGTACAGACGGTTCGTCAAATCCGGATCAAGCACAAGTACTCACTCATAAAAGAGACTTATCGCCCCTGTAAGTCTCGCTTCCTCAGGTTCTAGTCCTCTCAACACTTTGGTCTACCTTATATTTCTCTCTCTAACTTCCCCTTCAGTGTCTAGTGATTGAGTTCTTACAATGTGCTTCAGTTATACGATTAGCTCCTAACGATCGCACACTAGGGGACAATCTGTTACACTATTTTTTGGTCATCTAACCTATTATTATTAGATGGACCCAAGTACACCATGTAAGACCAATTTTACCCTAAGTAAAATTTCTTTCACTATGAAAATAACTTGGTAAACCACCTTTATTAAGTTTTTTATGGTCTAAACAGGAAACCCCATGAGGAAATATTAAATAAATCTACATTTGTTTGATTTTCCTCAAGGAATAATTAGTTAAAAAATAGTTTAATTAATATTCCTAGTTATATTTAACCGAAAACAAGGAAATTAATTAGATAAATCAATATATATCTTATTATTTTCTAAGAATAATTATTTAAACCTTATTTAAATAATTTCTTTGTTAAATATGACTAAATCACCCACAAATAATTAAATAAATCATATTTATTTTATTATTACTCAACCACATCCTTAAAATGATAAATAAATCATTTATTTTATTTATAAAGGGATTTGACCCAAGTCAAATTCCTTTTCCCTCCAACAAATATAAAATATTCCATAAAAGTTGGATCTTGATTTGGTTAATAATATTTTAACTATGCACCAATATCTAGACTAACTCAATATTTTGTTATAAATAGAAGGGTTTTCCCATTCATTCACCACCTTTTGTTGCCTAAATATCACTCTAGATCTATACTTTTGGTCTGACTTTGATCCACCATCATAGTCATATTTTGCTACCATTTTGTCTGGGTTTTCTACAACATCAAGAGAGGGGAATTTTAGATCTGAAGTGCCGAGGACTTAAAATAACCCATCCCATTGAGGAGAACTGGTAACACCCTTTTGTGTTTTCCTCCCAGGTGCCATTAATACAAAATTCATTCAAAATATTCTTGTCTTGTCTATTGGATGCATGGAGTAAATCTTGTTTTATACACTGCTTAATGTCTTTTGATGCATAGATCTAGATTTTTACGGCTTTTATCTTGATCAACTAACTACGGATCTGAAGATATTGGCAGCTATCTTTTGTTGTTATGGATGTTTGTTATGCGCAGATAAAGTGGTCTTTTTTTTCACACTCACAATTAAGATTCATACTAACATACACATTTTTTCTCAGCCGGTAGTTGTAGTCTCGACATTTCCAATAGGGACAACACAATATAGCCTCCATCAAATCAGTAGTTACGTAGTGCCTTCATTGAGAGGACTTTAGGGTCACTCTATCCATCTCTGTCGGGTTGAGTGTTGCTATTTTTTAGCTTTGTTGTACTTGTTTATCCACCTCCTTGTTAATAAAATTACTCGGCTATTCTGTTTATTTTTTTGGTGTATTTATTTTATTTCCATATTGTTGCAGTTTCTAACTATTTTGTTTTGCATTACTATCTTTTCCTATTTTGGGATATTAAAAAGCTCAAGGAACTTGCTTCAATATGTACAAAGCTTTCTCCAACCTGCATACATGTATTGTGTGATATTCCACTTCGAACCCGTATGGATGCTTCACAAAGATTACTTCCTATAACATACCATTTAGGAAGGAATTCTTTACATCCATTTGATGAAGTTTCCATCCTTGACTAGTAGCAAGGGAAACTATTGAGGAAGTGGTTGTATATCGAGCCACATGAGAAAATATATCATCGTAATATTATACCTATTTTTGAGAGAAAACAAGAGCTATAAAGCTATCTTTATACTATTCAATGTTGCCCTCAATTCCATGCTTGATTTTGAAAAAACCGTTTTGAACTCACAACCGACTTCCCAAGTTGTCTCGACACAACATTCCACACATCAGTTTTCACAATTGATTTATATTGCTCGACCATAGCATCCTTCCAAGCCTTCTCTTTGATTTATTATTCAAATGAGGATGGTTCAGCATGAATGATGGTACTCATAGCTGTAACATAACCTTGATACATGTAAGGTTCCTTTCTTTCTCTAGTTGATCGAAGAACAAGAATACTCCTTCAATTATCTTGCAAAGTGTCAAGAAGCCAAAGCATCCTTTTCCTTGAAGGAGCATCACAGGGAGGTGGATCTAATGGATCCATAGATTCCATGGGTGTATCATCATTTCCTGACTTTAGCATAGAAGCAATATCTAGAATATCCTTATCAACACCATCTTCCTTAGGAGGCAGAGGAAGATCTCTTTCTTTCCAAAGCACTGCATCTTCATTGAAGGTTACATCTCTATTGATTGAAACCTTCCTTTGACCAGGAATTTATATTATGTAATCCTTTGAACTTTCATAGTAACCCAAAAATATGCATTTTCTACATGTAGCTTCTAGTTTAGTCCTTTTATCTTTTGGCACATGAAAGGATACAGGGCATCCAAATATGTGAAGATGATTGATGTATGGGTTGTTACTTGTGAATATTTCTTCTAGAGTCTTATTCAATATTCCCATTAAATATTAGAGCCTCAACCTTGACATGCCTTGCTAGCAGCTGAAATAACTCTGAGCTGCTACCAGGAATTTTTATGCTCGCAACTAAGGGCTTGAACACCCTAAAAACTTGGTTGCACCATAAACCCTGCCTACAAGTAGCTTTACCAACTGAAACATGACCAAAACAAGCCTAGTCTGCTGCCCAAGCCCAGCAGAGTCGCTACCTAAATTTCTCTTGCCCATGACCCAAATCCAAAATGTACCTCTGTCTTTGATCTCGATTCACTACGCGAGCCTCTTTTAATGTACCTATGAAAGATAGAAAAAAATACGACCAATAACCAAAACAAAATGAAGAATATCTCATGAGAGAATGTGTGTAAATTAACTTGGGGTCGCTTCTATTTATAACTTTGTGAGGGACTGCTTGGGGTTTTTTCAAAATCAATATGCAGTTAAGCTAGCTCAAAAAATAATAAAATAAATCATAACCTAACTTCCACTTAACCAATTGGGACAATCTATAGACCTTTTATGATCCTCTTGAAAAGAGAAATCTAATTAAATTATTATTATAATCATCTGAGCTGTCTAATGTGGAATTCAACCCTATTTGAGAAAAGTAACACTCCCTCTAAATTAGGAATGATTCCACTATGTAATATATGTTTGTAGATATGTGCATCAAGGTGTGTTTACGTCTCAACTCAATATGTTGAAACTTTCTCGAATATAAGAAAAATAATATGAATCAGGGAGAAATATATTATACCTGAAACTAGAAATAGGATAACTCATCTCAGAGGGGAGCACATCTACGACCATAGAGTTTTATTGGAGAGTACATTATCAAACCAAAGTCACAAAAGGGGAGCCAAACTCAACTCAATCATCCCGACTACCACTCATACCATCAATGAATCTCATCAGTCATGTGGTATAATGCCTACACCATAACCCATCTTGGATGAGATACCAACTTACTAAGAGGTAAGGATCATGCACCTCCAAGCCTCCTCAACCCATTGAACAAATGGGGATGGTCAACCCTGCAAGCTCCTCTTGTGGGTATGATGCCAAATGGGGTATACTCCGAAACGAATAATGGTGGGGGAGATACTCAATTTTTCAAACCAGACAAAGATCACAACCCATGAGTCACACATAGAAAAGAAATGCCTTTGACCCTATTATCAAAAGTTCCCTCAACCCCAATAGCATTTCATCTCAATTCCTCACCCTGAGATCTCAATCGAGGTAAGAAGAGATTTCGTAGTGTCCTTGATCAATGATGCACCTTATCCAGAGAGGATACATACAATAGTCCAATTTGTTCTCTAAAAAAAAAGAAACTCCCTTTCGGTAATGCCTTACTGAGAATATTTCCACTTTGATCATCTATAGCAATGTGCTGGAGTTTAACAACTCCTCTTGCACCATGTCACAGATGAAGTGATATCGAAGCTCGATATGCTTGGAATTAGACTACAATACAATATTATTTTCCTAATGAATCCTTCTCTTAGTATCACAATATATAACTGTAGTATCCAATACTTGACCAAGGAGCTCACCAAAGACCTTCCTTAACCACACATCTTCACAACTTGTTGTGCTAGCAGCAATGTACTTTGCTTCCGCAGTGCCAAACACTACTGACTATTGTTTCTCGCTCATCTAGGATATCATGGAAAAACCAAGGTTGAAACAACATCCATATGTACTCTTTCTATCGATGAAATTACCAGCCTAGGCAACATTAGTGAATCGATGAAGTTTGATATCTCCAGCAGAGTATCTCAAAAACAATTTGATCAATCCCTGTAAGTATCTCAATAGACTCTTAGCTGCTATCAAATGCACATGAAGGTGATCAATCATGAACTAACTAAATGTGTTTATTGCATAGCATATATCCTGGGTGAGTATTGACAAGGAACATTAGAGGCCCAATCAACTGTCTATACTCACATGGATTCTCTATATCAGGTCCATTTGTTTTACCACACAACTTCTTGAACTTCATTTCCATCGGAGTTTCCAAGGCTTTGTACTCAGTCATACCAAAACTTTCCAGCATCTTTACCACATTATTTCCTTGAGAGAGAAGGATTTTACTAGACCTTTTTGATACCTCTAGGACCAAAAAATAATGCATGAGACCGAGGTCTTTCATCTCCAATTCGGAGGCTAGCTTCCTCATGCATTCGATGATCAATGGTTGACTTATCATTAAGAGTAAATTGTCAACATATAGAACCATAATTAAAGGCATACCATGAACAACCTTAAAATAGAGGTTGGGATTGACAATGCTTCTAGTGAACCTAGTTTCATTAGATAGCTATCAATGCAAGCATACGAAGCTTGTAATATTCCAAATTTTCCATCAATTAATTGGAATATTAGAGTTCTTAATTTTCTTAATTAGTTAAGTAAATAAAAGGGTGGACGGACCCATAAACCCCATATATGAATAAAATACACATTTGTTGTGTGAATGTTTGCTAGTAGATAACAGATCAACATTACGAAATAGTGGAGAAACTTATTAATGAAGGAAGAGTGGAGGTCATGGAGAGATAATGAGAGAGATGGTGGAGATAGTGGAGGAGTAAAAGTAAGATCATAGACCAATAATGATGCAGTGATGGAGGGAGTGGTCCATTAAATGCACACAACATGGAGTGGAAAGTAAATGCAAAGATGATGGAGATCATGGAGAGACAATGCAGTCTTCATGGAATCTAGTGGCCACATCGGCAACGCAGTTATGAGGTGAGCCAAGACTAGGGAAGACTCACAAAGAATAAAATGAAGGTGAAGGCATCCATAGAAGATATGATTTAGATTTTATATCATGGATTTTCATATGACATTTCTTTGCACAGTTTAGCTATTTATCTAAGTCTATAGTGTTGTTTAGCACACGAGTGTTCTCGAGTAGGAATCCCACCCTTACCCATCGGGGACTTCGTGTGCCTACTTTGGGAAGGTTTCTTTGAGAATCCATTCATCATTAGGAATTGGTGCCACATTCAACCCCTCTCTTATGCACATACAACTTCAGGAATTATGCATTCCTTATTGAGGGTTTGAGAGGAGGAAGGTAGTTTCTAGAATTTTAGCTAGGAAGCCGGTGGAGGGCTCATCCTTTCACGTTGTGCTTCCAGTTCAATATCCCAAGAGAAAAATTGTGACATATGACATTAGGCCACCATTTTACACCTCCATGGAGAAGAAGTTCCTTCAATAATTGCACGGTCCACTCTTGTAGATCTAGTGGAGGAAGAAAGTTCCAAGTATTTCATCTTGGAATCCTGTGAGGGGTATTTCGCTCACTTTGGAGAGATCATTTCCATGAGTTGTGAGAAAATTTTCATCATCTAGAAGTAGGCTACAACTTTAGCCTCCTTGAAAACGTAGTCCAGTCCAACAGTATGCAGTTTGTAGTTTCAACTTGAGAGGATAAATGACGAGATAGATCTTGAGCTTCTATCTTGAGAACCTAGAGAAGGGATCAACCCTTCAAGAATTGAGCTGATTGCATATTATTTCAGCCATATTATTCTTAGTTCATGCCATGGATCTATAAACCTAGCATTCATATGTTGCAGGCCCTAGGAGTGTGATTTTCCAAAGTGTGCTAATCTGGAAATCCTTTCTGGGTTATCTTGGGTTTATATCATAGATCCTAGATCTCAACTCCTAGCATTATCTAAGCTCTGGAACAACCTGATTCACACATTTATTTTAGATAGAAGTTACAGTCCCAACATTTCCAGCAGGGACAACGAATTATATCCTCCAACAGATTAGTAGTTACGTAGTTCCTTCATTGAGAGGACTTCAGGGTCACTCTAGTCATCTCTGTCAGCTTGAGTGTTACTATTTTTTAGCAATGTTGTACTTGTTTATCCACCTCCTTGTTAATAAAATGACTCAGCTATTTTGCATGGATAATTTAAGGGGCTAATATTCATAGGTGGGCTAAATTTCCATGATTTTTCCAAAAAAAAGATTTTCCAATTTCCATTTTTTTGTAAAAATTATTCACCCAAATTTTACAATATAAAAATATTTTACCTTAAAAATAGGCAACATAATATAGAGAGTATATATAAAATCATTACAATTTTGTATAATTTTACAAACATATCAATAAAATTTGATAGTTCACATATTAGGGACTAGTGAAATTCGCCAACGTTTTAAACTTCAAGATAATTTTCCACCCTTGAAATTATCCCTGCTATTCTGTCTATTTTTTGTATTTAGTTTATTTCCATATTGCTACAATTTACAACTATTATGTTTTGTATTACTATATTTTCTTATTTTTGGATATTACAGTGGTATGATAACATGATCTTTGGCTCAGCTTCTGGGCACTACATTTCATGACATAAAAAGAAGAAGAAGAAAGTAGAGATCTACAATGATAGAGGGGGTATGTTTTGCCATGCTTCTCTTCAGATATATGAAGGATATCTCCAAGGAGGTCAAATAAATGAGAAGAGAGAGGAAAAAGGAGACCTCAAGAAGGTTTCAGAATGAGGAAGGTCCAAGCACTTCCTATCAACAACATAAACAACCATAAATGCAGAGAGCTCCACAACAATCTACTATGTCCACTTTCTTTCCAGAGGAGGGTGAATTGTTGGAAAAATACTGAGAGGGGTGGGTGAATCAGTATTTAGTGCAGATAATAAAACTTTGATTTTTCCTTCTTAAAAAACCAATACGCTACTTTCCTGAATTCAACTCGCGTATATACGCGGATATCCTTTACAGAACTCGTGTATATCCAGTGAATTAATTATGCATTTAATTCATGACTTAGATCATTGCATTAGTGATTTATCAGATGTTTAGAAAATAGTAAACAAGTGCAGAAAGAACAGAGTAATCATCACACACAATCAATCACACATGAACACTAGGATTTTTAGGTGGAAACCCAATTTGGGAGAAAACCACCGCTGTCGTCGTCTCAGTCTTCAATCTTTATTATTAAGGGAACTTCTTACAACATGTACTGGCGTAGACTCATACCAGCACGCAGGCACCCACCTGCAGAAGGCTACAACCTTCTCTCGTTTACTAGCCTTTCCTGGAAGGGAGCAACAACCCCCTGCTCTCGTTTACCAGCCTCTCCTGGAAGGGAGCTACTACCCCCTGATATTAACACCAGCGTCTCCTGGAAGAAAGCTTCTACTTTCAGACTGAAGGCTTCAACCCTCAGATCCACTGTAGACCACATTTCATCAATTTTCAAACTGAATCAAAACAGCTTCAACACAATCCTTCACTTATCAGCAAACATCCTTTTCCCAGAGCATCAAACAAGACAGTGAAACCACTGTAACCAGAATATCAGAGATAACCCAGAATTCAGAATAGATATGCAGAATCTCAATCAGCTTTGAGCAACCATCAGTTCAAATTACATACGTGCTTTTCTTCAAACAGACTCGCATATATACGCACTTTTAATAAAGGCAACCCGTGTATACATCTGTGCACTTTTCAGAAAAACCCTAACAGTCCATACGCTCCTTTGTTTAAACTGATCCGTGTATATACGCGCTTTTCATGAAACGAACATGCGTATAGATCTATAAAAGATAAACTTTGCAGAGCAGATCAGATCTGGACTTACCCAGATTTCTTCAATATCTTCAATAGATTTGCGCCAGGTCTTCAATACTTCTTTTCAGATCATCCTAGAGATTCATCATTTCCAGATCTAGAGATTTTGAACCTTCATCATATTCATGGGTGCATCATAGATTCAGATCTATCGATTAAGAACAGATTTCAACCATACAAATAAACTTCAGAGTGAAATATTCATTAAAGCCCAGACACATGTACAAACTTTGCACAATGATTTTCTTCTCCTTATATAGGCTTACCCTTTATCAATATCATGAGCCCAAAACCACACCCCTTCCGATGGTATTCCTGGACGGGGTCAAATAGACAACCCAGCGCTCAATACAATGGGTCAATACCAATGGTAGTAACCCCTGGTTTTACACTTTTAGAGTGCAATTGAGCATACGCAACTTGGTACGTACTTTCCTACGTGCATATGCTACTTCTCCTATACAAACCCATGTATGCCTTGAGACACACACTTTTTATCATTGGTCTAGCACATACTGGAATTCCTTTCATCATTACATCTGAGCTGCTCTGTAGACATATCAGATTTACATCATTAATTAGTATATCAAGTCAGTTTCCATTAAGTACAACTTTCATCAAGTAGGTTGCCGTCATCTTTATCAAGTGGGTTGCCATCAAGGACAACACTCTGCATCATATTACCAACAATCTCCCCCTTTAGAATTGATGGAAACCACGATGGTGTTTGATCACAACAGGTAGATACATTAAGCATAATGATAGTCTTCCCCTATTCAAACACCATGTCACTCTCCCCCTTTGGCATCAAGGGCAAAGGGCAGATCAACACAAGGTTTTTCTCCTCATGTCGAAAGAAGAGCGTTGTAGATCTGATGTGCACTAAAGTTACCATGCTCCCCTTGAGTTCATGCCGGATCTTCAAATATGTTTTTCAATGAAGTACATGACTCTATGACCTTCCTATCACCAAGGACTCATACTTACATAGACTCAAGCACCCAACCAAGTGGGTTTACACAATTTTACTTAGCTACCCAACCAAGTGGGTTTACATTTTGATCCAATTACCCAACCAAGTGGGCTTACACATTTTGATCCAACTACCCAACCAAGTGGGTTTACACATTGAACAAGTCCTTACATGACTGAATATTACAATTTACATCATAGGTCTCAACATGAACTTTTCATCAAATTACAAATATGACCCTTCATGCCCAAGACAAAAGGATCTCAAGAGAGAGATCATAATTTAGAATCATCATAATGCCAACAATGCATTATTCTCAGCAAGGCTAAAGCTCCCCCTGAATATGTGCATCCTGAATACTTTCAATAGCAAATCATCAAGGCATCTTCACCCAAAATCAGAGAATGAAACAGAAGTATAAGAGCCGAAATACCACCAGAGACTCCAAATAGCATCAGAGATACCAAACAACACCATAGCTTGTGTTGAAGAAATGCTGACCCAGAAAAATTGTCAGCAACCACACATACGCGGTTTTCTGTGTAAGAACTCGCGTATATACACGACTATCTTTCAGGAAACCCACGTATCCAAATTAATCTTCAGAATTTTAATCAGATCTGATCCTCTGCATAGCAGAGACTACTCCCAGCTTCTGTCTGAGATATTCGAATGCTTCCCTGGGCAGAGGTTTGGTAAATATATCAGCAAATTGTTCTTTGGAGGGAACATACTCCAACTTCACCTTTTTTTCAAGCACTTGTTCACGTAAGAAATGATACTTGATGGGAATGTGCTTGGTCTTGGAATGCATAACAGGATTCTTTGAGATACTGATGGCACTTTTATTATCACACATAATGGAAATAGGAGGTGAACATTTAATTTGGAAATCTTGTAAGGTTTGCATCATCCAAAGAAGTTGAGTGCAACATGATGCGGCAGCCACATACTCTGCTTTTGCTGTAGATAAGGCAATAGAGCTTTGCTTCTTGCTAAACCAAGATACTAACCGGGGCCCCATATAGAATGCACCACCACTAGTGCTTTTCCGATCATCAACATTTCCAGCCCAATCTGCATCAGTGTAAGCATGAAGAGTAAGATGAGCATTCTTTGGATACCATAGTCCAAAGTCTTGAGTTCCTTGCAGATATTTGAATATTCTTTTGACAGCCTGAAGGTGAGATTCTTTTGGATTAGCTTGGAATCGTCCAACAATCCCAACTGCATGCATAATGTCCGGTCTAGTCCCAGTGAGATAAAGTAGACTTCCTATCATAGATCTGTAATATGGTTGGTTCACCATGGGAGAATCATCATGAGAACTGAGACTACATCCGGTTATCATTGGTGTACTTACAGGTTTGCACTCTTCCATGCCATACTTCTTCAGAATTTTCTTAAGGTATTTTTCTTGTGATAAGAATATACCATCTACAGTTTGATGCACTTGCAAGCCAAGAAAGAATGTTAGTTCCCCAAGTAAAGACATTTCAAATTCTTGCTGCATGACAGAAGCAAATTTCTGACTCATAGATTCTTCATTACTTCCAAAAATGATATCATCAACATATACAACCACAATCAAAAGTTTATCATTTTCAATTTTTGTGTATAAGTTACCATCAGCAGACCCCTTTGAAAATCCTTGTTGATAAAGATATTTGTCAAGATGATAATACCATGCCCTTGGAGCTTGTTTGAGACCATATAGAGCCTTTTTAAGTCTACAAACAAGATTTTCATCATTTCCCAAAATGAATCCTTCTGGTTGTTCTATATAAACTTCTTCTTCTAGATCACCATTGAGAAATGTAGATTTAACATCCATTTGATAAACTTTGATTTGTCGGAAACTTGAAAAAGCAAGAAACATTATTATGGCTTCAAGTCTAGCTACAAGAGCAAAAGTTTCTTCAAAGTCTATAACTTCTTGTTGAGTATACCCTTTGCAAACAACTCTAGCTTTATTTCTTATGACATCCCCATTTTCATTTAACTTGTTTTTGAATATCCATTTAGTTCCAATGACATTTTTGTTATGAGGTCTTGGTACTAATTCCCAAGTGTCATTTTTTTCAATTTGATCAAGCTCTTCATTCATGACTTGAACCCAGCATTCATCTTTGCTAGCTTGATTGACATTGTGTGGTTCAATAGTGGATAGAAATGCCAGATAGCTAGAGGATCCTACAAGATTCCTTATTGTTTGTACACCTGATGCCTTATCTCCCAAAATCTGAGATTCTGGATGATTCTTTTGAACATATCTAGAAGGAGCCTTTTCAGATAAATCATCTTCAGGTTCTTCATTGGATCCACTGTCTATATCATTCCTATTTGATGTAGAAGGACAATAGTCACCATCATCTTCTTCTGTCGTTTGTTTTTCTTCTTTAGGGGCTGCAGGAGACTCATCAATGACAACATCAATACATTCAACAATCTTTCGAAGCCTTTTATTGTAACATTTGTATGCTCTACTTGTAGATGAGTAACCAAGAAGTATCCCTTCATCTGATCTAGGTTCAAACTTGCCAATATTTTCATCATTATTTTTGATAAAGCATTTACTTCCAAAAATTCTAAAATGCTTTACAGAGGGAGAATTACCATACCAGAGTTCATATGGAGTTTTGTCACTATTTACCCGAACATGTGCCTTGTTGAGAATATTTGTTGCTGTATGTGCTGCTTCTCCCCAGAACATGTCAGGAGTTCCTGAATCATCAAGCATAGCTCTAGCCATTTTTTGAATTGTTCTATTCATTCTTTCTGCTACGCCATTTTGTTGTGGAGTGCCAGCTACAGAGAACTGTCTTTTTATGCCATGTTGTTCACAAAATTCAAGGAATTCATTTGATGTATATTCTCCTCCTCGATCAGATCTAAGACACTTTATTTTTAGATCTAATTCATTTTCCACCAGTGCTTTGAAGATCTGAAATTTTTCAAATGCTTCATCTTTGTGTTTAATCAACCTGATCCAACACATTCTAGAGAAATCATCAATAAATAAGATATAGTATTCTT
Organism: Pinus albicaulis; assembly: GCA_034641835.2. Classification (NCBI taxonomy): domain Eukaryota; kingdom Viridiplantae; phylum Streptophyta; class Pinopsida; order Pinales; family Pinaceae; genus Pinus; species Pinus albicaulis. Next base: position 119,958 of record JAXQQM020085535.1, read on the forward strand.
CACCACATGGTGACTTTTTTCTCATAGGTCCACATATGTCAGTATGAACGAGTTCAAGAGGCCTACTTGATGAACCTTCCTTGGCATTAAATTGTACTCTGGTCTGTTTACCGAATTGGCAAGATTTGCATATGATACTCTCTGGTAGAGTAATATTGGGAAGACCACGAACAGCTTTAAGTCTACTTGATTTGTTGATTTGAGAGAAGCTCAGATGCCCCAGCCTTCTATGCCATAGCCAATTTTCTGAAGATTTGCTCAAGTAACATTGACCTTTGTAGTTCTTCAATACATACAGGTTGCTTGGAGTTCTTTTGCCTTTTATAATAGTTTTACCTGTATCAAGATCACGAACCACACATTCTTTTGAACTAAAGACAACTTCAGTTCCTTGATCACAAATTTGACTTACACTTAACAAGTTATGCCTTAATCCATCCACATACATGACATCATTAGCCTTCACCTTTTCTTTTAAAAACACGGACCCTTTTCCTTTAATTACAGCAGGAGTATCATTTACAAATGTAACTTTATTTTCCTTTTCCAGAGCATTATATGCAAGAAGTTTTCTTTTGTCATCTGTCATGTGTCTTGAGCATCCACTATCAATGTACCATTGATTTTCTTCACCTTCTGCAAATAACGCTATCCCACAATTTTCAACCTGTAATTCCTTCTTTTTCCACACTTTGGAACTTGAAGGAAAATCCTGTTTTGGCTGGACTTTTCTCCTGCATTCAGATTCTAAATGGCCAAAGTTATTGCAATAAGTACATTCTACTTCATTTTGAAGAGGAAAAAAGTTGTTATAGGTGTTCTTCTTTGGTTCAATATCCATCATTTTCTTGCTTGCTTCTCTTGTCATGATGGTTTTATAGGCAACACATTGAACAACTTTATGACCAAAATTGTGACATGAGAAACATTTTCCATTGAAGTAGAAATTTTTGCGATCATAAAATATTCTATTTGAATTTACATGTTGGTTGTAGCTTCTTTGAAGGACATTCCTATTAGTGTTCCTTGAATTGTGATGATCATGATTTACCTGTAAAGATTCTTTATTCCCTTGCTGAGTGGCTGAATGTAGTAAACCAGCTGTGGCTACTTTTAGATAATTTGGTGCTTAAGCCTGAGAGGATTCTCCGGTATATCCAAGACCTGTCTTTATAAGAGGAGAACGTTGTACCTTGATAATCTCATCTAAGGTTTCAGATCCTTTAGCAAATCTAAGATTCATAGTCTTTTCTTTCTCAAGTTCTTTTCTTAGACTTACTACTTCACATTCTAAATTTTCATTGTGTTTCTTTGCTTCTTCATTCTGCTTTTTCAGATTCTCTATGGTAATTTTATTTTCTTCTAAGAGAATTTTACATTCTTCTAAGCGAATTTTGAGTTGATTGTTTTCTTCAAGAAAATCATTGTCCTCTAGAGCATCCACAAAAGTATCCTTTTCATCTTTAGATTCAAATGCCATAAGAAGTCTAAGATTTTGTTCACATTCTTCCTCACTATCAGAGAACCCATCACTGTCTTCATGAGTGTAGTAACTTTTCCTAGTGCTAGACCGATGCTTATTCCTTCCCTTTTGCAGATGTTTCTTTATAAGGAAACTTAGCAGCATAATGACCAACTCTTCCATAATCAAAACATTTTAAAGGAAGCTTACCTTTGAACCGTCCTGTGCCAAGTTGAAGTTTCTTTACAAAATTTACCTCATCTTCTTCTGAGATATATCCTGATCCTTTTGCTTCTTGTACTTCCTTCCCTTTTGTAGAAGCTCTAAAGACGGCTTCTTTGACTTCAGATGGTCCTCCTCTTCTCATTTCATAAGCAGTTAGTATGCCATGGAGTTGTACGAAAGTAAGATTTTGAAGATCCTATTTTTCTTCAAGAGCAGAAACTTTTGACTCAAATTTTGTCGTTACTGATCTTAAGATTTTCTCAACCAAAGTAGATTTTGCTATTGTTTCTCCCATGTTTCTCATACGATTTACAATATCATCAAGACGTAAGAAGAAACTAGCAACACTCTCATCATTATGCATCTTCAAATTTTCATATTCAATTCTGAGAGTTTGGAGTTTTGCACTTTTTACCTTTGCATGTCCTTCATAACTTAGAATGATTTTGTCCCATATTTCCTTTTCTATATTCAGCTACATAACCTTGACAAATTCTGATTCAGTTAGACTTCCCAATAGTGCATTGACCGCCTTTGAATTTGTTTCATAATTCTTCTTTTCCGTCGGATCCGTTGGTACTGCGGCTGGATATTGATATCCTTGTTCAAAAATGGACCATACATCTGCTCCCATAGACTGAAGATAGGATCTCATCCTTATTTTCCAGAAGATTAAATTGCTTCCATTAAAGAGTGGAGGCTTGATAGATGTTGTTCCATCTTGATTGCTCATCTTGCTTGATCTTCCTTCTAGCAGCTAAGATTTTTCAGAAGGACCTGCTCTGATACCAATTGTTGGAAAAATAATGAGAGGGGGGGGGAGGGGGGTGAATCAGTATTTAGTGCAGATAATAAAACTTTTATTTTTCCTTCTTAAAAAACCAATACGTTACTTTCCTGAATTCAACTCGTGTATATACGCGGATATCCTTTACAGAACTCGTGTATATCTAGTGAATTAATTATGCATTTAATTCATGACTTAGATCATTGCATTAGTGATTTATCAGATGTTCAGAAAATAGTAAACAAGTGCAGAAAGAATAGAGTAATCATCACACACAATCAATCACACATGACCACCATGATTTTTAGGTGGAAACCCAATTTGGGAGAAAACCACCACTGTCGTCGTCTCAGTCTTCAATCTTTATTATTAACAGAAATTCTTACAACATGTACTGGCACAGACTCATACCAGCACGCAGGCACCCACCTGTAGAAGGCTACAACCTTCTCTCGTTTACCAGCCTTTCCCGGAAGGGAGCAACAACCCCCTGCTCTCGTTTACCAGCCTCTCCTGGAAGGGAGCTACTACTCCCTGATATTAACACCAGCCTCTCCTGGCAGAAAGCTTCTACTTTCAGACTGAAGGCTTCAACCCTCAGATCCACTACAGACCACATTTCATCAGTTTTCAAACTGAATCAAAATAGCTTCAACACAATCCTTCACTTATCAGCAAACGTCCTTTTCCCATAGCATCAAACAGAACAGTGAAACCACTGTAACCATAATATCAGAGATAACCTAGACTTCAGAATAGATATGCAGAATCTCAATCAGCTTTGAGAAACCATTAGTTCAAATTGCATACGCGCTTTTCTTCAAACAGACTCGCGTATATACGTGCTTTTAATAAAGGCAACCCGCGTATACATCTGTGCACTTTTCAGAAAAACCCTAACAGTCCATACGCTCCTTTTTTTAAATTGATCCGTGTATATATGCTCTTTTCATGAAACGAACATGCGTATAGATCTATAAAATATAAACTTTGCAGAGCAGATCAGATCTAAGGACTTACCCAGATTTCTTCAATATCTTCAATAGATTTGCGCCAGGTCTTCAATACTTCTTTTCAGATCATCCTAGAGATTCATCATTTCCAGATCTAGAGATTTTGAACCTTCATCATATTCATGGGTGCATCATAGATTCATATCTATCGATTAAGAACATAGTTCAACCATACAAATAAACTTCAGAGTGAAGTATTCATTAAAGCCCAGACACATGCACACACTTTGCACAATGATTTTCTTCTCCTTATATAGGTTTACCCTTTATCAATACCATGAGCCCAAAACCACACCTCTTCCGATGGTATTCCTGGACAGGGTCAAATAGACAACCCAGCGCTCAATACAATGGGTCAATACCATGGTAGTAACCCCTAGTTTTACACTTTTAGAGCGCAATTGAGCATACGCGACTTGGCAGGTACTTTCCCCCGTGCATACGCTACTTCTCCTAGACAAACCGGCGTATGCCTTGAGACACACACTTTTCATCATTGGTCTAGCACATACTGGAATTCCTTTCATCATTACATCTAAGCTGCTCTGTAGACATATTAGATTTACATCATTAATTAGTATATCAAGTCAGTTTCCATTAAGTACAACTTTCATCAAGTAGGTTGCCATCATCTTTATCAAGTGGGTTGCCATCAAGGACAACACTCTGCATCATATTTCCAACATGAATGGCATGGATAGGGAGGGTACTTGAAGCATGAGACTCTAAGTAATTATCTTGTAGAGTACAAATATCAATCTAGAGAATTCAAGAAGAATCTAACTCTCCAACATTTTTTCCAGCTCAAAGAAGAATGAAGATATCTTGGCAGCAATAGAAGAAAAAGGCACATACATAATAGATTCTTCTTTCCTACATTTGATGGGTCATCCACAAGCACAAAAAAATTCGAGGGGAAGGAGTTATAAGCATTCTTCCAGCTACATCCAGTGGCCAAAAGAGAGGTTGTTGAGATTACAGTGCTACACCTTGAGGGTGAAGCAAAGGATTGGTGGTTTAGCCATATTAAACATGCAAGAGTGACTACTTATGCTGAATTCACTCAAAGGGTGATAAAGAATAGAATAAAACTGGAGACACCTTCCATAGAGACATTTCCCAACATTGATGACAAAGTCTATGAGGATCAAATGGAATATGCCAGCACTATCACTCCAAGAGAGGAGAAACTACCACCACCACTAGTTGTAGAAGTACTTACATCAGGAGAAAGAGCACTTGCATATTTGCAAAATGGTCTTGATAATTTGGAATTGGGAATCCCATGCATGATTCAGGAGATCCATGAGGAGGAGGAGGCAGATACCAGCGCTGGTGCAATAGTAGAGGAGCACACATCACCATCAACAATAGTTGGATAAGCCATTTCACTGGTTGGAAGAAGTCTTGTAGCTTTTCAAGATGTTCCCAAGTATCAGTTGATACAAGGTATGCAAACACTTCCATTCCCTATTATTTTAGGACCTCGGCTTGAGATTTTTGGGGTCATGCCATCAGGGCAACTGCATAACCAAGGGTTAGAGCACCTTGCTAGTTTGGAGCAATAAATTTTCATTGCATAGAGGACCCTTGATTTGTTCTAGGAGGAGCTGTATATCTATCATATTTCTAAATTTTTGAGCTACACACAACACTTTGTGTTGGAGTGTGGAGTTTGAGAGGATGGGATCAGCATATTCCTAATCAAGGGGATCTATACAATAGCTTTCAAGAGTCGAATATTATTGTTGCATGAATTGTCATATTCTATTTATGACAAAGAGATATTGGTCACTATGCATGCATTGGTCAAAATCTGACAGTTCTTGATTGAAAATACATTTCGGTTGAAAACCAACCACCATGGTCTCCGACATCATTCTAAGGAGGAGAAACTGCTACAATAGAGGCAAAAACGGTGGATCAGTACAATGCAAGACCATGAGTTCAACATTTTGTATGGAGAGGGCCATGAGACAACAGTTGCACCATCATGGAGATCAACATCGTTGTCACTGAGTAGCAGTGAAGATTTAGGGGAAAAATTAGTTTTGGAGCATTCTGATGACCACTTCACTTATGAAGCATTAGATGGGCAGATGGTGGATGATAGACATCATGGGATGGATGGCATCTTCCATTATCATGATATAGCCTTCTTGATGAGAATCCCACAACTCAAAGGGATGTTTCTAGCTACATAATATTTATAACTTCATAGGTTCTATTGTGCCATTGGTGAGAGGTTCTCATGGAGAGACCTCAAGGAGGATGCACTTCAACATATCATGGAGTGAAAATATAGTCATAAAATTTGGGAGGATGGTATTCTCCATTGGGTGGGTACCAAGTTGGAGCATGATAGGAGTCATCAACCACAATTGGATGGATGGGTGAGGATGATAAGCAAGTGGTCGGTGAGCTACTTGAAGATCTATCACACGGGGTAGCAAGAAGCATGGTTTCGATGGTTGCTTTTGGGTGAGTATGGTTACTACCTGATATTCCACATTTGCATGATCCATGCCTTGCATATTACTAATGTGATGCAACAACAGGAGGCATGGCTAAATTGGCTACTTTTGAGAGAGTTTTACCATCAGAAAACATATCACATGTCCATGTATGTGTCATTGTTTAGGGCATTGCATAACACTCACATGATGAGGCAAGAGGGAGCTTGGTTATGTTGATCAGATGTGACATTCTAGGTGTCAATTAGTATATTGTTGCTCTGTGATGTGCATCATGATGATTTGAGATGGCAACAAGAGTCCTTGTTGCTTTGGTTACTCTTGGGAGAATATGGGTTGACATTCTCCCATACCTTGCATGACGATGATGTAGGATGAAAACATGAGGCCTTACTGTGTTAGCTTCTATTAGGAGAGTATGGCCACCATACATGGTATAATGATGAGGTGGTGTGGCAGCAAGAGGCATTGTTGCGGTGGCTTCTCTTGAGAGAGTATGGCTACCATGCATGGTATGATGATGCTGTGATGTGCTAGTAAGAGGCATTGTTGCGATGGTTTCTATTGAGATTTATATTGAGATAGCTCAAAGTATGGTATGAAATTTCACATGTCAACCCATATGTCTCTATTTCATATTTTGCATAGTGTTGAGATGATTCTTGGAGCAAACAGGGCCAACAGGGCCAATGATGGGAGCATGGAGAGATACATCCTACACCATGTAGCATGGGTTGGGAAGATAGTTCATGAGTTGGGACTTTCCACTTGGGGAAGGAGCCACTTCACTTTATATATCTCATACAGAGAAGAGAATCTGGGACAACAGATGGTTTCCACTTAGAGATTCATTGATGAGGAGAGGCATCTAGCTACGTAGTTGAAGGCCATTCTAGACATACTAGAAAGGCAGTTATGGTGCTGAGCATTCATTACACATTGGAGCAGATGAGGAGCCTTACATATGAGGATTCGATTTTGAGAGAGAACGATTTTTTTACCATTCAGTTTTGCAATTTCTTCAGGACAAGCAACATGTTTATGGGGAGAACTGTAATATTCCCAATTTTCCATCAGTTAATTGGAATATTAGGGTTCTTACTTTTCTTAATTAGTTAAGTAAATATAAAGGTGGAGGGACCCATAAACCCCAAATATGAATAAAATCCACTTTTTTGTGTGAATGTGTGTTAGTAGATAGCATATCAACATTATGAAGTAGTGGAGAAGCTTATTAACGAAGGAAGAGTGGAGGTAATCGAGAGATAATGAGAGATATCATGGAGATAGTGAAGGAGTAAAAGTAATATCATAGATTAATAATGATGAATTTATGGAGGTGGTGGTGCATTAAATGCACACATGATGGAGGAGTGGAAAGTAAATGCAGAGATCATGGAGATCATGGAGAGACAACGAAGTCTTCATGGAGGCTAGTGGCCACATCTGCAGCACAGTTATGAGGTGGGCCAAGGCTAGGGAATGCTCACGAAGCATAAAGGGAAGATGAAGGCAGCCATATAAGGTATGATTTGGATTTTATATCTTGGATTTTCATTTGGAATTTCTTTTTACGCTTCAGTTGTCTAGCTAAGTCTGCAATGTTGTTTAGCACATGGGTGTTCCCAATTAGGAATCCCACCCTTACCCACGAGAAACTTCGAGTGCCTACCCTGAGAAGGATTCTTTGAGTAGCCATTCATCATTAGGCATTGGTGCCACATTGATCCCCTCTCTTATGAACATACATCTTCAAGAATTACGCATTATTGCATCAGGATTTGAGAGGAGGAAGGTCGGTTCTAGCATTTCAGCTAGGAAACTGGTGGAGGGCTCATCCTTTCACCTTGTGATTCTAGTTCATTCTTCCAAGAGAAGCATTGTGACATCCAAAATTAGGCCACCATTTTACACCTCCATGCAGCAACAGTTCCTTCAAGAATTATGCAGTCTGGTCTTGTAAATCCAGTGGAGGAAAGAGGTTCCAAGTATTTCATCCTGGAATCATGTGAGGGCTATTTCCATCACTTTGGAGAGATCATTTCCATGAGCCTTGACTAGATTTGCATAATCCAGAAGTAGACTACAACTTCAGCCTCCTTGACAACACAAACTAGTCTAGTAGTGTGCAGTTTGAAACTACAACTTGAGAGGGGAAAGGAGGAGCTAGATCTTGAGCTTCTAGCTTGAGAATCTAGAGAAGGGTTCAACCCTTCAAGAATTGAGATGATTGCATATCATTGCAACCATATTATTCACATTTCATGCCATAGATCTGCAAACCCAATAGTCATATGTTGTAGGCCCTAGTAGGGTGATTTTCCAAAGTGTGGGAATCTGGAAATTCTTTTTGGGTTATCCTGGGTTTACATCATAGAGCCTAGATCTGGAATCTCGGCATCATCTGAGCTCTAGAACAACCTTATCTACACATTTGTTTTCAGTCGACAGTTGCAATCCTGACATTTCCAATAGGGACAGTGCATTATAGCCTCCAGCAGATCAGCAGTTATGCAATGCCTTCATTGAGAGGACTTCAAGGTCACTCTTTCCATCTCTATTAGGTTGAGTGTTGCTAATTTTGAGCACTGTTGTACTTGTTTATCCACCTCCTTTTTAATAAAATGACTCAACTATTCTATCTCTTTTTGTGGTGTATTTATTTTATTTCCATATTGCTCCAGTTTCCACCTATTCTATTTTGTATTACTATCTTTTCCTATTTTTGTATATTACAAAGCTCATGGAGCTTGCTTCAATCTATATAGTTCTTTCTTCAACCTGCATACATGTATTATGCAATCTTCCACTTCAAATCCCCATGGATGAATCGAAAATACTTCTTCCTATATCATACCATGCAGGATGGTGGTCATTACATCCATCTGGTGAAGTTTCCATCCTTGACTATTAGAAGGGGAAACTATCGTGCAAATGGTTGTATATCGAGCCACAAGAGAAAATGGATCATCATAACCTTCCCCCTATTTTTGAGAGAAACCAGGAGTTATAAGCCTCTCTTTATACTTTTCTATGTTTCCATCAATTCCATGATTTATTTTGAAAAACCATTTTGAACTCATAACCAACTTCCCAAGTTGTCTTGGAAAAACATCCCACACATTGGTTTTCACAATCGATTCATATTCTTCGACCATGGCATCTTTCTAGACCTTATATTTGATTTCTTCTTCAAATGAGGAAGGTTTAGCTTGAATCATGGTACTCATAGCTGCAACACAAGCTTGATACATGTAAGGTTCATTTCTTTCTCTAGATGATCGACGAATGAGAATACTCCTTCAACTGTATTCCAAAGTGTCACGAAGCCAAAACAACCTTTTTCTTGAAGGAGGATCACTAGGAGGTGGATCTAATGGATCCATAGGTTGCATGGATGTATCATCATTTCCTGACTTTAGCATAGAAGGGATATCTAGAATATCCTTATCAACACCATCTTCCTTAGGAGGCGGACAAAGATCTCTTTCTCTCCAAAGCACTACATCTTCATCGAAGGTTACATCTCTATTGGTTGCAACCTTCCTTTGACCAGGAATGTATATTATGTAAGACTTGAAACTTTCACAATAACCCACAAATATGCCTTTTCTACCTATAGCTTCTAGTTTAGTCCTTTTATCTTTCGGCATATGAAAGAATACAAAGCATCTAAATATGTGAAAATGATTGATGTATGGGTTGTTACATGTGAATATTTCTTCTAGAGTCTTATTCTTGAGTGCTTGATAAGGCACTCGATTCTGAATATGTACAACAACATTTGTTGCTTCAGCCCATAGGAACTTAGGTACTTTCAAATCATGAAGCATAACATGAGAAACTTGATGAGGAAGAATCTGTATTTTCCATAGTGTCAAAGAATATATGTCGACGTTTCGAATCTCCTTGGAGATCCATCTTTAGGATGATGGAATGAAGAAATGAAAGCAACACTTAGGTCAAATTTATAGAAAGGAATTTTTTTAAAAGAGCCTCCAAGCATTACTATCTAGGAAATAATTTATTTATTTTTATTATTGTTTTTTATTTAGATTAAATTAAATTAAATAATTAATTCCTTATATTGAATAAATTTTATTAATAATGATATATGTATATATTATCTAATAATAAAATAATACTATCTTTATTATTTAATACTATATTTATTATTTATTTTAGAATAGCTTTTAATAATTAAATTTTAATTTTTAAATCCTATGCCTTTATTTTAATATGGATTAGAATTAACAGTTATAACTAAACCTATAATAATAGAAATTACTAATAAGAGGATCAAAATCTAATAATGAAGTTTTATAATGATAATTTATCAATATTTTTATTCCTAGAATTTTTAATAAATTTCATAATTTAAATTTTCATTTTTTTTTTGTTTCATAGTCTCTAAGATCAAATAATAGTAAATGATTATTATTAATAAAATCAAAATCTAATTTTATTTCTAGAATTTTAATAAATAATAGTTAATGGTTATTATTAATTCCTAGAATTTTAGTAAATAATAGTTAACGATTATTATTAATAAAATCTAAATGCCTATTAATATAATATTTATCAATAATAAGATTAATGTTTTTATAATTAGTTTGTATTGTAAACATCATTTTATTTTTAATTTTGTTCTTTAGTTTTATACCCCATAGATAATAATAATAATTATAATTTATTAATTAATAATTTTAAATAGAAACTATTTAATTCATAGGGTTAAATATTAAAAGTAAATAATGAATTATTTGTTTTTATAATTTTTATATTAATGTTAATTATATATCAAAGCTAGGTCAAAAAGCCATAAAACCCTAAAATATAATAGGAAAGACCAAACTTGAGGAGATATACCTGGGAGCTTGTCAAACTAGAGGGACATATTTGACGAATTAGAGGACGTCAACAGCCACTGTTCTCACAACCTCCATCTCTGTTAAGGTTTTGAGGATGTTTCATAATTTCAATTGCCTCTCTAATTTTCCTTCTCCGATAGTGATCTTCTCTTGCAATGATTCTGGCATCCTCGAGACGCAAATGATGCTTAGTTTTTGCAGAGTGTTCAGCTAGGGCTAAGCTATGAGATCTTTCATATTTAATACCAGTGCCATGCTCTTTAAGACTTATTTGCAACGAATACCATTTTTCCTCAATATAAATTTTCTCACATGAAAAGTCAACCTTGTAAACTCCTTTGATGTTTTAGTGACTTATATTATCATTAACTGACCGCATACCTTGCCTTAATGTTCCAGTTGTTGAAAATTGTGCAAATATGTCTTCCTTCCTCATGACTTTGGTGATTTTGTCAGTAACACCCTTGATGTATGGAAGGAAAACCCTGCCACAATTTTCCTGATTTTTCTGAGGTCCCTTCAGTTTCTAAGACATGACAGAGCCCTTGACTCTACATATGGATTTTCTAATTTCCTTCTCACTATAACCAATACCTTTAAATATAGACGTCAAGTGATTGAGTTCATCTTTAATATGCTCTGTATCAAATATCCTCAGGGCTCTCACAGCCAAAGTATTAAGGACCCCAAAATTTTGACCCAGATGATGGTAAGACTCAGCATGAAGGTAGCTATCAGTATGAGTCTTCTTTTTGAATACTTGATGTCTCAGTGTTCCATCATCCTTCCTAGTTAGAAGAACATCTAAAAATGGAATGCTCTTGTATTTTTCAACCTCTATAGTAAACTCAATCTCTTAGGATATTGAGCTAAGGTGGTTAAAAAATCTATCAAGATTTCCCTTGCCATGAGTCCATTTTATGTTGGTGTCATCTACACATCTTTTCCACCAAGTTGGTTTTAAGAGAGAGGAGGCAAATTCCTTCTTCTTTCATCAAGACCATTATGTTCAGGTGTATAAGGTACAATAGTTTCGTTCTTTATCCCTTCCTTCTTGCAAAATGTTATGAATTATTTTAACATGTATTCTCCTCCATTTTCATATCTGAACACTTTGATCCTTTTATTGGATTGATTCTTGACCAATACTTTGAATTCCTGAAATTTTTCGAAGGCTTCAACCCTGTGCTTGATGCAATATGACCGTGTCTTTATGGAGTAATCATCAATGAAGGTAATGTAATATATATGGACGATAATAGAGTGCACAGGAATCAAACCACATATGTCTAAATGGATGAGATGGAGGATGCCATATGTCTTGTTCTTACTTGAGTGGAATTGTCCCCTTGTTTTCTTTCCACTAACACACCCAAGACAAACTCCTTCATGTTGAGCTTGTATATTGGATATACCTAATACTAATCTCTTTAATTTTAGAAGAGCATAATAGTGTATATGAGCCAATATTTGGTTCCATAATTCACTGAGCTGATTGGTGTTATGGGCTAATGCATAGAGTGGCCTTCGAGTGACATTGTAGACTCCTCCAGATCTCACTCCTAATGTGAATTCATATTTTATATGTGAATCAACACGCCAAGTTGAGACCTTATCATTGATGAAGTAAACCCTCATACATTTATCTTCTAACAGATATATATAAATCAAATTATTCATAAGACTCGACACATACATGACATAATTTAACTAAAATTTAACCGACCCAAATATTTTTAAAGGATGAGTGGAGTTATCCTGAATAATTATCTTTAAATTAGTCTCCCTCTTTACTAGATCTGAGAGGAATTATTTAAAACTAGAAAAGTGATGAGACGCCCCACTATCGACTAACCAACTATCCCATGAATCCAATGGAGAAGAACTAGTCAGTGAAAAAATAAGGATATATTTAATTTTATCTACAATATTACTTTCATACCTAGAAGATTTTGACATCTTTTTATATGGACAGTATTCTTATAGTCGCTAGATGAATCTATTCTTCTCCTATCATCCCTTTTGTTACAGTAGTTCCTTTTATTTTCTTTCTTTATTTTATAATAGCTGTTGTTTTTTTTTTGTATCATTGCTTCTTTTTCTTCTATGGACAATCATTGGCATAATGACTTTTTTTATGATAGTTGAAGAATTCAATGTGAGAAAGATTTTTTCATTCCTCCCTTTTTAGGTTTGATGAGGAAGTATTCTAGATGGGCCTCCTTCTGAATATATCTTTCGCCTTCTATTGTTGTAGGAAACATAAGAAACAATATTTCATTCTTCATGTATCTCAATCCTCCCTCTTGCTATCATTATGGATTATTCTTAAGTCAGCTTCCCAAATATTTCACTGAATGACAAAAGAACATTGTTTTTGTTGATAGTAGTAATGAAGGTTTCCAAAACATGAGGGAGACCCCTAAGAGTCATGTTAACCAGTTCTCTATCGAGCACATATTCACCAACCCTTAGCAGTTGATCTTTAAGGCAAGAGATCCTCAAGATGTAAGATTGAACAATGTCACCTTTGTTCATATTCATTTCCTTGAGTTTGTATTTCCATGTAATAATATCATTCAAATTTTTAAATTTATACATGCCAACTATCTTATCATACATATCTTTAGACTTCTTCAAATTCCCAACATAAGAAAGTGTTCTTGTAACCCATCATCTAATATTTGTTTTTCTTTAGACTCACCTTTCTTGTATCTATCCTTGATGGTGACGAATTCATATTCTAAAGGCTTGGACATGTTTCCTTGAATGTATTCCAGCAAATTGCAGTTATTGGAAATGATCGCTAATCTGAATTTCCACGCAACAAAGTTTGGAGCATCTCCTAGCTTCCCATGCTCCTTGATGGTAGAGGATGAATTATTGACCTTGACTTGTAGATTTTTTCTTTGATAGATCAGCTCTCTGATAAAATTTTAGATCTGTTCTCTAATAATCCGGGCTTCAAAAAATTTCTTCTCTTGGGCTTTTCCTTCACCTCAACGATGATACCATTTTAATTTTTCAATATTTCTCTATGTTGTTTCAGTTACTTAACCCCTTTCAAATCTTCTTCTATAGATTGTCTTCAAAATATTTCAGTAAACAGTACAATGAGCTCAGTACATGGATATAGCAGAAATAAATGTATATGATCTATGGAATGTCTAATCTCCAATATTAAAACACGAAGCCAATGGATCATATACCAAGACATCTCAACTGCCGATATCTAGATCTGGATCTAGAATACTATCGATAACTAATCTGATGTGACTATGACTTCGTGACGGATGACTGATGACGTTTCAAAAATAAAATTCAATCTTCCCAATAACTCTCAAATCCATGACCTCGACATGCACTGCTAGCGGCTAAACTAAATCTAAGCCGCTACCAAGAAGTTCTATGTCTGTGGCTTATGTCCTGAATACCCTAAAAACTTGGACGCATCGTAAAGCTTGCCTATAGGTGACTTTACTAGTTGAGCCATGACCACAACAAGCTTAGCCCATGACCCAAGCCTAATAGAGTTTCTACCTCAAGTAGTGTTTTAAAAATCGGACTTGGGTTCTGAAAGGGTCGAGGGTTGGCTGCGACTCCAACTCCGACTTGGTATTGACTCTATCTATTCGGTTTCAATGACTCTGTCTCTGTAAAAAATACATTAAATATTAGTTTTTTTTATAAAAAAAAATAATTTTAAATATTTTCATTCATGTTTCCAAACATAAAGAAATAAAATATAAATGAAAGACAACATATGATCAAGGTAGGCTCATGAATATATCCATTATATCAAAATTGCACCTAGTGCACTATCTAATACATGATGATGATATAGAGATTAAAACAAAAAACATAACCAAGGAGGCTCTAAATGGTCTCTACAATAAAAAATGAATAGTTACTACTGTTAGGCATCTGGAAAGCCAATATCCTCTGCTTGAAACTCTGAAATAGAGGGGGAAACTACTCGCTCCTCCTCTGAATCAGCATCCTCAACTAGAAATGTAGCATGTTGAGCCTGAGATAGAAAAGTTATGTGCCTTCATCGTGGCTGACTAGAGGAAGTGCCTGCGGCTACAACTGGAGAACTTGGAGTTGGGATTGGGCCTGCTACTAGTGGATCTGCAATGGGGAGAAGCTCTACCTATGTATCAAAGTCCATCCCCACACCAATATCCTCATCAGAGTCAAACTTTGTTGGACAATACTCAACTACCCAATCTGATGTTGGATCAATATCATCCAAAATAGTGGGATCTAAATGAGGTCTTTTTTTCAGCAATTAGTTGTGTCTTAGTCAGAGGTTGTACTGGACATACACTAGATCATTTAACTATTTTTTCTCCAAGATATTTCTCTTCTTTTTGTGAATCCTCTCAAAGACAGACCAATTGCGCTCACACCTAGAAGCACTACAAGTTGGACTCAAAATGCAGATTGAAAACCTCTGCAATTCAAGACAATGGCTCGGTTGGCTCGGTGTACGACTTAGTGTACGAATCCGTCAGCTCAGTCACAAACCGACCTCCAGACAGGTTTTTTCACCGAGCCGGTCTGATCAGGGTTATGGCTTGGTTGACTCAGACGATTCCGAGCTAGTCTGGCTGATTTTTAAAACAATGACCTCAAGTTCCCCTTCCCATGGCTCAGATGAAAAATACCGATATCTGAAATGTACCTTGGTATGTGATCCCGATCCACTAAGAGAGACTCTTGTGATGTACCTATGTGAGCCAGAAAATAAAAAATATGACCGATAACAAAAAAAAATGAAGAAGATATCATGATATCATGAGAAAAATGTGTGTAAATAAACTTGGGTTTGCTTCCATTTATAAATTTTTGAGGGACTTCTTGGGGCTTTGACCAAATCAACATGCGGTTAGGCCAACTCATTAAATAATAAAATAAATCACAACTTGACATCCACTTAACTGATTGGGACAATCCATAGACTGATTTACATCCTCTTGAAAAGAGGAATATAATTAACTTATATTTTTAATCATATGATTTTTCTAATGTTGAATTTGACCCTAGTTGCACAAATCAACAACCGTGACACTTCCTTCAAATATTTGATGGAAGAAAAAGTCATTTACACCTCCCATGTAGAAAAACTTCGAATAAGTCTTTCCTCCATTTGGGATGGGACTTAGTTTGAATTTAGGGAAGCCATAAACTTGTTCTTGAGTCATTACTCCTCTGGTTGGTTGTCTCTTTCATTCATATGGAGATTTTATTAATTCTTCCTACACTACAAACTTATACAAAGTTATTTTATGGTGCCATAGAGTCACATCATCTCGTGCTTTTTTTCAAGGGGAGTAAGCATATGCCAGCCATTCTATGTTGTTGCTTCACTCATTTTTTTTCAGCCATATCCATTCTGTCCATTTATCTTCAATGTCACATTAACTATTTGGTTCTTCGCTCATGCTAGTTAAGAAGATAACCATTGACTTCTTATTGGCGGGTCTTCTATTATTGACTCCAACAAATTTCTAGTAGAGTAGACTGAGAGTAGCATCCTGGCCCTATTTACATATTTGTTAGATGACCTTATGATTAAAATCAATCAGTGTCATGGGTCTTTCACTGAGTGGTTTCCCTTGTGTTCGACGTTAGCTTACATTATCACAAATTTATATTTGTGCAGTACCTTGGTTTCCATTTGTAATGTCCACCTCCCATCACGCCTGCCCAAGTAATTAAGTATAATCGAAGTGGAAAACCATAACATAGACCTATACCAAATGATACAGGAGCCATAGAGGCCATCCTAGTCATCCACCTAACTTGTACCTGGGTCCCACTGAGTTTTTTTGAAGAAAACCCTATAGACATCCCCACAAGCCTGCATGCCTGCATTTGGGAGGGTCTAGACACAACCACAAGCTAACATGCCTACGTGAAGGGATTGTTACACCATTTTTTGGTCATCTAACTTATTATCATTAGATGGACCCAAGTACACCATGTAAGACCAATTTTACCTTAAGTAAAATTGCCTTCACTACGGTAAATAAATTAATAAACCACATTTATTAGGTTGTTTATGGTCCAAACAGGAAACCCCAAAAGGAAATATTAAACAAACCTATATTTTTTTGATTTTCCTCATGGAATAATTATTTAAACCATAATTTAATTATTATTCCCAGTCATGTTTAACCCAAAAACAAAGAAATTAATTAGATAAACCTTTATTTATCTTATTATTTTCTAGGAATAATTATTTAAATCTTATTTAGATAATATTCCTTGTTAAATATGACCAAATCACCCATAAATAATTTAAAAAATCATTATTTATTTGATTATCTTCCAACCACTTCCTTAAAAAGATAAATAAATCATTCATTTATTTATTTTTAACTAATCAAGGGATTTGACCCAAGTCAAATACCTTTTCCTCCAACAAATATAATAAAATATTCTATAAAAAGTGGATCTAGATCTGGTTAACCCATGCACCAAGATCTAGAATGACCAAATATTTTGTTATAAATAGGAGGGTTTTTCCTACCATTCTTCACATTTTGTTGCCTATTAGATCACTCTGGATCTATACACTTGGTCCCATTTTTCCATCATTTTCTGTGTGAGCTCCCATTGAGCTCTATTCTTTGCATTGGATTTTCTACACCAACGAGAGAGAGAAATCTTAGATTCCACACGAGGAACCCAAGGCCCAACCTTTGAGAGGTAGATGCGCTTTTTCCTCCCGAGTGCCCAATTAATATAAAGTTCTTTCAAAAATTGTTCTTGTCTTGTCTATTGGTATATAGAGCAAACACTTGTTTCTTTGTGTGTCTTTCCATGCATAGATCTGGTGTTTTGCAGCTCTTTTCTTGTCTAACTAACTGCAGATCTGAAGATATTGGCAGCCACTCTTGTTGTTAGGGCTATTAGTTATGCGTAGCTAAAGTGGTCCTTTTTCGTACACTTCGACAAAGGATTCATACTAACAGGGATTATTTCCTATTTACATGTGCCAAATTCTATGGGATTTAAGGTATTATTCAATCCCAGAATTCAGGCCACTACCCATAACTTGTTGTAACTTCAAAAATCCATTAAACACATGAAGAAAATGCTAATAAACCAAGAAATAACTCCAATACTAGGCCTACCCATCCCCAAATAGGACTAACAATATGTCAAACACTTGGCATCAATGTAATCTACAGGTCTAGAATACAAGAGATAGAATGAATGCCTGAAAAATCTTATGAGAAATGGTAAGAAGGATCACGACCTTCTCCCTTGAATATTTATGACATTAAATAGGTCTTGCATCCATCTTTTTAACCATTAAAAATAAATACATGAAATAACCAGGACTTGAACAAGTCATATAAATGTGCTTATAACAAGCTTAAAAACATATAAATAGAATCTAGATAACAACCATTAAATAAAAAAATAAATAGGTACAAAAGCAAGAGAACTTATCTCTTATAAATATAGCCAATAACCAAGCATGTTCCACACATCCACGTACCACTTGCCCATAGACATGGTTGATTCAAATATCTCTTTGGCTAGTAACCTCCATGCCATATTACAAGCATGAACATGGGATCTCGTGGATAAACCAATCAAAAAACAATGAAGGGAATCCAGAGGTTAAACCACCTCTACCATCACTATATCGTGATCTCACCTAAACCAGTTTTGATATCACAAAACCGAACCGAGTATGGAATGACACCTATAAATCCGTCACTATCCTTGAGGAATTTTCCATGTCCTTATCTCTCAGGATTTATGCTGGTTTGATTTGGCTCGACCTAGGTTCGATCTATACTGCACACCATCAAAACCATTGATCACTGGCCCGCTCGACAATGACCTACAAGAAGATCATAGTGTCACCTGAAGTGACTATGGGTGGTTGCAGAACTTTTTTTTTTCAGCCTTAATGGACTGCACGAAGTGGTATTTTTATGTTATATTATGCTTACAACTCATGCAATACCTCACCATGTTCATTTAATCACAAAAACATATCATATAACATCAGAAACTAATATTGTGTTGTCATAACATGCAACTACTTCACAACAACATATATTGAGAAATATGTATAGAAAACACATAAGAAGACATAATATCTTCCCAAAACTTCTTATTTATTATGATGGATCTTTGATCATAGTCAAGTCTTTTTCCTGCACACACAACTATAGGTGGTTTGCACACTAAGCTACAAACTCTCCCAAGCTCTCTTCACACTCAGCTGTAGACCCTTCCCTTGCCACAAAATATATATCACAACTAGCCCTTACCAATGTATGATATCATTTCATCATGATCTAAACATAGAATTACATCCATTATATATTATTACATCAAAAAAATACCATGGTCTAAATATCGTGGGCTCTACAAAATAGGAAAATATTACCGGAAACCTGTTACAAAAAGGAGGGGCTTCGACCCACCCTAAAGCCCCTATGATACCATTTGGTATATCTAACATGCTCTGATGCATTTTCCACTTCGCGCTCTGCTCCTCAAAATGTGGAGATTTAGCCAAAATCTAGGCCAAGTTGGGGTGCACCCAATAGGCCCCCAACACTCATATGTGACTCATCTCGATTCATTCAGTTACTTTTCCTTTTATATTTACTACAATGTTGTTTTAGGTGACGTTGTACTGTTGCAGTATCTCTTCTACTTGCTTCTCTTCACTCTGCACTTCTTCCAATAGTGCCTATGTCGTTGGTCCTGCAATCTTCTACAATATTGGCTATTTTTTTTGTCAAAGCTCAGGGAGCTTCCCATCCACTTTCCATGATAGCTTGAGAGCGCCATCCTGCCATGGTTTAGTTCCCTTCATCGAAATATGATGTTCTTGTATGAGTTATTTGCTCTGATTATGAAGGAACTTTCCTTCAATGAACCTAGCGAGCGTCTCTGAGACTGGTAAGGTTTTACAGTTTACCAAAGCTTCTCTAACTCCTTATTCTATTGGATGTCTTCTTCTATTTGGAACTATCAAATTAGGAACAACTACACTATTGGTAATATCTCAAGATATTACTAATGTGGAGATCGAGCAATACTTACATGATGGGAAATAGTAGTGAGTAACATCAAATTCAAAAAATGCAATAGGATCTCATAGCCATATTATTAATAATATGGTCGCAGAAAGTGTACAAGATCTTGAAGTAATGATCACTCAAGCTTAGGCAAGTCCATCATCAAACACACAAGTACAATAATCATGAAATACACTGCTATATATGATAAGCCAAGCTATGACTGTGCAGTCTATGAAGGAGAACTGCTGCAAAGTAATGTCAATACATGGATAAAGTAATGTATAGCTCAAATAAGGAAAGGGGAGCAAGATCTCAACCCCTGGAAACTACAATACACAATCCTTAAAAGGATTGGCTGAAATATACACAAAATGGTATTTTTGTTCCTAACCATATAGTTGTCCACATAGTTTAGATCTTTTCCACACATGGGGATGCTTGAATTTGTTATTTCATGACGCCTTTTCACATTAGGAAGGATTTTTATTCATACTTGAGAAAATTAGGAGCAGCCTTCCTCATGCATCTAGATTTCAAAAGAAAAATCTAATATTCCTATTAGATGAAGCCAAATTAGGAACATTACAGTCTCCCCCTCTCAAATTTTTCTTATCCTCAAGCAACTGCAAGGGTGCTGCAAAATATCCCCTCTTCCTCTTGTGGCCCTCTCATCCCATATTATCCTCCATTGCTTCAGAATTTCTGCAAAAATTCCATCTCCCAATGGCTCCTCCAAATGTGTGCAAGTTGGCCTTTGGTGAATAAACCCAATGGCTCTCATCATGAAAGAATTGAAGGTTGTTGTGGAAATATTCTTGCTGATCCATGGCCTCCTCAAGATAGAAGTGATGACAATCATGGGAAATTTCATCATCAATGAGGGTCTCCCCCTTCCATGCTATCATCCAAATAAAATGAATCACCTTCCAGCTTGGTAATTCATAGAAAAGCTCCTCCCAATTTCTCATGAGAGGCATTCCCAAAGTGCTCCAACCAAACATATGGTCCACATCATAAAGAAACAAGTGGTATGAAATGGTGGCCATATATTTTCTCATGCTCCCCTTAGAACATGTAGTGCAAAAAAAGTAGGGACTTTCTTCCCCCAAAGACACATCCAACAAGTGTGCCTCTCCTCCAATCATGCCCCCAACAAATATAAGAACATCTTCAGCATGGGGGATCATAATTAAGATCATGCTAGCTTCCATATAAAATAAAGGAGAAGGAAAATGGTCTCGTATGTGAAACCAGCGCAATTTTCCTTGTAACTGCCATAGAATATGATATGACAAGCGTTCTCCCCAGCACTTGTTTGCTGCCCCATATTTCTTGCATGCTTGGAGAAGGTGTATGATGGTTGGTGTCGATGATTCACACCATGAGGAGTACATCATCTCTTCAATATCTCCCAAAGAATGGCCAACATCACCATTGTTCATGGCCCAAAGTGGCTCATGAATCCCATCAGAAAAAGTGCCCCTCTTGAAGCCAAGACCTACACATGAGTGTTAAGAAAAGACAAGTATATAATAAATACATCATGATATTCAGCAATACAATGTTTTTCATACACTTGTTTAAGATCAACAAGGTAGCTCATGGATGAGCTTCCTCTCACACTCAATGAATAAGGAGGTGATAATGATAACTCTTCCCAAGAGCTATGTTCCTCCTCAACCAACAAACGATTCATGCACTTACTCATATGAGAGTGCATCTCCTCTTTTAAATTTTCCCACATGAATCCATCTAAGATAGTATGATATGATCCAATGAAACTAGTGAGATTTGAAGGCACGACCTCATAAGTTGTATCAAGTAGTTTATTCTTGAGTTTGGAATATTTAGTTAAGTAGATCTGATCATGAACATAAATGATCCCATCAACTACCTTATACTTCCCATCCATTACTTTCCCATCAAGAACCTTACATGTGAATAGGTCCTTAGAATATTCCATCAAGATTTGGGACTCCCAATAAGGGTCTAGGCTTCCAAACATTGAAAACGCTGTAGAAATAGGAAATGATGCATTTGTCATATGATGACTCTCCTCCTTGACATGCTTGATGTCAAAGTCACATGTTGGAGTATTCCCAACTTTCTTTTGCTGCCTTTCTTGCAGCTGATCTTGCTCAAGGCAAGATTGAAGTTTAGGAAAGTCACCCTCCCCTTAAAAGGTTCTCTTTCTCAAAAAATTCCACAATTTTGCTCCTGCATACAAAATTGAATTTTTTTTTTTTTTATATTCAGAAATATTCACTATATATTGGAGTATCCTTTGCTGTTCCAAAGCTATGGAGTAGCATTTTGATACTATACTCATATCAACATAAATTTCTGAATCTATTCACCTCCAATGCAAATAGATGAGTGGAAGAAAGCAAGGTCAATTTCAGAAATTTGCCTATCCTTCCATCAATGATTTTCAGCGCTGTAGTGGCTCCTTCCAAGTTTCCCTCTTTAAACAAATAGGTTGCTGCTACATATAGTTGAGAGAACACTTTAGGTTCCCTCCAATCAGGAGGTCTTCCAGCTAAAATGTGTGCTTCCAAAGAGGCATCAAGGCATAGAGTAGGATGTGAATGTAGGTGGACAGATTTTCCCCTACCTTTATTGCATAATTCCTCTTGCCTTCATTTTTCTTGCAAAATTTGAAATAGAGAAGGGTACATGCTCTCCATCTTGTGATGCCATTCATCCTCTTTTCCTTCTCCTATCTTCAATATCCCATCACTTGGCAATGAAAGTACATGTTGTTCATGTGTTATGCCAAGAGCTCTATGTGTGAGACCTTTTGGAACTCCTTGCAAGAGTGCAAGAGTTTATTTTCTTGGAGAAAGTGCTCCATCCTTTTCTCAATGAGGTGCTTGGGGTGCCCTTGTCATGACTGTGTGTTTCTCTCCTTTCTCCTCTTCACTAGTTGAAGAAGCCTTATCTTCAACAAGAGACCTTAGATCTTGGTCCTCTTTTGAAGAAGGAATCTTCATGTCTTTCTTTTGAGAGTAAAGCCCTTCATCCAAAGGAGATCTTGCCCTTGGCCAAGTATAAAAAATTCTCACCTCTTGTTCATTGGTTTTCAGAAATGGAGTTGGATTCATAGACCCTCCCAACCCATGCAAAAGCTCTATTTGATATGGTATGATAGTTTGAATGGAAGATGTTTCACATGAAATATCATTAAACCTATCTACAAATATTTAAATGAACTTTTCATAAGTAGATGTATTTTCATTATTTAAGGAAAATTATTCAAACAACCACCAAGCATAGGACTTACCCTCAGAATGCAGCGCTGCTACTTTGATGGCTTCAAATTTTGAAACTTGATGTTGCTGCACAAAAGTCTCTAGCTCCTTCACCCAAGCCCTAGCTGGACATAGAGGTGATCCATCAAAATTGGATAAAAATTATCTACCCTCACTCTGCTTCTTGCTCCTTGTGCTCTTTTCCTCCTTCATTTGGAAAAACCCTTGGAAATTCAAGTGATATTTGAACTCCTCAGATTGAGCTTCATATTCCTGCAAATAATCACCAAGAGTATCTTTCTTTGGCACATCTCCTTTATTCCTCTTCATGAACAAATTGCTAATAGAATGTGGTAGATCTGATGATATGGCTTAGTGCTCGTATCCAAAATATGAGGACTTAGAATCTTCCTCCTGTATAGATCTGTGTGAGGGATCTGCATGTGTTTCCCTCCTCATTTCTTTGATGCCCTTGCCTTTTCCCTACAGATTTGAAAAGAGAAGTTTTGAGAACCTCTTTTCTCCAAAAAAAAAAAATGGTTTTCTCTGATTTCTTCTGCAAATATCCTTCTCCCCATGAGAATACTCCATAATGCTTGAGCTCATAGGCTGAGCCAAGATTGTTGCTCTGATACCACTGTAATATTCCAAATCTGGAATTTTCTACAACAATAAGAATACCCTAAGGCATTCCAAAGTTGGAGAGCAGTAAGTGATCAACTCATATAATGTATTAAAACACAAAGCTTCAATAGAACAATCGCAGCAACAAAATATGCCTTTTTACAATGTCACCAAGTGGGGAAAAACATCATATTTGGCCTCAAAAACATTATTTTCTAAAGATGGAGTTATAACAGTGGAAAATAATGGTTGTGTCACTTATAATAGAAAATATAGTACATGTATGCAAAATATTTTCAGAAACAAATGCATTTAGCCTAGTTAAACAAGTCTCCCATGCTTAAAACAGCTAAAAAGTGACAAAACCCCAAGACTGCAAAATGTCGAAGCTGCTACATAAGAGACTGTGTAGTATAATAGAGGTTAAACTCAGAAAATAGATATATATAACTGATATTATTATTATATTTCTCAATGAGGCATAAAAATAGATATCTAATCTCTTTTGTACAGATACAAGAAGATCCGGCAAGGGTTTCTTGACAGAAAAGATATACAATAGAGATTTGCTGCAAATCTGTGGCTGAATAACACTGTATGGATGAAGTTATGAAATATATGGTTGATAATGCAAATAAATGGTTTTATATTATTCCTCTAGCTTTCCCAAAGAAAGGTTGATCCTCCTCCTGGGAAACTAGCTCCTCAAAATGGGGTTTTAACCTCTTCCACTGCACACCTTAAGAAATAACGCAGTTTTCTCAAGGGAATATGTTTTTGCTGAAGGTAGGTGCTTGGCCCAACACCAAGTAGTGGAAAATTCATATCAAAAACCTCCTCTTAGATTTCTCAAGAAAGATCTCCAAGAAAGAGTAGGGAATCCCCACCCAGGCAAACCCTTGCACTAAACAGTTCAACAAATTAGCTAAGTAGAAAATTATGCAGGAATTCTAAGTAGACCACATAAAAATATAATCTCCAATATCCCCATATGATTTCCATCTCCTCATTATATAATTTATGAGCTTCCTCACCAAGGGTCCCACCCACTATGAGGTTGCTTCCATGCAAAGGCTTCTCCACAAAAACTACATTGTCCATCAATATGGTGCAACGTATCTAGATAGCTTTGTTGACTTGGTCAACCTTGACTGATTCTTCATGCCCTGTCCCTTTTCACGCTCAAGGTGCCTTCATTTTATCTAGCTGGATTGATCTCTATTCACATTGAGCTGGCTTTATTTAGAATCCACTTCTTTGAGAATAAATCATGTTGACTTGGTCAAAATTGACCTTGTCCACATAGTTTAGATCTTTTTCACACGTGTGGATGCTTGAATTGGTTATTTCATGATCCCCTTTCAAATTAGGAAGGATTTTTATTCATACTTGAGAAAATTAGGAGCCTCCTTGCTCAACTATTCATGCATCTAGATTTCAAAAAAAAAATCTAATATTCCTATTAGTTGAAGCTAAATTAGGAATATTAAATATGTCTGGATTATTGATTTCATTGTCTATGTAGACATTGTGCATTATTTTGCTGTTTAGCAAAGTTGCTCGGGGAATTCCTCTTTAGGATTTCTTCTCCTTCTCGAGAGGCCTCTTGAGGGATTGTTCTTCATTCTCCACATATCTTTGCTTAAGGCCAAAGCCACCTCCTTCACTTACATCGTTATTCCTGTAGCAGGATAACTTTGTGTTGCAGAGTGTTGCAGTGGGGACTCCACAACACCATTTCCTTGGCTCATCTTTCAGAGGAGGGAGCTTCTATTCCTCTGGGAGGTTAGTGAGGGAGATTCATGAGCATATTTTAGATCATTGACATCAGGCCAAGCACTTCCCTTCACCAAAAACATAGTCCCTTCACTAGACTACATTATTTCTGAGTGCACTTGCAATGGGGACTTGCTCCACTATTTTGGAGGGTGAGATCTTTAGGGATTGGATCAGCCTTTCACCTGGGAGATCCTTTGGATGATATTCAGCCATCATTTGTAGCATCATCAGCTTTCCACATCCATTTCCAGTTCTGAGTTGCAGCTGCTACCTAGTAACTCTGACATTTCTGCAAATTTTCCATTTTGTACTTATTTCAGCCAATCCTTTTAAGGATTGTGTATTGTTGTTTCTAGGGGTTGATATCTTGCTCCCCATCTTGTGTTAGAGCTTTATATTGTCATATTTTTGTATTGACAGTATTTTTCAGTAGTCCTCCTTTATAGACTGCGCAGTCATAGCCAGGGCTTTTCTTATGTAGCAGTATTTCTCCATTTGTCATGTATAGGTTTCATTGAGGCTGCATTGCCTAGCTTGAGAGATAATTTCCTCAAGATATTGTATACATTGCTACTTCTATAATCTAATGTAATGGTTATCTTCCAAATCTGGGATCAGTAGGAACATCAATAAAACCCCACTATGATTGAATATCCCAGTATTGCCTCATAAAAATATGTAATTTCCTCCTTGATTTACGAAGTCTTCATATGTAGATTTCCTTTAGCATTTTAAGTGGTATTATTTTGGAATAGCTCTGATACCACTATAATATTCCAAATCTGGAACAGCTAGCAAGGCATGACTGGAAAATGCATTTTCCAGTAATGGCTGCTATAGGAATTGAAACCAGGACCTGGATCCCTTATATCAATATATATAAGTCCTAAATCCAAGATATGGCTCCAAATAAATCCTTATAAGTGGGTTAAATAGATCTCCCACAGTTAGATGTCGTCAGAAAATGCCCGATGAAGGGGCTGCAACAATTCTTAAGCAAGACATGGAATGACAGCGTTATTCTATAGTTATGAACACATTGAGATATACAGTGCCGCTTTGATAATGCTTCTGATAGTTTGATCTCACAAGCTAATCCAGAGATCATTCTTTTATACCACTATAATATTCCAAATCTAGACTGCTCAGCAAAACAGGCTTGAAAAATGCATTTTTCAGGGATGTGTGCTTCAGCAACCAAGACCAGCATTTCATTTTCCATACCACATATTTGAGTATTATCTTCAAATTATACCACTGATGTAATATTCAAGGTATACCACTGATGTAATATTCCAAATTAGGAACAGCTACACTATTGGGAATATCTCAAGATATTACCAATGTGGAGATCCAACAATACATAAACATGACTGGAAATAGTAATGAATAACATCAACTTTAGAAAATGCAATAAGATCTCATAGCCATATTACTAACAATATGGTAGCAGAAATTGTACAATATCTTGAGGTAATGATCACTCAAGCTTAGGCAAGTCCATCATCAAAGACACAAGTACAATAATCATGAAATACACTGCTATATATGATAAGCCAAGCTATGACTGCGCAGTTTATGAAAGAGAACTACTGTAAAATAATGTCAATACATGGATACATCAATGTATAGCTCAAATAAATAAGGGGGAGAAATATCTCAACCCCTAGAAACTACAATACACAATCCTTAAATGGATTGGCTGAAATATACACAAAATGGAATTTTTGTAGGAATGCCAGAGTTGCTGGGTAGAAGCTGCAACTCAGAAATTGGAAATGGATGTAGATAGCTAATGATGTTACAAATGATGTCTGAATCTCATCCAAATTATCTCTTAGGTGAAAGTCTGATCGAATCCCTGAAGATCTCACCCTCCAAAATAATGGAGCAAGTCCCCACTGCAATTGCACTCAGAAATAACGCAGTCTAGAGAAGGGACTGCACTGTTGGAGAAGGGAAGTGATTGTCCTGATGTCAATGATATGCAATATGATCAATAATATCCCTTAATAACCTCCCATAGGAATAGAATCTCCCTCCTATGAAAGATGAGCCAAGGAAATGGTGTTGTGGAGTCCCCATTGCAACACCCTGCAACACAAAGTTATCATGCTTCAAGAATAACGCTATGACTGAAGGAGGTGGCTTTGGAATTGAGCCAAGATATGTGGAGAGTGAATAAAAATCCCTCAATAGGCCTCTCAATAAGGTGAAGGTAATCCTAAACAGGAATTCCCCCAGCAACTTTGCTAAACAACAAAAGAATGCACAATGTCTACATAGACAATGAAATCAATAATTCATTTCATGAATAAAAATGGTTGCCTTGCCCTCCTTTTAAACAAGTGTAATATATCTCTCCATGGGTCCCACTCATTAGGTTTTCCCCTACCAAATATATCTTCCTCATTCACACTGCGCTGTCTTCTAAAGTGAGGCACTCCTCCTATGGCAGCACTGTTGACTTGGTCAAACCTGACCTTGTCTTCATGCATTTGCCCCTTTTCACACTTGGGAGGGTGAAAAATAAAGCTACTCTAATGATCCCTTTCACATTACGAGGGATTTTATTTATGTCTTCAATAAGAATGGTTCCCCTTACCCATTTATTAAGCTGCTAGGTGATAAAACAAAACTTTAATATTCCATTTAGCTATGTGATAAAATGGGAATATTACAGTCTAGTTGAGGCCATGAGTACTATGGCTGACCACTCCCTAGGATAGAGAGTGTAAGATCTAAACCAGGGATAGGTCTTTCATAGTTCCCAATAGTGTAGTATCCCAAATCTGGAACAACTAGCAAGGCATGACTGGAAAACACATTTTCCAGTAATGGCTACTACAGGAATTGAATCCAAGACCTGGATCCCTTAGAAAAATGTATCTAAGTACTAAATCCAAGAGGAGGCTCCAAATAAATCCTTCTACATGGGTTAAATAGATATCCCACACTTATATGTCCTCAAAGAGTTCCCGATGAAGGGGGCTGCAACAATGTAAGCACAAGAGCTGTAATGACAGCGTTATTTTACAACCATGAAAAAATGAAGATCTAAATAGCCAAAAAATGTTGTTATAGTAGTAGAAAGAGTACAATGTCTTGAGGAAACAATCACTCAAGGAAGGCAATGCAAGCCTTAACAATACATGTACAAGAAATTAAAGAAGACTGCTACATACATGAAACCCTTGGCTATGACAATGCAGTCTGTTATGGAGCATTGCTGAAAAATGATGTCAACACATGAATATGAAAATATATGGCTCAAATACAATAGGGGAGCAAATCTATAACCCTTACAAACAATAATACATCAATCCTCTGAAGGATTGGCTAAAATCTACAAAATGGAAAAAATGTCAGAGTTGCTGGGTAGCAGCTGCAAGTCAAATCTGAAACTGAATAGAGAAGGCTAAATATGATGAAAAATCTGAAGTAGAACTCCTCCAATGGATCTACTAAGTGGAAGGTTGATCCTTACACTTGAGATCTCACCCTCCAATCAACACTGCAATCCCTTAGTGCAAGTGCACTCTGAAAATAACGCAATCTAAGAGGGTAACTGCACTGTAGGTGGAATAGAATGATTTGGCCAAGTGCCAAGATCTGTAATAAGCTCTGATAGCTTCCAAACGGATCCTCTGAAGGGAAGGAAGACTCTCCCTCTGAAAAATAAGAAATGGAAGAGGTTTTATGCTCCCTCACTGCAACACCCTGCAACACAGAGTTATGTTGCTGCAGCAATAATGTTGTCCCGGAGGAGGATGCTTGGCCTCAATCCTAGATGTGAGGAAAATCTGTACAACTACTTCAAGAGGCTTCTCAAGAAAGGATAAGGATTCCTAAACAGGAGATCCTTGTGCTAAGCAGCGCAACAACTCAATTGAACAGCTAGAGAATGCCAATAGTCTAAATAGACAAGAAATCTATAATCATATGCATGAGAAACAATGGCTGCCTTGCCCTCATTTTAAACACATGAGAGCTCCTGCTCCATTGGTCCAACTATTTTAGGGTTTCATCCTTCAAGGAATATTCCCTTCTCTATCTCTGCGATGTCCCATAGATGCTTTCCACCTCATACCTCTGTGTTTTTTGACTTGGTCAAACTTGACCTAGCCTCTTTGCAAAATGTCTCCTTTCACACATGAGGGTGTGAAATCTAGTTCCAAGGCTAATCCCCTTTTATACTAGATGGATTTTATCCATTTTTTTATTGTGTTTGGGCATCCTCACCCAATTATTCAACTTATAAGTGAAATTAACAAAATTAATATTCCAATTTATTGAAGGAAAAATTTGGAATATTACAGTCCTCCCCTCCCAAATGTTGCTTGTCCTCAAGAAACTACAAGGATAGAAATAGAAATTCTCCACTCAAGGCATGGAGTCTGAAATGTGATGAGGAACATCTTCCCCATGTGGATCCTCCATCCCCAAGCAATCATCCAAACAAAATGAGTCACCTATCAACATGGCAACTCCTGAAAATCTCCTTCCACCTCAAGCTCCAGAAATGAAGGTGCGCTAAAAATATGAAAATGGTAAGCATCATAGCTTACCCCAAGCAATCCTTCTCTCCACCTATGATAAGTGTAGAGTGTGTGCTAATCTTGGGCTGAAAAGTTATTTCCCTCAAATGGCAAAGTGAAGAACAATCCTCCAAAGAGTTCTCCTCTAATGTTGAAGAACAAGCTGGCCCAAAAAAGTTTCATCCATGATGAATAGGACAAGATCATAATTGAGTATCCCAATGAGAAGTGTGCTACAAGTTTTACATGATGATGCATGAAACACCCAATAACTCAAGAGGACACAACATAGTCTCACCCACTGCAACTTCAGAAAATAGCATGGTAAGTAATATACAAGAATCATCACAACTACTAATGGATAGTAAATGGATGAATGTGTCAATAACACATGATCAAGTACTTGCCAATGACTATACAATGGATGGTTAAAAAACCCATGGCCCACCCAGAAAGAGAACAAATGTGTGGCTGTGGTGGCCATATCTCTTCCCATGCTCCCATTGGAACATGTAGTGCAGAAAATGTGAGAGTTTTCCCCCCTCAAGGACACATCCAACTCATGTGTCAATCTCTCAATCATGCTTCCCATATAAATCAGATCCATATCAGAAATTGATGTCATGATGAGCAACAAAATAAGGAAAATACTGAAGGTTTCATGTGGTGCAAGGAGGCACCAACAATTTTCCCAATAGTGACAGCGAAGTTTCCCAAACTAATGCTTTAGAAAAGTACAAGGAAAAATGTTTCTTGTTACATAGTTAACCATGCATGTCATTATATGATACATGTTTGGGTGCAACAACTGAACATACATGTGATGATAAAAAAATTTCCCAAGTCCACATAAGAGATGGTTGCCTCCATCATATAGATTGGCCCAACAATGATCATGGAGCAATGTGACAAGCTTGCCCTTTTGTGAAGAAATGCACCGCATAGTGATGGTAAGAGTATGCAAATCAATGAATGTATAACGAACTTCTTGCCATATGCCGGAAGTAAGATGGTACATGGATCCATGAATGAGTCCTCCATAGTGTTTTGGCATGCTATGAAGAAGAATGTACCATGTGCTGCAAGAAGATAATCCTCCTCATGCTTGGAAACCCAAGTCAAGAAGAATATGCCATAGTGATAGATGCCTCTATCCACCACTCTATCATCATCACCTCCTCCTTGTTCACCAAGTGCATCCAATGTGAAGTGATCCTGGGGACACTCCATCCATAAGTCTTTGCTCCAAAATGACAGTGTTGTAAGCTGATGCAAATAAGCTCCTATCAATAAAAAGCCCTGTTCTTTGACATACTCCCTGTCAAAGACTCATCTAGTAATGTTGCTGCAAATAAGAAGTTCCTCCCAAAGTGGAAGTACCTCTCTATCATCAAAATCCAAGGAGATAATTCCTTCTCCTCCTCCTGCAACATCATGCAAAGTGTGAGAGAAAATATACTCTTGCTCTCCCAAGAACAATCAACGAAACCAAATGTTTTGTTGCCTCCCCATACTTCCATCATAAAACTTATGTGATGAAGACACAATGAATAATGTGTGTATCAAATCAACACCATGCATCCATACTCTATTCTTCCCAATGATGCAATCATCCTGCCATCTCTCTTCCATCCTCCTACTCTAGGGAAGAGTGTATTCCAAGTGATGGCCAAAATCTTTCAAGAGTATCCAGCGCAGCCAAGCCTCCTTCAGCCCGGTTTCATATATCTAAAAGTAACCTCCTAGCTCCTTTCTCATCAACCACATCCACTCAATCACTTTTGGATTCTTTCTCCTTCTCTTCATCTTGGTACTCCTCCCATGAAGGCTACCATCCTCCCAAACCAAATCTCTGTCTTTGCAGTCCATGGAATTTTGAAATGCAATCTTCTCGAGGATCAATGAGACCCTATGAGGACCCAAATAGGTGGTAGGAAAGAACCTCCCATCATGATGTGTATGGCTCAAGGAATTTCCAACACAAGCATGAGAGATTTTATCCATCCGAATATGTCCTCCATCTTCTATCTTCTCCTATGAGAAAGGAAGAAATTCATTGCACTCCATGGTGTGTTGAAGTGCACCGCTAATGAGATCCTCCCTCCAAACAATAGTCTTCCAAAAAAAATGAGGTGTTGGATCTGCTGAAAGTAGAATTTCCTCTTTGAGCTGAGAGGAGCTCATTGAGAAGATGCCATCTTGAAAGGAGAAAGGGTTTCTCACTCCAAGATGTCTACTATATTCCTTCAAGTCTTCAAACCCCAACCTCAAGTGTGATGTACAATCCAACAATGGCTCATGAGAATTATGGTTTTCTTCCTCCTTGAATGTTTTCATGTTGCATAGTGCAGTGAAATCCAGCCGCTCTATAGTAGCAATGGGATTTGACCCTTGGTCGTGTAAAGGTAAATCTCCACAATTATTAAAATAATTTGCTGCAACAATAGATTGTGGAAATATTTTCATACCTTGATGATGTTTGTGAACTTCTTGTAGGGCTGTAAGAGTCCCTTCCTTCAAATATTTGGCTGCCCCAATTGTTTATGCATGTGGCTACTCCTCCATGAGTGTGACAGTGTTAGGGGAAAGCTCCTCAAGTGGTGTGAGCTTTTTCATCTTTGTTCTTTCTCCATCAAAGGCTTGGATCAACCTTTGAGTGAATTCTGCAAAAGTCTTCACCCTTGCATGGCTCAAGTGGCTGCACCACCAAACATAGGCTTCACCCTCCAAGTGTAGTGCTGAGATTTCAATAGCTTATTTCCCTACTACAGGATGTAGTACAAAAAATACCTCCAACTTTCTCACCCAAGTTCTTGCTGTAGATAACCCATCAAAAGTAGACAAAATAAATCTATTGCCTTTGATTTCTCTTCTACTGCAGGGTCTCTTCTCTTCCTTCAACTGGATGAAATGAGGGAAATCTAGAGTCTCCTTGAAGGAACTAGGTTGAGATCTGTACTCAACAAGGTAATCACTTATAATCTGATAATCCAAGTGTCCTTCATGCCTGTCTTCTTCCTGATGAGAATAGGAAGTGCATGGTTCTTCCTCTTCTTCTTCTTCAATATTCTTGACCATCCTTGGAGAGGTTCTCTCTGGATCTAAATACTGATGAGATTAATCTCATATTCTTCATCATTCTTATCTTCTTGGGCTAAGACTCATAGGCTAAGCCAAGAAATTTTCTTTGATACCACTTTAGTATCACAAATCTGGAACAGCTAGCAAGGCATGATTGGAAAACACATTTTCCAGTAGTGGCTACTATAGGAATTGAAACCAAGACCTGTATCCCTTAGAAAAATGTATCTAAGTGTTAAATCCAAGAGGATTCTCCAAAAAAATCCTTCTAAGTGGGTTAAACAGATCTCCCACTCTTAAATGTCCTCAAAGAGTGCCCGATGAAGGGGGCTGCAACAATGTAAGCACAAGAGCTGGAATGACAACGTTATTTTACAACCATGAACATATGAAGATATGAATAGCCAAAAAAAAAAATTATAGTAGTAGAAAGAGTACAATGACTTGAGGAAACAATCACTCAAGGAAGGCAATGCAAACCTTAACAATACATGTACAAGAAATGAAAGAAGACTGCTACATACATGAAACCCTTGGCTATGACAACACAATATACTATGGAGTATTGCTTAAAAATGATGTCAACACATGAATATGACAATATATGGCTAAAATACAATAGGGGAGAAAATATCTAACCCTTACAAACAATAATACATCAATCCTCTAAAGGATTGGCTGAAATCTACAAAATGGAAAAAATGTCAGAGTTGTTGGGTAGCAGCTGCAACTCAAATCTAGAATTGAATAAAGAATGTTGAAGATGATGAAAAATCTGAAGTAGACCTCCTCCAATGGATCTCCTAAGTGGAAGGATGATCCTTACACTTGAGATCTCACCCTCCAATCAACACTGCAATCCCTCACTGTAAGTGCACTCTGAAAATAACGCAGTCTAAGAGGGTACCTACACTGTAGGTGGAATAGAATGATTTGGCCAAGTGTCAAGATCTACAATAAGCTTTGATATCTTCCAAAATGATCCTCCAAAGGGAAGGAAGACTCTCCCTCTGAAAAATAAGCAATGGAATAGGTGTTGTGCTCCCTCACTGCAACACAGAGTTATGTTGTTGCAACGATAACGTTGTCCTGGAGGAGGATGCTTGGCCTCAATCCTAGAGGTGAGGCAAATCTATAAAACTCCTTTGAAAGGCTTCTCAAGAAAGGAGAAGGATTCCTAAACAGGAGATCCTTGTACTAAGCAACATAGCAACTCAGCTGAACAGCTGGAGAATGCCAATAGTCTAAACATACAACAAATCTACGATCATATGCATGAGAAACAATGGCTAACTTTCCCTCCTTTTAAACACATGAAAGATCCTGCTCCATGGGTACCACTCATTTAGGGTTTCCTCCTTGAAGGAATATTCCCTTCTCTATCTCTGCACTGTCCCATAGATTCTTTCCACTTCATACCTCTGCGTTGTTTGACATGGTCAAACTTGACCTAGCCTCTTTGCAAAATGTCTCCTTTCACACATGAGGGTGTGAAATCTAGTTCCAAGGCTGATCCCCTTTCATACTAGAGGGATTTTATCCATTTTTTAATTGTTTTTTGGGCCTCCTCACCCAATTATTCAACTTATAAGTGAAATTAACAAACTTAATATTCCAATTTATTGAAGGAAAAATTTGGAATATCACAATTTTGTACATTTGGATCTTCCTGCAGTGAAGTCCAAATTTCCAAAGGGTGGTCTAAGAACTTTCCATATTCTACCATAGTCATGGAGATGCCTATCGTTGCAGCCTTTAGGTCTATCTCCCTTTGCTGTCGTACTTATGGTAGCTTGGCTGGATGTACCTTAATCTGTAGCTCACTAATATTGGCATCATATTGAAACTGCACATTAATTATCTTCTTCTTGGATTCCTTGATTGGAAAGCTGAGCTTTGTGACGTTGTCTTCTGTTGATTCCTCTTCGCGGGCATGAAGAAAGCAGTCCACGCCCTGAACCAATGCAGCCACTTTAGGGAATTTATTAATATAAAAAGAAAAGTTATGTATGTTTCTCTCATAAACGGTTACCAGAAAAATGACCCTCCATGCTCTTTAAATAGAGATCATGGACCAATTGAGTGTTAAGCCATGGATCAAGTTCCATTAATATCGAGGTGAGAGATAACCATCGGATCACTACAAATCATGACCGTTGGATTATAAGTTACAAATGTACATGGTAAAGAAACACACTTTATCTAACTCTACATTAGACTAAGTTATTCTTAACTATTTCTTATGTGTCGGAATATCCTAACATCCCCCCTTAAGAAGAACTTGGGATAGGATTGAAGGATTTACAAAGGTGACACAAAAGGAGACTATTTCCTACGTGTCGAAATATCCTCACATCCCCCCTTAAGAAAAAATTGGGATAGGATTGAAGGATTTACAAAAGTGACACAATAGGAGAAGGAAGGAGGCATTAGAGCCTATCCCCCCTTAATGATAACTTTCCTAAACTCCAAGCATGGATCGAAGTTTGGTAAGCTTCACTTTTGTGAGAGCCTTTGTAAACATATCAACTATCTGATCATTGGTTGGACAGTACTGCAATTCAAGAACATAATCATGAATGATATTTCTGATGAAGTATATGTGGATTTCAATTTGTTTCATACGCTGATACTGAACTGGATCTTTACATAGCTTAATGCCACTCTGATTATCACACCAAAGTGTAGCTAGATGTTGCTGATGGAGGCCAAATTCAGACATCATCTGAGGAAGCCACATGGCCTCCTTGCTAGCTTCAATTGCACCACGATACTCTGCTTCTGCTGAAGAAAGGGAGATGACACTTTGTTTCTTACAAGACCAAGTAATAGGTCCTGAAACAAGAGTGAATACATATCCTGCAATGGACTTCTGATCATCAGGGTCACCAGCCCGATCAAAATTAGTGAAACCAATCAACAAGGGAGATGTTCCTACACTGTAATGAATCTAGAACTAAACTGCACCTCAAATATATTGAAGTATTCTTCTAGCTTCTTTCCAGTGACTTTCATGATGTTGGTGCATAAACCGAGAGACAATAACAACGTCAAAGGAAAGTTCGGGACAGGTATGGGTTAGATACAAAAGTTTACCAACAGGTTGACGATATAAGGTATCATCAATTTCAGGGGTAGTACAAGTGACTGAAATCTTGACTCTAGACTGAAAGGGAGAAGGGGATGGCTTACAGTGTTCCATGTGAAAGTGGTGTAGAAGATCACAGGCATACTTGGATTGAGAGAGGGTAATTCCTTCCTCGGATTGCAAGACTTGAAGACCAAGGAAATAATGCAAGTTTCCTAAGTCTGTCATTTCAAACTTCTTTTTGAGGCTACAGTTCACATGGTTTATATGGTTTGGATCACTACCAGTAAGGATAATATCATCAACATAAAGAACAAGGATGGTGAAGGAATTACCCACTTTCTTGGTGCAAACAATGTTGTCAGAATGACACCTAGAAAATCCATTATCTAAGAGAAATCTATCCATTTTGGATTACCAAGCCCAAGGAGCTTGTTTGAGACCATAGAGAGACTTCCTAAGGTGACAAACAAGGCTAGAGTATTTTTGGATAAAGCCAGGGGGTTGTTCCATGTATATTTCTTCATGCAATTCTCCATGTAAGAAGGCAGATTTAACATCCATTTGATGGACTTCCCATTTAAAGGAGGCAACAAGGGGGAGAACAAGGAAGATAGAATTCATTTTGGAAATAGGGGAGAAGGTTTTAGTATAGTCGACAATGCCTTCAACTTCTGAAAAACCTTTAGAGACAAGACGAGCTTTATGTCTATCCACTTTTCCATCTAGTCCAAACTTTGTTTTGTAAACCCATATGCATCTGACAAGTTTTCTTCCTTTTGAAAGAGGAACAAGATCCCAATTATTTCTTTCCAATAAGGAATGATAGTGTTCATTCATAGCTTCATCCCAATCTAGATGATCGGAGGCTTCTTCGAAGGTTTCGGGATCAATTTTTTTTGGAACTTGAGCCAGTAAGGAAGAAGCTCTTTTGAACTGAGAACGTGTATGTCATTGATTGGAAAGGTCACCTGCAAGAGAACCTGCTGCATCCCGAGTAGAGTAGATCCATATTGGAAGTGGTGGAGTATAAGGAGCAATTTCACGAGCTGGAGGATGATTTTCATCGTCGCTTTCATCATCTGAATTAGAAGGAATGCTATTAAAAATATAAGAGAGAGAGAGAGAGGTGGCACATATGCCGAATCAAGCTTGCAAGCCAAAGGTGGCACACCCGCCGAACTAGACTCGTAGGCCGATATATTTTCATCAAACTTTACATCTCTTCTAATGATTATATTTTTGGATTTGGGTTGAATAAGTCTATATCCTTTGACATCTTCAGAATATCCAACAAAAATAAATTTTTCACTCTTAGGTTCTAAGGCTTTATGTTTCGCATATGGAATATGGGCCCAAGCATCACTTCCAAAAACACGAAAGTGAATTACATCTGGTTTGATTGAGCTCCAAGCTTCTTCTAGAGTTATATTCTTTAAAACCTTAGTAGGAGTGCAATTTACTATGTAATTTGCACAATTAATGGCTTCTACCCAAAAATTCAGACCAAGTCCTTTAGATTGAATCATACAATTAGCCATTTATTTTAAGGTGAGATTCTTCCTTTCAGCTACACCATTTTTTTGTGGAGTATAGTGAACAATATGCTACAATTGAATGCCATGCTCAGTGCAAAAGTTGATAAATTTGTTGTTAACATATTCTTTGCCACTATCTGATCTTAACTTAAGAATTTGATGTCCATATTTTTTCTCAACAAAGGCAAGAACATGTTAAAAACTTCACTCTTGAATTTTAAGAAATATACCCAAGTGCATCTAGAAAAATCATCAATGAAAGTTAAGAAGTACTTGCAACCAGAGAAAGAAACAACAGGAAGTGGACCACATAAGTCATTGTGCACAAGCTGGAAAGGGGCTGAACCTTGCCAAGAGGCACGTTTGTCAAAACTATCCCGATTATTTTTTCTAAGTACACATCTGGAGCAAATACCATCCTAGAAAGATACCATAGGAAGGCCCGTCACTATATTTTCCTTACATAGAGTTTGAAGAGAGCGATATTTTAAGTGACCAAATCACTCATGCTAAAGTTTGCTCACATCATCATTATGAGAAACAAAAACAGAGGGAAGAGATGATGAGCCAAATTTTTCAAACTTGTACAACCTTGTGGAATCATCATATTAGAAATGAAATAACTCAGAAACATATTGCAGAAAACATAGATACAAAACCTAGACAAAACATTGGCGGAAAAGGCAGAAGCCTCATGGCTTCCTCATGTAATCTCTCTTATTAAAAGAATTTAATTTACAATTTAAATAGACGAGATAAAATGTCTAAGATAGTTAGTGCTATCTTAGACTCCTTTGGTTGAGATAATTTCTCACCAAAAACCCACCAAGATAGGAGTTCCTAAACAAACTCCAATATTTGAGGAACAACCCAAGAGTTAGGCACAAATTCCTAACTTGGAATATTTAATTAATTAATTTATTATTTTGGATTTATTATTGTTATTTTAGAGAGGCTAACATTCCACCCTTCAATGAAAAATCCAAAGTAATAATGAGGAACAATCTTCCAAGTTCTCATGTTGATCCTCAAAAAACATTGCCTCAAAAACCGCCAAAGCTAGATGCTGAAAAACTGCAATCTGAAGAGAGCATGAGTTAGCTGCATGTCTGATTCATCTCTAAAATTCGCTTGAAAACTCCATCAAGTGTGAAGTTGAAAAAATATCCATCTTTCCTTTGCATGAAATCAGTATCCTTTTTCCACTAACAAAATTTGTTCAAAGCCCACTAGCTGATGATGTCAAAAACAACTCATTGTTGCTTTTGCTGTGCTGAAAACCGTTCAATGCTTATTTGTTTTCGACTTCCCACTAGAAAATTTGTTGATGCCCACTGGCTGCTTTCACTGGTTTTTTCAAGACTTTCAGTCTGACAACCACTATCAATTTCATTGACATTTTCCCCCCTTTGTTAACTGAAAGGAGAGACACTTCTCTTGGAAAGTATTCCTGAACTCCCCCCCCTTTAGGTGTAGGAGTTTTACACTGGTGTAGTACTCCCCCGTTCAACTGCATGAGAGTACCATCATATTTTCACTATTGGCTGCACTATGTGTGATCGTATGGGGTTGTAGAACTGAAGCAATATTTTAACTGTGGATGATCATTCCCAAGGGTCGATCCATTCATAATGTATCTTCAATCTGGTTGATTTGTGTTGATTGCGACATTTTTCTGAGGAATGATTGGACTTGCCACAATGGCGATAGGGATGGAGATCAAAACAATGATCTTCCATATGACCAGTTCTCTGAAAATGAGAACATTTCAGTTTGACTTCAACTTCAGGTTGTGTGGAATTCATTTTTTCTGCAACTTTGGGTTGCATGCATTGCTGGTTGTCTACAACTGTCTCTGAATGTGCTGAGGGGATATGTTCAAGAAATCCCACACTGACGAACTGAATGGGCTTGGAATAATTGGGAATATGTAAGTTGGCGTCATCTTGGACATATCCTAAGCCTCGTTGATTCTTGTTATTGTGAATTTCTTCCCAGGGCTTGATGATGGGCTTGGAATAAATTTGAACTAGAACAAATTTGACACTTGAAGCTGTTGGGATGAATGACTTATCATCTGGATGGTTCAAAGACTTGAAAGTATCACTCTTTTCTTGCAATTCAATCCTTTGAAGTTGCGACTCAAGTTGAAGAAACTCAATAGTTTCATGTGTTTGTTGTAGATGCCGTGAAAGATTAGTAAGAGTGTCTTTGCTGATGTGCACCATGTCTTAATCACTGGAAATGATCAAACTGTGAAGAATGTTTAACAACAGAATATGTTACACCATCTAAACTTGCACACTTGAAAATAGGCTCTCTTGTCGGAGATGTCATACTTTGAACTATTTCACGTGAATGTCAGGCTCGCTTGAGTGTGGCTTGAATGGCACGCTCGCTTGATTTTTTGCTGATTGCACTTTCTAGGAACACTTGATATAATCGTAGAATTTTCTCGCTTAAACATTGGAATTCACGCTCGCTTGATGATGATCGCGTTTGTTTAAGTGTTCACTTGACTTACTTGATGACCTCACCCTCACTTGAATGAATAGCCACGCTCGCTTGATGTGTTTATCCTTGTACTGAATTGATGCAAATTGGTTGAATGAATAATCACGCTCGCTTGCAGGAGATGTAAACTTGTTGCTTGTTTGATTTAAAAACTCATGCACTCACTTGATATTTGTGTAAAGTAAGGGTGTTAAACATTGTCGATAATGCACCCAAGAAAGCTTACAATGATTTTAATGATTCACTTGTTCTCTTAAAAATTCATTAATAATGATTTTTTAATGATTTACTTAAATCAATGAATTTGATTACAAGTTCTTTAAAGGGATTTGCAAGAACGTTGATGAAAACTTTGCTGTGAAAAGCATTAACTTGACTAAGTGAATTTGTTGTTTGAAGTAGAATGCTGATGTAGACAATATTTGATTATATGTTGTAGTTGTGTTGATGCATGTGTTGATCTTGCAGCTATTTATTTATATGTGTTGTGCTTGCTGATGTATGCGATATTAAATGAAATCATTGATGTGTCACAACTAGACACAAATAAAAAACAACAACATGAAACCATAAAAACATGCGCCATCAAACACACATGGTGTACCTAAGATCCCCTTATTCAATTTTGGGCGGATCTAGGACACTTGAACACCACAAATAATATGTCTTTATTGAGTATGGAGATCATTAATCTTTCATCTTCTACAACATTTCCACGGAAGCTTTCTCAAACAAGGAGAATCTGACGCTCACAAATTTTGGAAGCAAATGCGTTCAAAAACCTCGTGCACTAATTTCTCACACCTTATCTCTCCAAATTACGACTTATTACTCCACTTATTACAATCTTCACTCTTATGCAAAAATAAAAATCATCTCCAATACACTTGTCTTCCAAAGGCTAGATGGCCTAGAAGTGAATATATCCCAACTTAAAAATCATCCCCTCCAATATTAATTTAATGAAAAATACATTTATCGCTTTAATATCATTCAAAGCTCCTTAAAAATTTTAATATACTCTTTTTTTCTTTTTTTCTTCTTTTTTATGTTTCCCTTTTTGTAAACCTAAAAGTTAAATAAATAAAAACCATTTGAGAAGGTTGTACCTGGGGATAACTTGGATGTTTTTCGAAAACCTCTCCGACAACAGTGCAACAAAAGCTGTAGCGCAT
The DNA here is from genome assembly GCA_034641835.2 of Pinus albicaulis. Taxonomy (NCBI): domain Eukaryota; kingdom Viridiplantae; phylum Streptophyta; class Pinopsida; order Pinales; family Pinaceae; genus Pinus; species Pinus albicaulis. The sequence goes on from JAXQQM020085535.1 coordinate 161,443, forward strand.
TATGTATAGAGTGAGCGAGGAACTCGAGCAGCGGAAAAATAAAATCTCGCATTAATACACCATGCAAACCGTCCTTTCATTGTCTGTAAGCCTATGTGTGCCCCATGCCCATCTACCATATGTTCCTCCAAAGTCTCTGGCACATAAATCTCCATGGAATACATCGAATCTCTAGCACCGGTCACCTGTAGAAGGAAGAAGAAAGAGCAACCGTGAAGCAGTTCACTATCTTCCAGCAATCTGTCCAGATATTGTTATTCGAGAGGCACGTCCTGAGGATTACTGGGAAGTGGCAGAAACACATTGTAGTTCCTTCCTTCCTGATCATGGCTTTCCAATGGATTTGGTTCTAAGAGTAGATAGGTTGGTGGCTATGTTTTCCAGGTTCTCCATATCTCCAGGTTGCAAAAAAAATGTCCAGTTGCTAGTAATAGCAACTTTGAAGAAAATCATTCTCTTGAATCTGAGAGTTATGAAAATTTAGAGGCCGGATTGAAACTACCTCTGAATGGTGGAAGGGTTTCTGGAATTTTGACAATAGATACAATAGTTGAATTTTTACCAAGAAGAGGACCACTCGGGAAATCCATGGCCATCCTCTGGAAATACAAGCACCATTTTATTCAGCTTTGCGGTGTGCGCGTGAGATGCCAACTCCTGAAGATGGATATACAGACCTCATACGAGCCATGAATAACCATCTGATCACTTTGACTTTTCACATCAAAGAATACTACCGGGTTGACATGAAAAAAATTAAATGACGTTTATCGGTACAAAACTGAAGAGTACTCATATGATGCAGTAAACAAATTCAACATTTATCTAGATCAAATCTCCACACGGCTGGTAGAATGGATGCCTGACCGGGGAGGCTATTTTATTGGTAACTTACAGCCTGCTCATATGGACTTCTGCTTCTTCTCACTCGGAAAGTTGCGGTCTATAGTTTGCAATCAACCACAAATCAAGTTAGTTGGAAGGAAAAATCTGTTGAATTTAAGAACTTGACACAGAAGAATTTAAGAATCTATCGAGTTTAGGAATTTACAACTTCAACGCAATCATAGCATTCTGTTGCAAGTATTTGAATCATGCAAGGGCGTTATTTGAATATGTTGCTTACCATACAAAGAGACACAACATTCAAGTTGTAAACGCTGCTAAAATTCCTTACGATGTATCATTCCATCCGCTCGTGGCTGTCACTCGCTGTCACGGTGCTTCATAGTAGCAGATCTCTCTGTGCAATCTCAACAGATCTGAAAATAGAAGAATTTTAACGCTTTCTATAGCAGGTTCTGGGCCTCTAGCCAACAAACGTAGAAAACTCACACATACATCAGACACAACGCTATGGCCATATTCGAGCAGACAACAATGACAAAAATTCGATATGATGGATTCACTCCTTACACACTCCAATGATCACAACCTCCAGCAATCCTTACACACTCCAGTGATCATGACCTCTAGCAATTCTCATGACCTCTAGTGATCACGGCCGCTAGCAATCTTCACGACCTACAGCAATCACAACCTCAACATAACCTATGTGCAATCGGGTCCAGCGGGTCCAGTAATCGACGCTCACATGAGGAGGGAAAGGCCCAAACTCATAGCGCTCCGATACCACATATTAGAAATGACCATATTCGGTTTAGGACCATATTTTTTAGGATACTTCTTCTTGGGATTCTTTTGATATGGGTTTTGTTGGGCTGCTAAGGCTTTCTTAGAAGCATTTCCAATAGTGATAAGACCAAGGTGTAAAATTTTTTCATGTTCTCTTATCAAAGAATCACAAAAGGCATCAAAAGAGAGATTCTTGTAGGTGGTTCCTGAAGAAATGATGGCTTCTCTGGTGGAATGGAAGGTGGAAAAAAATGCAGAGAATGTAGGGCCAAGCTTAGAAGAATGCAATAGATGAGGCTAGCATCTTCCTTTTTGACCTTACACCCTTCTAAAATAAGTCTAAGGGTCTTGAATTTGGACAAAAGGTCTTCAATAGAGGAGAGATTATTAGGGTCCAAAGTAAGAAATTCATTTTCAAGTTGGTGGGCCCTGATTTGATTTTGAATGCCAAAAACATCATTTAGCTTTTCTAGGGCTTTATCAGGGTTGTCAATGTCAAGGATGTGAAATCAAAGATCTTGAGCAATGGACATTCCTATCAACCCTCGTGCTTGATCTTGTCTGTTTTCCCATTTAGGAACTTTATCATCATCAGAAGGTTTAGCTTCTTGTCTTGTGGCAATTCTATAAAGCCCTTTACTTCTAATTATATCTACCATGTGAGGTAGCCATTGGAAATAATTGGTGCTGTTAAGAATAACTAAGCATGCACTTACCATTTTTTTTTTTAAATGAAGCTGAGAAAAGCTGAAAATAATTTCTCCAATGGAAAGATCTCAAAAAATTAGACTGTTTAAAAAAGAATGGCTCAAAAAAAGGCTTCCGGATGAAGAATTTATGCCCTTTGAAAAATATGAGTTGTAGATGCCGAATAGTTACAAGAACGGGATGAAGTGCGGCTTTTAAAAAAAAAAAAATTCTGCCCCTTTGAACAAATTTTTTTTACAAAAGAAGCTTGAGAAGGAGACTTGAACCGAAGACCTCTATTATCATAAACTAACCCCTCACCAAGTGAGATAGTAAAAGGATCATGTTATTTTAGAAAGGAGGAAGGGGGATTATTATTATTATTATTACTCTTCGGTGTGCGTTCCTTTTCCTGCACAATAAACAAGAAAAAAAAAACAAAATGCAAAGCCTTACGGAAAAATGTTAGATTCTCAGTTAGCCTTACAGGAAGCTATCACTTTTTTTACTATTTTTGATTTCCCAAGATCGCACAAAGATGCGAGGAAAGAGCATACGTAGCAAAAAAATCCCCTTTTCCTATTTCTGATTTGCCAAGATCACATGGAGCACACAACAAATAGCATACACAGAGAAGAGGGTATAGATATAGTAAATAAATAAAACCTTAATACAGAAAAAAAACTAAAATAAGTAGAACTATTAACAAATATAACTGCAAAATAGATGCTTTATACCTCCAGATCTAAACTGACATAACTTGGGCAACCAGAAACCTTTTCGCATGAAAAAAAGGCATTTCTCACTGTAACAGATGCTCCAAACACAAATGAGAATTTATCCAAGCCTAAAAATGTTCAAAAATAGTATACCTACAAAATGGCATTCACATGTAGTCAAATCAGCTTCGGATTTTGATCAACAATGGACATGACCCTCAAAATAGCTTTGATACCATGTAGGAATTTACAGGATAAGTTTCGTGGATCAAGAACCAAAGGTCACCGCTCACAAAAAGATCACAAATCATTACACCAGTATAAACATGTGGTTAAAACCCTCAAAGAGGGAAACAATCCACGCCTTGAGCCAACGCGACCACTTCAGGGAATTTATTAATATAAAAAGAAAAGTCACATATGTTTCTCTCATAAACGGTTACTGGAAAAATGATCCTCCATGCTCTTTAAATAGAGATCATGCACCAATCGGGTGTTAAGCCATGGATCAATTGCCGTTAATACCGAGGTGAGAGATAATCGTCGGATCACTACAAATTGCGACTATTGGATTATAAGTTACAAATGTACATGGTAAAGAAACACACTTTACCTAACTCTACACTAAACTAAGTTATTATTAACTATTTCCTATGTGTAGGAATATCCTAACACCATGTCTGGAACTTCTCTCCATGTGGCTTTGACCACCTCTCTCAACTTTTGTCGCTATTGTTATGCCTGGTCCTTCTCCTTGATGGCCTGATTGAGATTATTCTTCAGTGAAGCTAGCTCTTGTTCTATATGAATGTTTAATTTTGAGGTTCATTATTCTCGTTTCTTTAACTAATTTATGATGCCTTCATGTAGCTCATGCAATATAGGAATTGGAAGTGTTGTGATATTCATATTGACATGATCCCAACCTTTTGCCTATTGCTTTACATCGGTGGAGTCAAACTATAGAGCTCTGACATGTATTTGCATTCTCCTCATCCCAAATGTCATCTCTATTAATTTCTTTGGTTGGATTCCTTGGCTTATGTGAAATGGTTTTGTGATTAGCTGTGCCAATATATTTAACTCTATATTTCTCTCTTCGGCACCTGTCAGGAGTGTACCATAGCGATCCTCAATCATGTTCCATGATTATTTCATTACCTGATGGAATTTGTCCTTGATTTGATCCAAGTCCCCCTTAGTGAGGACTAGTGGCATTATATCCTTCATTATATCAACCTTCTACTTCTTCATACTCTTAGGGGAAGCTTCATTGTGCATCTTCCTCTTTAATTTGTTTGTCTCTACCATCTCCTTTTCCTACTCATCGCCTCCAGGAGGATCCTTCTAACCATAATTGCGTTCTTGCTCCTTTTATCTATATTTCTCATCCTTGTCCTTGTATTTTCCACTCAAGCTTCCATGCTTTGATATTCATTCATCGGTATCACTACCCTTTTCCTCTTCCTTCAATGCACTCATCCATTCTGTGGACCACTGATGCATGAGTGCAACACGAGCATCTTTTGTGACTAATTATGGCATACGATTCCATGTCTTCATTTTATCTCGTCTAGCCTGCACATATACTATCTGAAAGTTGGCTTTGAACTTCAAAAAAACATTATGTCTCTCATGCATACTTGCTGATGATCAAGGATGCTTGTTCACCAACATTTTTAAATCCATGTGATATAAAAAAAAAGATATATGGTTTTCCTCTGCTCATGATGGCTCAGTGGTATACCACAGCAAAGCATACCACGCAACTTCACATACATCTACTTCTACTAGAATAAAATGAAAATCCTTTGGCTCTTTCCATGCCAACAATGCTATAATGAGGATCAACCATGCATAATGAAAGGTTGTACCTTTCTCCTAGACTTCGTAAAAATACTTTGAAAACTCCTTGCAAATATATCTAGCACAGTTGTATTGAACCCCATTGTTGAACTCTACAACCAATGAAGCTACTAACAGAGGGACTTCATTGGCTCAAAAATTCCTCATAATATTCTCGGCTAATATGTGTGTAGCAAAGCAAACTCCTTGATCACCGATTGAGTTGATTTCATAGCCCTGATTCCATTTTACTAATCCAAAATTCTCCTTCATGTTTTGAGCTACTTTTTTTTCCTAGTATTTGCCCACAATCTCTTCTGCAATGTATTTTCCTTAATACAACAACCTCATAATCATCTAGATCAAAATTTCATCAATTGGGATCCTTTTTCCCATCCAGAGGCATCCATTATGCACCAACACAAGTATTTGTCTTAAGTAGGCCATGTTTGTTGTACTTCTACCGAAGTGCAACACATTGAGCATGTTTAGTAATCTAGATTGCTCCAACACTTTCACCCACTGACATGCCTCCTACCTTGTCAAACCACTCTCAGGGTAGTGGACATGATTTAGGTATATTTATGGTGCGAACTATGGGTATTTTTTTATGTCGTTGAAGTCGAAATGTGTGAATTTGAACTACAATATTTTTCCAATAAATTCTCCCTCAAATCGCACTTTATTTGGCTACAGTGGTGTAAAGGTGCCATAATTTGTGCCCTTTTAACCTTTTATGGGTTTTCCATTGGGTTTCCTGGGTGACATGTATGGTGGAAGAGGTGATGGAAGTGCACCATTTTTTGTTTCTATTTGGGACTGCTCTACTTCCTCTTCACTATATCTAAATTGTTGGGGTTCTTGCTGCGTCTTGACAAGTTTTTTTATCTTTTTTTATCTTTTCTATTTCTTCCTTGGCTGTCTTCTTCCGTGGGGATATCCACTATGTGAGGGGTGGTTTTTTGGGTGATGGTGATGTTTAGGCCTCCATGATTCCTTCTATACCTTTCTCCTCAATTATGCGAATGATATATTCAATTTTCATACAGTGCTGCAACTTATCGATCCTTAGTAATTTTTGAGCTCTCAGACACCAAGTGTCAAAATATTGATGGGATGCAGATTTTCATAGTGCTCTTGATCTTCTAACCTCATCATTAGCTTAGATATTGTTGATATTTTTTTTCAAATTGTTCATTAACTACATATCTATCCCTACATCTTTGCCAAATTTTCTCCATAAAAGCAATTTTTCGCTCCTCTAACGACCATTTTCGCCTATAACGATCAAATTTTCTAGTGATCTTTGACGCACCTCATAATGTAGCAAACAACCCTTCTGATAGTGTAGCTCCTACAAACTTCGACATACTCTAGACTACAGCAAAATAACATCCTTCGTCGAAGCTCTTTCTAGAGAGTAGTTTATAGTCGACTGCCCACTTTCAACTGCAGGTGGCACTAAGACCATTCTCCTTTTATTCTTTAGTGCGAAGCTATTGGGGTAAGGTCATCCCTGTAAAACTTCAACCTATTTCCATTTAGCCTTCACTAAATCAATTCTCCATTCAACTTTTCCAGTTGAACTACACTTCTATCAGTAATATTCTTGATAATATATGGGCCCAACCAATGCGTTTTTAATTTCCATGGAAAATTTTCAAATTTACTGTCATAGAGGATGACAAGGTATCCTACCTTGAAATTCTTCTACTTGATATTTATTTCATGTCATTCCTTCTTCATTTCTTTCTACACCTGCTAGTGGAATCCTGATTTAAATATGTCCTCTTCCAAGGCATTCAATTGCAATATTCTTCCTCCATTGTTTTAGGGTATTCCATATCTGTGAAGGCTACAATCCTCAAGCTGGGAAAAATATACTCCATGGGAATAACAAATTATTTCACATACACCAACCTGAATGGTGTCGGACCTATAAAATTCTTACATGTAGTCCTGTAAGCCCATAACACAATTAGAATTCTGAGGTCCCAATCATCTTTATTTACATTGCATACCTCGGTGAGTGCATTCTACAAAATATTATTAAATTCCTCCATTGTCCCATTGGCCTGAGGGTGATAAGGAATACTATTCTGATGATAGAATTTTAACTCCTCAGTCAAATCTTCAATAGTCTTATTTAGGAAGTGTGAGCCTTGGTCGCTCATCAAGATCTCTGGACACCCAAATATAGACAATATGTATTCAAAAATAAACTTAATTGTTGTTTATGTGTTGTAGTCTCTTACCGGCATATCCCCATCTTTTCAGGTAACCATTTTTATTTATTAGATACCCCACACCACTCTTCTTTCTAGGTGGGTTGATAGGTTCAAGAAAATCAATAGCCCATTTTTCAAAAGCCTGCAATGTCACTTGTGGAACCAATGGAATCTCATCTCTTCTATAGAGCTTCCATATTCCTTGACAAAAATCACATGTTCTACAATACTCCTTTGCACCCTTATGTAGTGTAGGCCACCACAATCCTCCTCTAAAAATCTTTACGCAGTAGCTTTTCCTGCATAATGTCCACCAACTGTGTCTCCATGAGCTTCTGCTAGAATCATTGATCTTTCATGTTTAGGAACATATCTAAGTAGTATATCATATGGTCTTGTCTTATATAATTTCCCTACTACCAATGAAAATTCAACTACCTTAACCACCAACTATTTCATTTGTTGCATAGTATACTCTGAAGTATCCATCTATGTACTTAAAAACCGAATGATATCGAAGTGTTGACTCTAATTGCAAATAAATGTGCATTGGGAATATTGTCTTCTATGCCAGTTGGTTCTTCTCCTATTTCAAATCTTGAAAAATGGTTAGGTCCTGCATTGGACCTTCCTTGTTTAACAACAACTTCAAAGTCATATTCCTCAAATAATAATAGCCATATGCAAATATTTCTTCCGAAGAGAGGATTATTGACCAAATACTTTAATGTAGAATGGTTCATAAACATATTGAAATGTGATCGTAACAAATAATGTATGAACTTCTGCAAAGCATAAAAAATAACTAGACCATCCCTTTCTGTAGTGGTTTAATTATTCTCAGCTTTAGATAACTTTCTGTTTGCAAAATCTACAGGATGGTCAATCTCTCCTTCACTAGGTTGTGCCAATACCACTCCCAAAGTTATGTAAGAGGAATCCACATGCACATGAAATTCCTTATTCCAATCAGGGAATAATATTATAGGTGAAACTACCATTTTTCTTTTAGTATGTTGAGGCTCTTTTGGCATTTTTCATCCCACTGAAAATTTACATCCTTCTTCAATAATTTCTCCACATGCGTAGTGATTTGTGCATACCCCTTGATGAAATTCTTGTAATACCCTATATGTCTCAACATTGTACGCAATTTTCTTACTGACTTAGGTGGAAGTAGGTTCACAATAATAACAATATGAGGAGGGTTCACCATTAATCCTTTCTTTAAGAGAATATGTCCCAGAAAGATGCCAAAAAGTACACAAAATATGCACATCTTTAGACTCAAATAAATTTGATGTTCTCTACAAGTGTCAAACATAAGCCTCAAACTCCCAACATGTTTTCTCAACAGTCCAACTATTTTCTAGTCATCAAAGTATACCTCTAAAAACTTGTGAATGTAATACTTAAGAGCTACGACCACAACACTAAAAGGAATGAATTTGTACTGATATGAGCCCCATTCTGTAGCAAATATAGTCTTATGTCGATCTTCAAGTGCAATTCTGATTTGATGATAACCTAAGAAATCATCTATAAATGAATAGGCTTCCTGACCTCCTACATCGTCCAGTACTTCATTTGTAGAAGGGGTAGGAAAATTATCATGTTAACATATATCAATCAACTTCCTTAGGTCAACAAAAATCCTGATTTTTCCTTGAATCTTATTTTCCTGCACCACCATAGGAGTTATCCATTCTGACACTTCGACAGGTTCAATAATCCTTGTTGTTATCATATTTTCAAGTTCTAAATTCACCTTCTCCTTGTACTTCAGGTTCAACTTGTAAGGTCTATTATTGAATGGCCTTGCATAAGGATTCAGAGGAATCTTCATAACCCCTAGATCTCCTACTATTCCCTTCATATCTGAAAACTTTGTGGGAAACATTTATTGATACTCATGAAAAAACACTGTAATTTTACTGACTATCTCTTCATCCAAATAGTCTCCTATTGTTGTAAACTTGGGCTATTCTTTTGATCCAATGTTCAACTTTTTCATCTTCAATGGTTACGTTATATCTCGAGTCTTCAATTCCGGTCTAGTTACTCCGTAGTTCCCTTCTGACTCATCTATGTCGATGTTGCGAGCATCTTTTTCTTCTTCTGCAATAATATTATAGTATTCCAATGCATGTTCTATCTACACAGCCCAATCCGGTTCCTGCCATGTCAGTTTGGTTACACCCTCAAAGATCTTCTCATTTACTATCCAAAGAGCCAACTATAGGCCTGGAAATTCATCCTCAAAGCTGAATGTTAGGATAAAACCATAAACCAAGTCTTCCCAGTTCATAGTACCATGCCGTAACTCTATTTATAGGTACCCATTCTTACGAATTATCTCCAATGTGTGAATAAATCCATGTACCCATTCATGTTGTGGAATCTTCTTCCATGTTGTAGCGCACAACCTAATATGCTTTATAGGTTCATTTTCACCATCATACTTCTCCTCCATTTCTATTTATACTTGTCCAAACCTTATCCACATTAGTCAACATACCTACCAATCTAATATATTCTTCTCGTTTGTGCCCCACCATCTAGGATGGGTAGCTCTCAAGCCTAATCCAAATCTAACAATATTTTATTTTTTGGAACCCGCTCTTCATAATCATTAAGAAAATTATATATATTTCCCAAGCCATCATAAGAAGGCAGGTTACATAACTCAGATGCCATACAACGAACTACTTATTTTATTATTTCCCAATGTTTTGTGGATAATTTATGCAACTTGTTCTGCCAATTTTTCAATTCTTCTTTTGAATCTGATGTGCAAGAACTATCATGATCCCAACTCAACTTTCCATTTGTAGTAGGGTTAATATAAACCTCTTCCTTTTCTGTGAATTGATAGATATTATCTATGTTAGCTATGTTGTATTCTTCTGTAATTGGTTCTATATATCTTACTCCTTCTAATGGATATAAAGGAATAATCACCCTCAAATTTCTTCCTTCAAATATTATTTGTATCTTCTTTAGATTGATTATGGCCATACTGTCAATTTCCAAATTAGTTTCAAGCAAAGCTGAATAAATATTACTATCATCAAAACTTTCTATTACTTTAAAATTAGTTGATGAGCTCCATATTTAGGTACATTTGGAGGGGTTAATGGTCACATTTTTTCCTTTATTAAATCTCTTTTCTTGCATTTTTTAATTATATTATGGTCTTATGATGCTAGTGTAGGTGGTGATTGAGGCTAACATACTTCGAGTACCTAACATATGGTTAAACGCAGTAAAAGCATGAGTATATGAATTTTTTTTGAATATTTTGTTATAAAGACTCGACGTAGACAACAAGGAGAGATTATAGGGGGTTTTACACCCTCCTTAACTCCCAAAGGAAGCCAAGGGATCCTTGAGATTCCCTCCAACAACATGAAATAAAAGGCAGACAAGAAAACTCAAAAAAAAGTGTACTCAAAGCCATACTTCAATTGGATGCAAGTGGAATCATCACCTATTTTCTAGGGTGATGTTGGTAGCTACCATTTAGGTTAAATAGAGCTAAGAAAGAGCTCATTAGGATTCAGATTTTGGAGAAATCCATTAGGCTCTTTGTTATTGTAATAATTTTTCCAAGACTTTCCTGGATGTAATGAGACTATCTTCTTGAAATGAAATAAGTATTTAGACTTTTCATTACTAATTGTGTTCGAGAGAGCTAGGCTTCTGGGTTAGGGCCCAATCCATGTGCATCATTGTCTCTTGTGTAATCATTATTTCCTTTCATGTCATTTAGCTAGGTTTGCTTATGAATGCTTAGCTATTTTGTTGGTATTTTCATTTATTGTTTTTCTTTGCTTCCATTTTTCTTTTTTTGTAGATCTAGTGTTCTTACATGAGTGGTATATTAGGTGATAAACTCCATAAAGTTGTGAGTCAAGCTTCCCCCTCTCACCTCTGTCAATAGAGCTTGAGGAGGGTATACCTTCCCCACATAAAAAAAATGATTTTTAGTTTATGATTTCTTGGAATATATGAGATTAGTTGTTGTAATTCCATTAACATGTTCAGTATGTTGTGGTATATCTCTACTTCTAAGATTAGAATAGATTTTCTTTACAAATTGAAGTTATCTTTTCCACTGTCTTTATCATGAATTTTTCCATATTTATTTCATGAATAGCGAATTTTATTGAATTAAAAGGTAGAAAATCCAAGGATAAGTCAACTAGCACCTCCAGCTTCATCTCTCATCTTCCTTCAGCTCTTTGTTTAGTAAAATCACCATCAGCTCTGTTTTCGGATTTTTCATCCCTATAGTGTGAGAAAAATCTAGGGGTAAAAGACATGCCCCCAAGAGGCTCTAAGCTTGGCTAAGGGGTGGGCCAGCTCCTATTCATATTCATACACCTTCACACCACCTTTCCTACCCTTTTTCCAGCTCTTTTTGGCCTCATATTTCCCTCGACCTGTTTCCTATAGCGATTCAGGACTTCCTTGTAGCATTATAGAAAACCTGTAGCAGCTCTTGGAAAAACACCTCTGGGCCTCTCCTTAAGCCCAGAAACCACCATGGACACCTTCTAAACCTGAAAGAACCACTCATATGCCTCCATCCTTATTGCCATGTGTTCAATCCTTCCATCAGCAACCTTAGCACTTCCTTCACCGAGCTGTAAAACAACACATTTTCAAGCATAGTTAGGTCACGAATAGTTGCATCAATAAAAGCATGATAGATAGAGCATAGAGTAAGTAGATTGTGTTTAGTGATTTGGCCTAGATAAGTGTGATTATATTAGTTTCCTTTATATAGTTACAATTCAGCAATTTACTTCATGCAAGGTGCCTAGGTTGCTTTACAATTCTTATCATAGTCTAATAAGTAGATTTCCTTAATTTCATGATAGTTAAATTTACTTGGTTACTATGGTATAATTATGTTCTTGCTGATAGTGCCATGGCTTTGGATAATTGGTAGCCCTAGGCCTAATTCCAAAACTTTGACAGACTTCACCTAGAAACCCTAGAAGTAGCACCCTTTCATAGAGCTCAGAAGAGGATCACATGAGTAGAATTCATCTTTTGTGTATATAGCAATGTCACCTCCAAGTTTTTCTGAACCCCCGGTTGATTAAGTAAAGTAGGGAAGCCCCTGGGAGTTGCAACATCCTTGGTGCAATACCAGGGCTCACATTCAACAACAATGTGAACTAATTTAATATCTACCATGACACCTGCTAGTCTTCCCATAGGAAAGATATTTTGTTGATTTTAAAATCTTAGCTAAATATTTGACCATTGTAGCATTAGCTTATGCATAAATTTTAATAGCTATTTTTTCAAGACATTAGCCTCAAATCCCAAATCCATAATAACTGGATCCATTTCATATTCTCATATCTGCACACTAAATCTCATCTCTTTTCCATTTCTCTTATGTTGATGTACATTATTGACTGTGCACATCTCACTTCACGATGTTTCTTTTGATGCACAGGAATCTATAAATTCTTGAAGCCCTTATACATCCATTTTATCCCTTAAGAACTTCATACAAGTATGTGTAAAATATCTCAAAATACTTGATTGAGCTACTGAATATTTCGTCACATCTTGGTTCTGTGTTGGAGCTAATGACATGCCGCAGTTACTTGAGGTCGAAGCTCCAAGATCCATGAAACTTTTCTTCACTTCCATGAATTTTTGTTTTTCCTTATATATATCAAACATAGGAGTCTTCTCCACATTTTTCCCTAACCCATGTATTTCCAGATTCCTACTTTCCATCTTCATTATCACTTCGAGTTGGAGCTCCACTTCTAGTGACATTATTAATGCGAGGTTCATCAATCCTCCTTTCGGTAGTTATCATCTGGATGTTCTATGTGGGTTGTTGGTTCCTTTTTTCTTGGATTTTCGCCATAATTATAGGACAATATTCAATCACATGATAAAAATATTTGTAGTACTTACATTTCATAGTGGGATTCTAGCATTATGTTGCAAAATGACCTGCCTGACCGTAGTTATAGAAAAATATCTGTCCACGTCTTTGACCAGCTCCGACACCTCAAATTCCTCCCTGATAACCTCCTTATCTACCGCTCTCTCCATTGTCCTCATGTGTGTGCTCTTCTACTTGCATTCTATAACCATCAACACTACAATTTGTCATTAAATCATAGCTTTAAGATTTATTCTCATCATTCCCTAATGACTTAAAATAAATTGAAAAATAGATTCCTTGGGGCCTGCACATATTTATGCAGTAAATAATAATCTTCTGAGAGATGTTGGCCTCTAGTTCTGAGAATCTCGCACCGCAAGCTGGATCATGTATTAAAAGGATTAGGTGCTCCACTATTTAGGGAGTCACTGAAAACAAGGCACTCTTCCTTAGAATGGCTCTCTGATTTGCACTTTGTACACCACACATCTTCTCTAACTTATTTTCCCTTCTTAATATCTTGAAATTGCGATGTTAGGTTCACCAGCTAATTATGAATATGTTGCATACCTGTATTAGTGTCTCTAATGGGCAAAGATTCCAACTTCATAACAATTTCCTCAGCTTCAGCTTGAGTTTCTATACTTTATTGCATTAATGGAAATATAATATGCGGTAGAAGCGTAGTTATAAACCATTATTTATGTTGCTGCGAAGATATGTTGAAACTTACTTGATGCAATAACACCTTAAATATTTGATCAAATTGCCAAACATATTCATTAGTTTTATGTGTAATCTCCTTTAACTCATTAATGCATTGTGACTTAGACTTTGGCTTCTTGAACTCTTGTATCAATGCTATATTAATGTCTACAAATGTGCCATTATGATTAGTTGAATACTTCATATACCATGTCAATGCTCTATCTCGCAATGTCATAATGAGATGTGCCTTCTTTATATCTTCATCATTGATATGCTTCATTTTCCATACAGCTTTGGCTAGAAACCCAAACTATTTTGGATCCTCTGATCTAGTTCATCTGAAAAAAGATAACTTAATATCACCATCCATACCTATTTTTGAAGGGAGAGGGCAATGGGGAGAGGGAGGAGGAGGGGGAGGGGGAGGAGGCATAGGGGATTAGGGGCAGGGGGAATGCTAATAATACCCTATATTCTATTGGATTTTGACTTCGACAAGATTTTAGCCCAAAAGGAGGGATATTGTTGGGTTACCTGGGGATTATCGGAGTAATTTTCTTATTTTTCACCTTCAGATTCACTCAAAAGAGGGATATAATGAGTATCTATGAAGGTCTTTGGGTCTTGTTCATGATATCTTTTTCTGATATCTATTCTATACATTTTTATTCTTCATGTTGTACAAATTTATTGCTCAGATTTACTTCTTCCTCCAAACATAAGTAAATTAGCAATATAATTGCATTCGTAAGAAACCCTTTTCACACAGAAGGATATTAATCCAAAGTTTCAAAGATTTCAAGTAATTACCTCACGGTCCTTAGAAGAATCTTCAATCTACTTTGTTGTATGACACAATCAAGTCTATTCTGAACTCAGTAATGAATCCTCCCAATATGCTATCAATCTAGAAATCGACATCCCTTGAAATCCTATTGTCAGTGCTCTAGAGTTGTTGTATCAACTCAAGAGTCCACGTTATAGGTTTTTCATTCTTAAAAAAGTCCTCTCTTTCAGTAAACATAGATATCCAATCGTACAATTCACTAAGAAATTATTCGAATAAAATTTCATATTGCTATGTGAGAAGATACCTATGTAACCATGCTTCAGATGTCAGACATAGATTTTTTTTCTCTTGGTCTGCAAATTCTCGCTCTTTCTAGACTATATAATCTTGAATTTCTTTCTTCGACAGGTGTAACATCCACATATCCCTTAAATAGATCACGATCCTAGCAAAAGAACCATTTTTTGGTTTGATTGGGCTCGACCTAGGTTCAATCTATACTGCATACAAAAAAAACCATGAATCACTGGCCCTTTTAGCAATGACCTGCAAGTTGATGGCAGCCTCACCCGAAGTGACTATGGGTGGTTGCAGAATGAGGTTTATGAACCCTTGAGGGATTGAGAAATTTGTTATTTGTATTTTATCTTATGCTTACAACTCATACACTAATTTTCCACATTAATTTAATCACAAAAAAATATCATATAACATTAGAAACTAATACTGCACAGTCATAACATGAAACTACTTCACAACAAGAGATATTAAGAAAATATGTACTGAAAAAACATAGGAAAAAAAAATATATTCCCAAAAGTGCTTCTTTATTATGATGTATATTTGATTATAGTCAACTCTTTGATCTACACACACAGCTGCAAGTGGTCTGCACACTATGCTGCAGACTCTTCCAACTTCTCTGCGCACTCAGTAGGAGAGCCTTCCCTTGCCACAAAATAAATATCACAGCATCCCTTAACCATTTATCATATCATGTAATCATTATATAAACAGCATTACATCCCTTTATATATTATTACATCGAAAAAATACCATCGTCCAAATACCATGGTCTCTACAAAAAAAGCAAATATAACCTAAAACCTGTTACAAAAAGGAGGGGCTTTGACCCAACCTGAAGCCCCTATGATACCGCACAATATATCTAACATGCTCCACCACTTGTTGCGCTTCACTCTTTTCTTATCAAAATGTCGAGTCTTAACCTAAATACAGGCCAACATGAGCTGGGCCCAACACTTTACCGAAATCCACACAGGATCACGAGGCCCTAAATTGAGACACCAACCTCAAGCTTTACCATGTATCCCACCAAAATCGGCCAAGGGATTCCTATGCCTTTGGGAATTTATTGAGACCACCTACGCCCTAAATTTTGAACATGATCTGGAAAATCCAAAGATCAAAACCAAGATCAGTCCCATCACACCATGGCTATCTAGGAAAAGGAAAGGCAAGGCTGAAAACCACTATAAAAATCCAGAAAAACCATGCCACCGATAGCAAGAGAACTAAATACCAACATGGATAATCCATGTGTGTCAAAAAAAACTAGGAAATCACACATTAAATATGTTACCTACAAGTATTCCAACTGAAGCTTCTATATCTTATTCTTCCTTGCTTGATCTCTTCTTTCCTTTCCGTTCTTGTCCTTTATTTGCATGCTTTCCTCTTCCTTATCTCAATACTGAATTTCTCCAATAAAAATACAAGTGTCCAATAGTGTGTGAGAGAGAGAATAATGAGAGAGATATAAAACTAAACTGGGAAAAGCCTCCAACTGATCCTAGAAGAATTTTTATTAATGAGGCCTCTATTTTATTCATTTTCCATTATTTTTCTTCATTTTTGTCCTCGCATGCAAACTGTGACCTTTTACCTTCCTTTTCTCCTATTTCCTTTATTTTCATAAATAAATGTGCGAAAATTTACTTTTCCTCTTTAATGCCTTAATCAATGCCTTTTCCAATTTTCGTTAGCCATAAACACATCCAGTGATGCCCAATAGGATATCTTTTCTCAACATTAAACTTGGAATATGTATCCCTTAAACGTGGTCTTATTTTTCATTTATTAACTTTTATTAAATGAACTTTTAGCCTGGGTCTTTTACCAAAACCTCCCCATTTGGGAACACCATCCTTCATGTTAAACCACACCTACACCTCACCAAAACCACTAAAAAGAAGACATACTTCCCATGGAGCTTTATAGCTTAGCTCATTCTAGTATTTACAATGAATGACCTGCTCAAAGAAAAACACCATGATAACATGACCATATAACATCCATTCCTCTTACTAGAGCTTTATAACTTAGCTAATGGAATTATGTACATCCATATTCATATGTAGATATACCAAAAAATTTCATCAAAACATATACCAAACATCATACCAAAACTAATTTACCTCAACCGACAAACTATGAAGGGTACATAACCCACATCTAATCCACAATCTCTTATGCAACTTCATCAGGCCCAAAGTGCTTCCAATGCACTTTAAGTTGCTTGATGGCACTATTCCTGAGCATGAGCTACTTCAGTTGCAATATGCATTGAGGTTCTAACTGGAATTCTCCTTCTCACTCCACCTACCATACAAACCAATCAATAACATGATTAACATCATTTTTATACCTTTTAAGTAATGAAAGATGAAACATGCCATGAAATTTCATTGTTGGATGAAATGCATGTTGATAGGTCATTGGTCCAATCCTCTAAAATATCTGAAAAGTACCACAATATCGTGGTGCCAACTAGGAAGATGATATAATTCTCTTGGAGCTCTTCTTAGGCTCGATACATAGATAAACATTCTCCCCAACCTGAAACTACTTAAATGTCATGTGATTTTCTATATAACTATTATGTATATCATGTGACATGTTTAGATTATTATTTATAACCTACATTTCCTTTTCCATGTTTGAAAACATGTTTGGTCTAATCAACACCCTATTAACTCGATCACTCTAACTGATGGGAGTATTACAAATATGCCCATATAGTATGTCGAAGGGACTTATTCCCAATGATTTCTGATACCCATCATTGTACACAAACTAAAATAATGATATATACTCTTCCCACTTTTGTTTTTCATGCATCACATACATCCTTAGAATATCCTCCAACATCCTGTTGATCCTCTCAACTTTTCCATATGTTTGTGGATGATAAGTTGTACTAAAGGTGAACTCTGTATCCAAACCTACAAAAAAATCCTTCCAAAACATGGAAGTGAAATTTGCATCCTTGTCTCATATGATATTCTTTGCAACACCATGCAATCTGACCACATCTCTAATGAACACATGTGGAAAATCACTAACTGAATACATAGTCTTCACTGGGATGAAGTGTGCTACATTTTTCAACTTGTCCACAACCACCATGATGGAATCATGGTGTCTCATTGTCCTCAGAAAACTTGTGATAAATTCCATGGAAATGACCTCCCATTTCCATTATGAAATCAAAATAGGTTGTAGTAGTCCCCATGGATGTTTACATTTTCCCTTTACCTACTGATAACACAAACATCTGGCTACAAAATCTACCATGTCCTTCCTCAGATTTGACCAATAATAGAACATATTTATTGGAATCAATGTCTTTTGATATCCTAGGTGACCTAAATATGGTTTCACATGAAACTCTCTTATGATCATCTTCTTTATCTGATTGCCATCTGACACATATATCTTGTCTCGAAACAAAACCAATCCATATGTCATAAGAGAATATTCCACATCATGTACATCTAGGACTTTAGCTATAACACTACATATACCTGTATCTGTACCCTACTACAATTTGTGCCTATGATCCATATACCTGACATCCCGTTGACCTGCCTGAAAGATCATTTCCTGTAAATATATCCCATAATATCTCATAACTGCAATGTTATTTACCTATATCATTCTGCTAAGATCATCTGTTACCCTATTCACTTTACCTTTGATGTAGCATATTTAAAATCCAAAATCACTGATCATAGCCAACCATCTACATTTCTCAACATTTATATTCAGCTAGTAAAAAAAATACCTCAACCCACTGTGATCACTCATCAGTACAAACCTCCAGCTAAGAAGATAGTGCCTCCACATCTTCAATGAATGTATGATCATTGCTAGCTCCAGATCATGTGTAGGATAGTTCTGATCCTTTTCATTTAGTTTCCATGATTCATAACATACCACCTATCCTTCTTGCATAATAAATGCACCAAGTCCTCTCTTGCAATAATTTATACATATTACAAACTCTTTTCTAGATCTATGATATTTAACACTATTGCATGTGTGAACAACTATTTAAGTTGCTCAACAGTGGCCTACCACTCCTCCTTACATTCAAACTTCTTACCCTCCCTTTGCAATTATGTAATAGCATAAGAAATCTATGAGAAGATCCTAATGAACCTCTAGTAATAACATGCCAATCCCATGAGAAATTTTAACTCATCCACATTTCTAGGAGTTTCCCACTCCATGATAGCTCTTACATTTTCTGGTTCCACTGTTATGCCATCCTTGGAGAAAAAATTTCCCAAGAAATGTACCTCAGCCTTAAAGAAACTGCACTTTCTAATCTTAGCATACAACTCATGCTCTCTAAAAAATATCTACACAACTGATAAATGATTGACATGTTTTTCCTCACTTTTAGAATATAATAATATGTCATCAATGAACACAATATCAAAATTTTCCAAATAAGGATGCAACACACTGTTAATCAAACACATAAGGTGGTTGGACCTTTAGTCAAACTGAATGGAACTACAACAAAATCATTTTTCCCATACCTAGTCTGTAAATTTGTCTTGTAGATTTCCTCTTCCTTGATGCATACCTCATGGTATCATGATCTCAATTCGATCATAGAGAACATTGTTTCTCCCTTCAAATAATCAAATAAATCATCAATCCTCAGCAATAGATACTTGTTTTTTATGTTCACTTCGTTCAGATACCTGTAATAAATGCACAATTTGATAGTATCATCCTTATTCTTCACTAACCTCATTGGTGTGCCCCATGGCGATGCACTTGGCCTAATGTATCGATTTTCAAGTATATATTTCAACTACAAATTTAACTCTACCAACTCAGTTGTGCTCATCTTGTATGGTGCATTAGATGTTAGTGCTACTGTGGGTACCAACTCAATAGAAATTTTTACTTCCCTCTCGGGTTGAAACTATGAAACCTATGCAAGAAATACATCCTAATTTTTTTGTATAATTGGGTACTTTCTCAGCATATATACATGCTCCACTACCTTACCTTTGTCACTAGAGATATGTACTAAAATTGACACACACCATTTCCTGTGACTATGCTTAGCCTGCATAGTTGTAACCATACTAACTAATGTGTAATTCTTCATTTCTTGTAAGACTCTTAGTTCCCTATTGTGATCCAAGTACTCAATAGCTTTGTCATAAAAATCTACCTTGGAGAAGTGAGGGTATATATAGTCCATACCCAATAGAATACTATATGATCCGAATGGGAATACATTAAAATGTGTTTCTCTAGGAAAACCATTTAACTCAAATTCACAAGTTCATAACAAATGGTGAACTCTCTTCTTCATACTTGTAGCCAACTATATCAACCAAGAGTTTGCATGCACTTTGTTTCTCAAACCACGCTTATCCACCAGGTCAACATAATATAACTATAATTGGATCCAGAACCAATGAAAATTGAAATAAATTGAGCAAAAATATTACCATCCATATCAATGATAGAGACCTGATGATTGACCTTCTTTTTTTCCACAACTCCATAAACCCGAGGAATATTATGACCAACATCCCTAATTGTTTGCATGTCCTGAACACTATAGATATGGGGTCTATGATAGTGATACTTTGGACATTCCCTATTACGGTGATCCTTGCCACATACCGAGCACTGCAACGATGCTCTACCATCCCCTATAGTCTGTTTATATCCAGGTCCTTCGCTAGTTGTATTGAACTTATTGTAAGGAAGCAAATTTTTTTCTCACCTACATCTTGCACTCTTTCTAGCTTTGGTGGCCAACTTCCTTTATATTTCTCATTTCCTTTCAAATCAAGCTTATGCTCAGCTTTGCATTTTGACTACTCATAACAATGCTTCAACTTTGAAATATCCTCTTCTAGTGAACTAGGCTCATCAAATTTAATTCGGTATTTGTATGATAGTTGCAACCCATTGATGAATCTTTGAACCTTGGCCTTATCCTCCTTAAGGTAAGATACATATATCGAGAAATATAAGGACTTGCTAGTATATTGATCATCTCCCATGGAACCCATTTGCAACTCATAAAAATCCTTAGCTATAGCATCATAATACCTCTCTAATAGACCCTTCATTTGGAATATCCTCTTGAACTCACTCCCAATTCAATTCCTCTTCTTGAATATCCATAACATTCTTCACATATTCCCACCAAATGTATGTCTTACCCCTGAGGCTAATTGTAGCTATTGTGGATTTAATGTTTCCTCAAAAATAATGCAGCTTGGATAATTTCCTCATACCAAGCCACCATGCCTCTTCATCCTATGAGTTCTTTATCTCTCTATAAAATATTGGTGGATTTTGTTTGTTAAACTCATTTCATAAATATCCCATGTTGCTCCTCCTATAAGGATGATAATTATGATTATCATAATTCATATCATAACCATAACTAGAATAATACATGTGTCTATCACCTCTCCTATCTGAATTATCCAAGAATCTTCCATCTCTAATTGAGTCATCTCTGTCTAACCTATGAGCACTAGGAGACCTACTACCATATGCCCTGTTAGTATTATCCTCCTCTCCATAAATGATCTGAAGTGGTCCTTGTCACTACAAATATGAAAAACTCTGAAGGATAGCTATATTTACGTCTACTTATTTTTCCTGTGCCTGTATGATCTTGTCATTATCTGCTTTACAACTCCTTACTTGCTCCTTCTAACTTATCAATGTATCTACAAAATTAGAAGAGTGCCCAACACCATGTTGATCATCTAATTCATAAGGAGAATATTTGTAGTCTACCATCTTGCTATCCATATTTGATTTATTCCTACAAATAATCTCATGTCAGCTTAAACCAAATCACAATGAACCAACGTACCATAGAATAATTTGGGGAGGATATATCATCTTCAAGATAGCCCAATTAGTGTGATACATGTATAGACATAATCATGACAACATATAGACATGTAAAATGTAGTGTATCAATACATACCATTATTTTATCTACATTCCAATCATCAATGGATGACGATACCCACTACACCTACCATGACCTTATGCATGACGAGAACCACCATACCAAAAATGTAAGAACCTAACATTTATAACCAATCAAATGCTCATGACAACATATTTACAACAACGCCATCAACCCTTCAATGGGAAAATTACTTCCACCATGACCAACACCATGTGAATGAAACAAATACATTCACTACAAGTATGAGACAAACATACACGAATGACATGAATACATCTTTGAAAACATTAGAAACATCTGAAGCAGACCACAACCATGCTCTGATACCACCTATAATGTCTACGTCCCCTCACACTTACCCAAGTAACCAGCCAACCCAGGTAAACATGAGATGAAGGGAATTTAAGATAGACTCAACCTCCTTGATGACTTTAAGGAAGTGTAATCGAAGTGGAAAACCATAACATAGACCTATATGACCTACTACAAGACCCCAAGAGGAAATACTACTCATCCACCTGATTTTTCCCTAGGTCCCACTGAAATTTTATGAAGCAAACCCTCAAGACGCTCTTAGAATCCTGCATGCCTAAATTTGGGAGGCTCTGGATGGACCCACAACCTTGCATGTCTATGTCTACAGACTGTTTCCAGCATACCTGTGCCAACATCCATGGGATTTAGAGCACTTTTTAAGCCTAGAATTTCAGTCACCACCCATAACTTGTTGTAGCCTCTGGAATCCATTAAACACATGATGACAATGTTAATAAACTAAAAAATAACTTCAAGAATAGACCTGACCATCCCCAACCGGGACTAGCATTATGTCAAACTCTTGGTATCAATGCAATCTATAAGTCTAGGATACAAGACATAACATGAATGACTAAAAAATATTATGAGACATGGAAAGAAGAATCACCACCTTCTCTGTTGAACTGTTATAACATCAATTAGTTCTTGCATGTATAATTTTAACCATTACAAGCAAATACATGAAATAATTAGGACTTGAACCAATCATATAATGATGCTTATCACCAGAATAAAACCATATAAATAATAGTTATATAACACTCATTAAATACACCCATAAATAACTACAAAAGTAAGATAATTTAGCTTTTATAAACATAGGCAATAGTCGACTAGGTTTGAGGCTTCCATGTACAACCCGACCATAGACATGGTTGAGCCAAATATCTCTTCAGCCAGTGACCCTTTTCCATATTCCAAGCATGAATATGGGATCTCATGTATAAACCAATACAAAAATACCAAGGGAATCCATAGGTTAAACCACCTCCACTCACAACATATTTTGATATCACCTAAACCGGTATCGAGATCACAAAACCGAACTGAGCTTATAATGCCATCAAGAAATGCATCACTTTCCTTGAATAATTTTCCGTCTCCTTCACACTCATGATTTACCACAATCAACACTGGATCACTAGGCCCTAAACCGAGACACCACCCTTAGGATTTACCATGTATCTCGCCAAAATTGGGAAAGATATTCCTAGGCCTTTGGGAATTTCCAAAGAGCACCTCTGCCCAGGATTCTGAAAACCATAAAGAAAATCCAAAGCTAAAAACCTAGATCAATCCCATCACACCATGGCTATCTAGAAAAAGGCATGGCAAGGCTAAAAAATATTGTCCAAACCCAAAAAAAAATTTCTAATGACAGGAATAGAACCAAATACCAACATGCATAAGCCACGGATGTCTAAACCAACTAGGAAATCACACATGAAATATATTACTTGCGAGTATTGCTACTGAAGTTGCTAGATATTTCTTTTCATTTATTGATCTTCACTTTCCTTTCCATTCCTTGTCCTTCCTTTACCTTCTTTCCTCTTCCTTGGCTCAATGCTAAATTTCGCCAACAAAAATCTAAGTGTCCAAGAATGTGGGAGAGAGAGAATAATGAGATAGCCCCAAAACCAAACTAACAAAAGCCTACAACTGGTCCTCATAATATTTTTTTAATCAATGATGCCTATATTTTCTTCATTTTCCATCATTTTCCTTCATTTTCCTCCTCACATGCATCTTGTGACATTTAACCTTTCCTTTCTCCTATTTTCCTTTATTTTCATAAATAGATGTTCCAACAAATATGTTTCCTCTTTAATCCCTTAGCCATTTCCTTTGCTAGCTTCCCTTAGCCATAAACACATCCAATGTTTCCTATTAAGATATTTTTTCACAACATTAAGCTTAGGATACGTGTCCCTTAACCATATTCTTATTTTTTCCTTTATTAACTATAATTACATGAACATTTAGCCCTAGTCTACTACAACATATTACACTATTGGTGGATTCCTCACCTTTGTGTCATATTTCATTACTGGTTGGTTCAGAGGATTTTTACTGTGCACTATCTAGATCTTATATACACCAAAAATGTACTTAAGAATGGTTACTTTATCTATTTTCATCTGAGATTTTCTAAATTATTTTCCTCTGGGTTACACTCATGCTAGTTGATGTGGGATGTCTTTATGCCTTCCTTTCAACAAATATTTTCCCACTAAATCCAACTCATTGCTCTAGCAACAATTTTAGATTCCATTTTTCAGTACCTTAGGGTTTATGGTCATTAGTGGAAAAATCCTTCACTATCAACAATGAGAATATATTAATGTTTCTTGATTGATATATTCTCTAAATTTTTTGACTTCAGCACATTTATTCGCACTTGTTAGATTGTAGTAAGGTAGCTCGATGGTCATCAACATTATTGGTGATTTGTCTCTCATTTGTAAACGGCATACATCAATGAATGGTAATCAAATGATTTCTCACGTGGTCGACTTTAGCTCATTTATTCCCATATTGTAGAAACGTACCATCGTTGGTCGGTGAAGACATTGCGTTTTTTCAACATCTTAGTTCACTTGGTAGCTCCTTCAACTTTTTTTTAGTGACACATTCCACCTTTATACGTTGCAGTTCATCACAACAACATCTTATATGTTGACACCAGAGTTTATGCAGTGCCACTATTAAACCTATATGACTTGTTACTATTTTAGGATCATTTATGCAACATCATTGTTCAGAGAGTCTTCTAGCATCATTGATCAGAATTTCATCTATATTTTATATTGAGACATAGCTCTGTTGTGTTCCTTTGAGGATATGATCTGATGATCCATAATGTATTCTTTAGATCTTTCTGTACAGTTATGTATACATGTTGGATCCACTTTATACTTGATCAACGTACATGTTGTACTACCTTTAAGCATGGGTATGCCCCCTATGACATGAGTCTTATTTCTCAATCATTTCATAGGTATTCAGTGGGTTGGAACCTTGTAATCTCCTCTCACATTCTAAACTTACTCCTTTCTCTATGCTTAACGTATTTCGGCCATCATGTAACCCCTTTTACCTCATATATTAAGGGGAACATGTTATAGCCTCATTCAATTCTCATGTATATTTTATGCTCCTCTTATGGCCCTGGGAAGCCCTTTCCCATGAAGGCTTGACCTTATATTAAAAAATAATATTTTAATTTACATACGTGACACTGGCTACACAAAAGTGCATATAAACATGGGTACCATAACATTGAACCAATGTATACTCATAAATAAATGAAAAAATAAAATAATATCCTTTTTTCTGGTGAGATTTACGGGTTTCACTGAAATCCCACCTACACGAGCCCATGTCCTAATGGAATTAACCAATTTTAGGTACTATTTATACAGCTCATTGGTATACCTAAGGATAGGAAGGATATAGGATATCAAAATTATAGCCATTTTGATCCCCATATCAAGTTAGATTTTTCTTATGCCTCTTGTACTCCCATTTTATAGGAAACTGTTATTTCCTTGCATAGATGTTCATTCATCCTTATATGGAATCCTTTTGCACTTTCTACATAAAGAGTCTTTAAGGCCTGGGTTGGATGGATCCAGAGGAAGGTTTCTTCGGTTCGATGGATTGGATCAGGTTGTACCTTTCCAGTACCATTTTTCATTAATCAATAAGGAAGCTATGTATCATTCCCAATATGTTATTATCTCGTGATTAATGGTTTATATGCTTATATGTGATGATATAAATTTTATTTTATGTTGGAAAAAGTCACAAGAGGAGGGAGGGTGAATCAGTATTTAAGAAAAAAATTAAATCACTTAAATATTTTATTTTCTTATTTTGAATTATGTACACGGCTATACTGAATAAAACATGTGTATGTACATGGATTTTATATAGACAACTAGCTTGTATCCAATAAACTTCTTTATCATTTAATTGTTCATATTTTTACCTTGAACCTGTATTTCATTAGACATTAACTAAATAGTAAACATGTGCAGTAAGAAAAAAATAAAATATTACACATAAGAAACACTCATGAACGCCATGATTTTTAGGTTGAAACCCAATGTGGGAGAAAATTACCGATGTTGTCATTTTTGTCTTCTTATTTAAATAAAAAACATATTCTCGACAATCTTGTACTAGTTCAAACTCATACCAGAACATAGACGCTGATCTACAGAAGGCTACAACCTTCTCTCATTCTCAAACACCCATTAGAAGGGTGTTAGTATGAGATTTTTTGGAAGTTGTACCAAAAATATCTCATTTAAGTCATGAGTAACTAATGAACCTAAAAAAAATAGTGGCTATAGACACCTCATATCTGCAACAAATATGTGAGAAAATATGCAAAAACAATAGATATGTGAAAATATAAAAGCATAAACAACCGATCTAAAAATTGATGTAAAACCAAATCTTAGAAAAGCTTTCGAAAGAAAATAATTATATCATCACACCAAGAAAAGGAGATTTACAAATGGTCATAAATCCCTCTCAATGGTATGGGTCCTTTGATGTCCTCGTCACATCAAAATTAGATCTTCCTTCCTCTTGAATGTGCAAACCTAGACAATATAGAACACACAAATTGGAGCTCAAATAGTTTGTATTAGCCGCCTAATTTTCTCTCTTTTTACCATGTTCCCCATCCTAAATCATAACCATTTACCTATGTTTCATCTCTTTTATGCACCCTCATCTTGCACTAGTCCAAGCACGGTGACATATTTCGTATAAACCTTTATTCTTCATGTTTTAATTCAATTTAGCATTAATTAAATATTCATTACATGATTTATTACTTTTAAATCACTTTTGTAACTTATCAATATCTCAAATGGTTATTTGATAGTTAGAGTGCTTACCATGACCGCTGATCTTAGTGCAAGATTGGATCTTGCACCATTGCCAGCACAACAGATCTTCGTGGCAGATCCAAAACTCCTTGATCACCACCTTGTCTTGAGTAGCTTCAGCCATGACAGCACGATTGATCGAAAGGCATCCAAGACCGAATTCATGAAGGGCGGAAAGCTGGAGATTAGCTATGGTCAGTTTTGTTAGCTGCCAAATTTTGAAGGCCGAATGCTAAATTCTGCGATGGTTATGTAATCAATTGAACGATCTGTTTCGGCCTTTCGCCAACAAATCTATATAATGTAAAATGTAAATAGGACTTAGGGGAGATTTTTTGAGCATATTTTTTTAGAGAAAAGTTTGATAGGTGGTAACAGGCTATTTTGTTATCGCCTGAATCTTGGCTGCACATTGTATTAACACATGTATTTGCCTCAATGAATTAATAAAAGGGAGCTCTGCCTCATGTTTCAGAAATTGTGTTTCTGTCTTTATGCTGATGAATTGACTATTTACTGAGCAACGTTTTAACTTAAAAGGGAAACGCGTTGGTTGGCTAGGGCCCAGACAACCCAGCACAATTACCCCATTTTCTGTTTCTTGTAATTTGTGTTTATATTGTCAAAGTGTGATTTAAATTTCAGCACATGTATTCCTGTCTGAGTGAAAACGGATCCATCGTGTGAAGTAGATACATTTTCTTTCCCTATAATTTACTTTCCTGCACTTGATTTCAGATTGGTTTTCCTCCACCTGGTACAAGTAGGAGAAATAAACCTGCAGCAGTGCACGTTGGTGTGATATTTCCTTTTCCTGCAATTCTATTTAATTGGTTTTTCCACCTATTCCAAGCATGATAAATGAACCTGCACCAGTGCACGTTGGTGTGATGCAGCAAGCTTTCTTAGTTTGCTTTTGGCAATCTTCTCTCTTTATTTAAATGATTATGACAGGATAAATTATTGTTTCTTTATTTATTCATTTTGTTAAGTTCAGAAACATTCACTTTTATGTGTGTGATTTGATTCTATAGTAAACTATCACTTGCAATAATTGAGCACTCATTTTAAGGATTAAATGCTAAGTGCAGGAAGCTCTGATCTGGTGCAAGAACTAGTTTCTTGCCACAAGATCTGAGTGCTCTGAACCTTGAAAAGTTCGAGCCCTTGCAAGAAATAAAAATCCTTCAGTAAAGACACTATTTACACCTTCTACATAAATCTCTGATCCTGCACTAGTGTAGGAATGATTAATGTAAGAAGGAAATCTCTACATAAGCAGATTTAAGGGCCCATCTAATGAGACTGATAAAGTGTCTCTGCTAAAGGAAAACACATAGTCAGTAGATTAAACAACCATTAGTGGGAGTGATTGCCTTTTATCTTTAATTCTCTCTTGCAAATGCATACTTCCTCGTTCCAGTCTTAGATTATTTTTGATGGTTCAAGTTGTCTTTTTTCTCTTTTGATTTGATTCTGCAATCTTTCCTTTAAAGAAAGTAGGGATTTACATTAGGAAGATTCATACCATCCCTGGAATTGCATGTGCTTCATCTCTAAGTCTATGAATCCCTCGGGTTGACAAATTAAGTGTTGAGGAGTTTTCTTAAGTGTAATTCATGCACCCAACATTTTGGCGTCGTTACGAGGGAGGCGATTTGATTGGTAAGAATTTTCTGATTATACAAATAGAGGTAATTTTTCCTTTATTTTTTGCAGTATTGTTTGGAAGAAATTTTTGAAGGAATTTTACTGGTGCTAATTGATTTATGACAACATTTTTTTAGAATTTGTTTGTTATTTTTATTTTTTTCTTTCCTTTTGAAAAGAATGCCTAGGAAAGGTAAGGGTTCAAAGCCCACTAAGGGCCGAAATAATTCTGAAAACAATTTTCATATTAGGTCTCCTTCTGTAAGTAGGAAGCCCAATCCAATTCAAACCCATAACTCAGGAACAATCCACCTAGATTCTGGTGATAACAGCTCAGGTGTGGATCAGCCTAATGAGAGAGGTACAAGTAAAAGAGGAACAATGGTGGACCAAGAAAATCATTTGGAAGGGACTGATGACAACCAGGTAAGTGAAGAGCAATCCACTTTTGTGTTTTCAATTGTGGATCCTGATACTGTGGTGCAAATGAAGAATATTACACCATCAGCTCTCCCTCATTTCCATGGTAAAGTTCATGAAGATCCTAGCCCTTTTCTATTCGAGTTTGATATTCTGTGTAGAAGTTATGATTATGCAACTGATCCTCAGAAGTTAAGACTATTTCCTGTTACTCTCAAGGACTCAGCTTACGGTGGTTTATGGGGATAGGAGGAAATATTATAACCTCTTGGGATCAGAAGAAGAGAGTGTTTTTATCTAAATATAAGGAATATTGCAAAAATTGGGACATGCAAGATAAAAATTTTACAATCATACAAGATGATGATGCAATTCTTGAAGATTATCTGGAAAGATTTCTGTATATTTTACAAAGGTAAAAACTTAAGCTTGATCCCAGCACTATTAGAACCTTGTTCTTAAGAGGACTTACTGATAATGATAGAAATAATTTGAATATGTTAGGACAATGTTATATTTCTCAGCAAAATTTTGACCAAATTTGTGAATTATGCAGAAAATTTTCAAGAAACCAATATAGATCAGGTAGAGGAACTCGAAATAGAGATAGAAAAACTAAATCTATTGATGATATGATTATTGGACTAGAAAATAAAATGGAAAACATGAAAACTGATATAATGAACATTGTTACCAAATAGTTAGAGTCTTTAAAATTTCAGCAGAAACTTATGAAGGAACAAGATTCATTATGTATTTTCTGTCCTAAATGTAGAGACAAGAATCCTCCTAAAGAGTTTCCTCTTAATTTGAAAGAAACTAATAAGTGTGCTATTTGTGCAGAAGACCATATCACAGAAAAATGTCCCTGTATACTAGGACTTAAAGCTGTATTTACAGGGGGGCATCCTGAAGCTAGATACTTGTATGCTATGGGAGCAAGAAGGAACTGGCCTCAGGTAGGTACAGGTATGGATCCTGAATTTTCTCCACACTATTTTGGTTATAATTCACATGCATATTCTTATCCTAATTGTCATCAGCAGTGGAAGTATGGGAATCAATATCAGCATGGGCAACCTTCTCAACCATGGCAACAAGGTTGGAGAGGGCCAACTCATTCTCCATATTCCTACCAGCCACCTATGCAGTCATATCCATCTACGCATACACCTTATTCAATTCCTCAACTTCCGAGTCAGTCCACTCCATTGCTACCTTTACCTCCTATTGTACCGTACAAGAACCCTCCCTTTCTCTTAATTTTAGAATAAAATTCATTTGGAAATAGGGTCCCTTTTTATTTTAATATAGGAATAAAAGACTTAGAAATAAAGATTCATTTTTTGAAAAACTCATTGCATATCTTTATTACCAAGCATGGACAAAAAAAATACAACATTCAAAACTTCTGATCCGATCAAATATAAAAGACTTTATCATATAAAACAAGTGAATTATAAAAAGTCTCATGAACAGTAATCGCAATCGGAAATCAGAGAAATCATTAAGAAAAAGTTTTACATACATGCTCAAAACTCCGATGCAATTAGTTCAATCGCAAATCGCCAATCGCAAAGGATTTAAAGTTACACATTTTGTTTACATATTTTTCAATGCAATGCGATCAATCGCAATCGCACAATCGGAGCACTTTTTAAATTCTTTATAGTCAAATTGAGAAATTCCCGATGCGATGCGCTTTATTATAAGAACTCATTACAAAGGAAAAGTAAACGTTTTAAATTAAAAATCCCTATGTGATGGACCCCACCATATCGCAATCGGAAATCAGAGATGGTCCTTGATAATTCTTTTCGATTGAAACTCCCCGATGCGATATACCGCCATCACAATTGGAAATCGGAGAAGTTCGTAATCACAATCGGGAATCGGAGAAATCTTTATTGTGATATCTATGTAACATTTGAATACTTCTGATGTGATTGATATTCAATACACTATACACTTGTCACATCGGAAGAATTCAAAAATAGGTAAATTTATATTATTTCACAAGCACCAAATATCCAATAGTACGTTCAACATTGAATAGAAAATCAAAACAAATATTGGTTTATGATTCTGTTTTTACGTGAGTGTGACCCAAGGAAAACATTTAAGTGTTATACAGAATCAATAAATAATGAATTGTGAGTTCATAATTTTTATAAATGTTCTTTTCACTTGCTTGTTTATCATGACTGATAGCTTATTTCCTTGCAGAATCAAAGAACACCAAACCCTTTCATTCGCAGACCGAGAGAAACAATACCAGATACTGAAATGTCGAAGAGAACAAGAAAAACGAAGGCTGTTGTTGCCGCAAAGTTTGTTAAAATTCCTACAGTCTCAAAGGAAAAGCCAGCAAAGCTGAAGCTGGTTACAGATACATCATGTCAAGGGCTTGGAAAAATGACATGGGAAGGAGTTTATAATCTGATTGAGAGTGAAAACCCTAAAGTCACAATAGCAAAGGTATCAGTTCCGGATGAAGATGACTCAGATTCCGACTCTAAGATTATTATCAGAACACTTGCAAACTCATTCCTACAACGAATTGCAGCCAGAGCAAACATCATTCCTTATTATGATGTGATTCAGTGGGTCATCGGTAATGTAGAAATAAAGAAAAGAATTTTTATTTCGCCTTCTAGAGCATCTTTTGGATCATTTAAAGTAGAAGACATTAAGGCAATGTATCATCTCCCTGATCCGCAGAAGGTCTATAACAAAGAATTTGTCAAAGATTTTGTTGACAGTAATAAGGTTCAATATGAACCTGTCAAAGAATGGAGAAAAAATCCTGAAAAGCACAAAAATGAGTCATCCAGTATGTATTCAGTAGATTCTCTCTTACCCCCATACTGCTATGTGGCTGCCATGATGTGTAGATTATTTGGTAATAACAATTCTGCTACATTTTCTATACAAACGGTTCCTTTAATCCTTGTTGCTATTAATTCTGAAATTATGGACTGGGCTGTCATTCTTTCTAATAGGATAGCTAATAGGATACTCGAATATAGACAAGACAAAAACGCTGGAAATTCCACCCCCTTTTTCTTCTGTGCTTATATTATAGACGCCCTTTGTTTCAATTCTGAGTTTCCCTTGTTAGGATGGAAATGGACTTCTAAAGATACTACTCCAATTCATATATATCATAAACTCCTTTGGAAAGTTCATTTCAAAGATCATGTTTATAGAATATGTCATGGTTTCCTTATCCCATTCTTTCAAACCATTTTCAATCGCCTCCCTCCTAGATTCTCCGAAAAAGATAAAACTGAATTATCCTCAATAGGAGATTGGTTTGGAGAAGAAATATTCACGTATGTCAGGATTTTCGGGAGTATTGTGGAACCCCATGTTCTCCCTCTTTTTGTACCAGATAAACTTCTAGCCTAGGAAATATCCTCTCAATTGACAGTTGAAGGAATGTCCAGATCTCTGAGAAACAATAAGAAAATAATGTGGCCTTCTTTTCCATTCAATTGTGGACATTTTACTTTGAATGACTTCAAACATGCAGAAAAGGAAGTCGTCAAAATAAAGGACTTGAAGTTCTCAACAATCCCAGGGAGACAATATGATCCACAAAAGATAGCTTTTAATGTTACTTCTTTAGTTTCGATTTCTCGATTCAAGCATGAATCGGATGAATTTGATGATTTGTTTGTTTCATTAGATAAATTTTCTCAAGTTTATAATTTGGCCAAATCCAAATTCCAGAAAGAAGAGATGAATAAATTTATTTTATTCATAAGACAAAGATTGTTGAAAGTTCTTCTAGATCAATTAAGAGTTCCTATGCAAGAGTCAGAAATAGAGGATGCATCTAGAAAAACAGTAGGAGAAACATCTACCAGTAAGGTCACTACACAATCAGCTACTGGCCAGCCCATTGTACAGATACAAAAGGAAGTAATATCAAATTTTCCTGTTGTACATACTAAAAAGGTGAGCACTGATGGCAAACCTAATGTTTAGAAAGAGAATACTGATGGAAAACCCGACGTAAATACTGATCAGCAATCCACAGCTCAAACAAAGAAAGAATGCACAAGTACTAATACTAATGTGCATAGTCAAAAAGAAGGATCAGACAACAAAACTAATGAACAAGAAACAAATACAGAGAAATCAGATACACAACTTGGAGGAAACAAAACTACTGAGAAAATAGTAGACTCTGTTGATCCTAATGTTTCCTCACAATTGTTGAAACAATATAATCAATTTTCTCATCAATTAGGACTGCAGGATGATCCCAAAGAGAAAGAGCCAGAAGATCAGGATGTTGAAATCATTCCTGAACATCCTACAGGGAAAATTATATTGAAGATTGAAGAAATTCCTCCCCTGGATATATTCTACAGTCCTAAACATAAATCTGTTGTGAAAAAATAGAGAAAAAGGAGGAGAATTGATCAAGACATGTTTTCTGCTTCAGAGGAGGAATTCATGAACATTGTTTATAAGAATGTTGAAGTGAATCCATCTGAGGATCTCACTAAGCTTTCCCAATATGCAGGAGCATACAGTGCTGCAACAATAGATAAAGATGCAGAGGTTTCTCAGTTAATGACCCAAAAAGATCTACATATAGCTTTACTTGAAGAACAAGCTAATGAAAATCAGCAGAAGATTGCTCAATTGGAACAGCAATTACAAGATCAAGAGCTCAGATCTAAAGAGCTAGAAGAGCAACTTGCCATAGAAAAGAAGAAAGTTGATGAACAGGCTTTCAGCAAACAACAACAGTTGAATCAAGAAATTTCAAAGCTACAAAATTTGTTGCAAAATGAGAAGAATACAAAGATTGTGCAAGAAAAAGAATTTCAAGCAGCTTTAGATAAGTTCAAGGATTTCCCTAAATTAAATGAATTCAAATCGGAGGCTCTTGAAGTCAATAAACTGCTGTCTCAGTAGTTAAATGAATTTTGTACAAAATTGAGACAAGCAGAACCATTTTGTGATATCACATCATCCTTGATCTAGGACATAATTACTCTCAGGCAAGAAATTGATGACGCCGATGAAAGGATTTCTGAATTTTTTACTTGGCAAGATATAGAAAAAGGAAGAAAATCTAATCTTCCTAGGATAGAAGAAAGACATAAAGAGATCCTGTTTACAGAGTGGGAACAACAGTTAATGAAAGCCGAGAGAGCTATATCAAGAGCTAGAAGCATGATGGGTAATATAACACAATTTATCAATGATAGCTTGTATGTAATTAGTCTCATTTCAGATTGTGTTCCAGGCAGTTTACCTAAAGTTAAAGAAACTGATTGCAGATGGAAAGAAGAAATAATGAATAAAAGTCAACAGATCAACAAGCTTCAAACAATATCTTGGGACAATATGTGGACTTATCTAATTAAGCCACACAATCAACAATTAGCTATTAAATTCCTATCAAATGCTGTTGATTGTTTGATTCCAGAATTGTCCGATGCCACATACACTGGACAGTTACATTCCAAGATGAGTCATCCATCGGAGGTCCAGGAAATGCTAAAAAATTGCGACCTGGCTACATTGAACCAGAAGCAAAAGCAATGAATCATTTCCACAAAAGATAGCATTTCTGTTTTTAAAGTTAATAGATTGTAGCAGTAGTAGTAGGATTCTATTTTCATGTAATGTCATATTTAAACCCCTCTCATGCATTGGATAAGGGGTCTGGAGTTGTAATATTTTTGACTTGGAGATTACATTTCTGTATTCCATTGACTCTTATATTTTATAAAGGATCACATTTGGTGATTTTTGTGCGGAATTATTTTTAAAGAGTTTCATTTTTATACCTTGGATTTGATTTTGCATTGGAATTACTGGATCAGAGTATCGGATTTCATTTGAAAGTTTCACGATGGATAGGGTATTTTTATCTATTCATTGTTAATTTCTTTTGTTATGTGATATTCTCTTTTAAATTTGATATCATTCATACATATTTCATTTTCACAATATTTCTTTATATATCATTTTTTAGTATATTAGAAATATTCATCTTTCATAAGTGTATGTAAATGATATACAATGATGAATACAATATGCTAATATAACTCTGTTTAAATCCTTAAACAGAGTTATCTTTATTTGTTGCTGCTCATTTCAATCAAACTTTAATACATTTTTATGGTTATCGTTAATTTGGAATAATTTTAAGTTGTATTCACATATGATACCCGGGTTAGTTATAGAATTTCCTTATCAGTATTAAAAACTAGATTAGATAGTTTTATTTCAGTCGTTTAGTCTCATTTTTCAGCCATCCAAATCAACCCATTACCAACCCATTAGTCATAAGGAAACTGGTCCTTTCAGTCCAGTCAGAGCCACCATACCAAATGGATAAGGAGCTGTCCTAAGGTCCCGACCGGGTGGTCTTCCCCAATGTTTGAAGCAGAGATCTTCTAGGCTTCAACATTTTTTGCGCTAGAAGGAGGGCATGAGCTATGAATGGCAAGTAAATCTTTATCCACAGGCCATTCTGAGAGTAAAACACCCTCATTAACTTCTTCAATTTCTTCTGAATTACAAAAT
Organism: Pinus albicaulis; assembly: GCA_034641835.2. Taxonomy (NCBI): domain Eukaryota; kingdom Viridiplantae; phylum Streptophyta; class Pinopsida; order Pinales; family Pinaceae; genus Pinus; species Pinus albicaulis. The sequence goes on from JAXQQM020085535.1 coordinate 197,116, forward strand.
CCTAGAGAAGGAATTGAGAAGAATATTCATACACCCACTACCAAAATCTCAAAACAATCAGACGATCAACCTCCTGAGTCTCCTGAAGTACAAGATTTAATCCATAAATTGAAAGGATTCTCATTATCTCTAGATGATTCTGAAATATTTGAACGTATTGTAAGCTCAAAATTTTTTTCTTCAAAACCTCTTACTAGGCTACAAAGTGAAAAACTTGGTATTCCTCCGAAAGAATTCCCTTTACCTAGTAGAGTCAAGACACGAAGAACTCAATCGGAATCAGAAAGTGATATAAGTTCTTCATCTCATATTCAATCACTTGTTTCCCAAACCCCAACTCAACAAAGTGCAGTTGTTTCCACATCATCTGCTCAATCATCATCAATCCCAACATCATCTATTCCAACAACTTCTGTTCCGACACCACCAGTCTCTACTACTCCTTCAACAGTTGTTACAATAATGGCACAGAGACCATGAGCTAGTCCAGGGGCTGTTAACATGCCTGCACCTTTACATGATTTACCTGAAAATCCTGGAAAATGGCTTCCAAAGTTCAGTCCAGAGCTTAACATTCAAGCTGAAGAACACATCAATAACTTTATGCTGGCTGTAAATTTGAATGGATTTGAAGAAGAAGATGTTGTAGTCAGACTATTCCCTTATACTCTTCAAGGGGCAGTAGGATCCTGGTACTTTTCATTACCTTCAGGATCCATAACAAGTTGTGATATCTTCGCAGACCATTTTTTAACCAAATTTGGAGATGATAAATCAATAGCCACTTTAATAAATGATCTCTCAAATTTGAAGACAGAACCTAAGGAGCCCATTAAATATTTCAACTCTAGATTTAACAAACTTTTGAACAAAATCCCTACAGATTCAAAGCCTAGTGAACAAGTCAGAAGTGAATGGTACATAACTGCTTTGCCCTCAAACATAGCAATTTTTGTAGATAGAGCTGCAAAACCTACTTTAGATGAGAATATGAAAGAAGCTATCGTAGTAGAGAAACGAATTATTTCTCTAGATAAGAAAAATGCTATTGAGGAAAGAAAATCCAAGAAAGTCAGCTTTAAAGATGATTCAAGGAAAAAGACAGCCAAAGACCCATATGACATGGAAGGTTTACAGAAATTTCTTAAAACCATGTCTAATGAAATGGTTGAAATTAAAAAGCAAGTGGCAGAGACCTCTACCAAAAAACCATTCCGAAATTTAAAAAAAACTGAAGTTGAATCTAAACCCCCCAATTCAATCTCTAATGCAGAATCATAAGAGGAAGAAGAAGAAGATACTCCTCCAGTATCAGAAGAGGAAGATGAGAATGAATAAATAGTTGAATTGCATGGAATGTGGGATTTTATTCTCCCTAATTCTAATAGTGAGGTAGAACAAGAAGCTATGCCTGTAAGTACTAGGAGTAAATCTACATCAGAACCTGTACAAATAGTTCCTAAGAAGAAAACTATGACTCCAAGTACCAAAGACAAATCCCCTGCAAAGAAAAATTCTCCATTACCCACTCAAAATCAGCCATCTTCTTCTAATCCTCCTACATCGACATCAAAGACTTTAGTGATATCAGATCCTATGGAGTATAACATTGTTGAAGACATGAAAAAGATTAAAGCAAACATTTCCTTACATGAACTCAGCAAACTTAAACACCAGCAGAAGTTTCTATTAAAAGAGTTAAATGCTACACCAATTGCTCCTTTACCAGGTGGTGTAGTTGCAAAATCAGCTAAAGGGACCGGTAAGCCACCAGACAAAGTAGATGCTACTGATACTATGCTCATAGGAGAAAGGTCAAATTCTCAGACTCCTCCTTTTCTTTTGACTTATGAAATGTACAATAAGAATCTGCATAATTGCTTAATCGATTCGGGAGCATTCTCTAATATAATGCCTACTTCAGTTTGTGCCAAATTGAATATTGAACCACAAAAATCGGCAGTTCATATAGTTCAATTGGATCGTTCTAAAGTTCAAGTTGTAGGGGAAATCAATTCAGTTACTATCAGACTAGCTTCTGATCCTAGGATTGTCCAAAGAATTGATATTTTGATTGCATATATTCCTGAATTCTATGGATTAGTCTTAAGCAGAGACTGGTCTGCAAAACTTAGTGGTTATATCGCAATTGATTATTCACATATGTGGCTTCCCTACAAAGGGAAACCAAATCAAATCAAAGTTGAACGAGAAAAACATGTGATGCACACCGTTACTAAATTTGAACAATCAAATGAACCTGTAGATTTCAACAACAATATTCTTGGAGGTTATTCTGCTGAGTCATTCCTTGGGAACTTCAAAGCACCACAATCACCATTTTCCGTAAATACTTTTGTTTCTCAAATAGAAAATTTTTCACAGTCTGATTCTTCTAGAGTTGTAAATATTTCTGATGCAATTGTAGATAAACCAATAGATAAATCTTTATTTTGGTCATTATATTTTGATGGATAAAAATCTATTGATGGGGCTGGAGCAGGATGCATCTTAATTGATCCAGATGGAGAGAAAACCATGCTATCATGTAGGTTAGAATTTGAGTGTACAAACAATACTGCAGAATATGAAGCCTTGATTCAAGGGTTTTATAAAGCTATAGGGTTAAATGTTAAATACTTGAAAGTCTATGGTGATTCCGAAATTGTCATAAAACAAGTTAGAAATACCATCCATTTCCTTTAAGGACATCTCAAACACTATCAAACCCTAGTACAATATCTTACCACTCATTTTTTAGCATTCAATATTTCTTCTATTCCTAGGAATCAAAATACATCAGCTGATTTGTTAGCTAATGTTGCATCCAAAATCCTTCCTGCTGAAGATTGAAGTCCTGATAGATTTTCAGTAGAATTTATTTTTCGCCCATCTGTTCCAGATAATATCACAAATTGGAGAATATTATACCATGATCAAGATATTTTGAATTTCATGACTTCAGAGAAATCATATGATGAACAAATTATTGATGAAGATGATCATGATCTACAAATTACTTCAAAAGGTAATGAAAATCCCATTCCGAAATCTGTTGTTAAATTGGAGGACTTATATGATATTAAAGACAGATTCAAGAAAGTCACTAATGGTAAACTTCAAAGTTCCACTTTGAAGTTTGAATTAGTAAACCTTGGCTCTGATTCTAATCCTCAAAATGTTAATTTAGGACTCAATTTAACTCCAGAGGAAAGAAATTCTTTCATTAAAATTCTGAATAGATATAAAAATATATTTTCTTGGAATTATGAATATTTAAAAACCTATGATACTTATGTTATTCAACACACAATTCCAATGCTTCCTAATATTAAACCTGTTCAACAGAAGTTAAGAAAGATTCATCCAAATCTTGAGAGTCAAATCAAAACATAACTCAATAAACTTTTGAAAGCTAAAATTATTTTCCCTGTAAGGCATTCCAATTGGGTTTCCAATATGGTACTTGTCAGGAAGAAGAATGGTGATATACGAATCTGTATTGATTTTAGAAATTTAAACAAGGCATGTTTAAAAGACAATTTCCCATTGCCAATCATGGAACATATACTTCAAAAATTAGTTGGTTTTGAACTCATGTCCTTCCTTGATGGTTTCTCAAGCTATAATCAAATCTTATTTCATCCAGAGGACATGTTGGAAACCACTTTCAGAACCAAATGGGGAACATATGCTTATCAGAAAATGCCTTTTGGTCTAATAAATGCAGGAGCAACTTTCCAAAGAGCCATCGACATAGCATTTAAAGGTCTGATCAATAGATCAGTTGTTATTTATCTTGATGACATAACAGTATTTTGAAAAAAGAGAACCAATCATCTACATGATTTAAAGCAAATATTTGAAAGATGTAGAAGGTTTGGTATTTCCTTAAACCCAAAGAAATCTTTCTTTGCTCTTGATGAAGGAAAAATCTTAGGGTTTTTTGTGTCAAAAGATGGTATATACATTGATCCAGACAGAGTAAAAGAAATTTCTGATATTTCTTTACCTCATAATAAAAAATCCATGCAATCATTTTTTGGGCAAATCAATTTTGTAAAAAGATTCATTCCTGATTTTTCTCAGATTATTTTACCTATGCAAAATATGATCAAGAAAAATTCAGTATTCAAATGGGGGCATAAAGAGAAACAAGCCTTTGAGGCAATCAAAGAAGCGATCATTAATGCACCAACATTGAATACCCCTAATTTTTCTAAAGATTTTACTTTGTATACTTTGGCCACCGAAACATCCTATGCTGCTGTTTTGACACAGCTCAATGATCAGAAAATTGAAGCACCAATTTCTTTCTTTAGCTCAAATCTACAAGGAGCTGAGCTTAATTATTCCGATGTTGAAAAACAAGCCTTTTCCATGTTTAAATCAATCAAACATTTCATACCTTTTCTCTTGAAAAAACATACAAAAATCATTCTCTCATTCTCTGCAGTGAGACAATTATTAGTTCAAAAGGAAGTAGGAGAAAAGAGAGCTAACTGGGTAACATCTTTGCAAGAATATGATATTGATATTAAGCCAGCTAAGATTGTTAGAGTACAAGGTTTTTGCAGATTATTGGCAAGAGCTCATAACATACTAGAAAATCAAGATCCAAACAATGATATTCAAGTTAGTCAGATAAGTGTTACAGATTCTAAATCTCAGTATGCTAATCTCATCTATTAGTTGAAAAATGGGTATGCTCCTTCTAGTCTCAGCCATAAGAACAAACGTGCTTTAAGATTAAAAGCTATTAAATATGAAATCATTGATAATTTGTTATTCATAAATAATTATGACTCAATCCTATTAATATGTCTTGAAAAGACTGAAGCTAAAAAGGTGTTACAGGAATTACACAATGGACCAGAAGGAGGTCATTTTGGAGGTGATACCACAGCTCACAAAATAATCCATGCTGGTTATTATTGGCCTACCCTTTTTAAAGATACGCATGATTATGTGAGGAAGTGCAAAATTTGTCAAACTGCTAGTGGAAGACAAAGGAAACCTGCTTTTCCTTTGCAGCTAGTAAATATTGAGCAACCATTTGAGCAATGGGGGCTTGACATTATTGGTGAGATAGTACCTCATTCTTCCAAACAGCACAAATACATCCTTACAGCAACATATTACTTTACGAAATGGGTAGAAGCAATCCCTTTGAAGGTAGCCAATTTTGATGCAATTATTGATTTCATAGATCAATTCATCATAACCAAGTTTGGTGTACCTAACGCTCTTGTCTTTGATAATGCATCTTATTTTTTTGGAAATAGTATAATGGAATTTGCAATCAAAAGAGGTTTCAAACTGAAATATTCAGCAAATTATTATCCACAAGGTAATGGTTTAGCTGAATCCACTAACAAAAATCTTATCAAAATCATTAAAAGGACCATTGATCAAAATCAAAAGAATTGGCACAAATCTTTAATTTCTGCATTATGCGCTGATCGTATTACTCAAAAAAACTTCAATAGGAACTTCAACTTTCAATTTAGTTTATGGAAAAGAAACTGTAATACCATCAAATATTACTCTCCCATCATTAGCCCTAGTGCAATTCATTGAAGAAAATCCTTCTTCATCCATTCAATTGAGATATGATCAAATCCTTAAATTAGAAGAAGATAGAGATAAAGCAAAAATTATTCATGAAAAACATCAACAGCTTGTAAAATATTCTTTTGATGCAAGTTCTACCGGCTCAAATATTTTGTCAATTGGTGATCTTGTTCTGAAATGGGATAAAGCACATGAAGAAAAAGGTAAGCATACCAAGTTTCAGAAAATGTGGCTTGGACCATTTCAGATTGCTGAAAAGATAGGCTCAAATACATTCATACTCCAAGATTTAACAAGAAAGAGAGAATCTCTTCCTGTAAATGGGCTTGTCTTGAAGAAATTCTTTTCATAAGGAGGTAACCCCTTCTTACCTGTACATATTCCTTTCTGCAAAGTTTTTGATTATTTTGTAAATAAAGGTTGTTAATAAGTCTCTAATTGATTGTTTACTATTAAGAAAATTTCTTAGGACGAATATTATAAATATTTATTTTGTGTAAATAAATTTTTTTAAAGAGATAATCACAGTCTTTGGATAGTTTAAAATAAGATGTTAAACTTTGAAAGATTATTCCAATCATTTTCATGATCTTTTGAAAACTTGAGGAAAATGTAAATCATTATAAGTTTATTGACCAGAGAAAGGTTATCTATAAAAGTAAAGATTTTTTCAAAGTCTTGGTACTCAAGAAACTCTGAAAATTGTCATCCATTGATTCTTAAGGATAAAACTATTTCACCCCATCCATTTAAGTTGTGATTTTTTAGAATGTAATTATAAGAAATTATATGAAAATTTTAAGAGATAAGAGGTATCATCATGAGCCTACTTACCATGTTCATAAGAAGTAATAAAACTGACATTACCAATACTGCATATCAAAACAGGGTAATGGCTTATAAATATAAGACAAGGGGTCTCATCACGAGCCAGCTTGTTCAGTTTAATTACAACTAGTGAATGGCATTGTTATTAACTGACTACCAAACCAGAACAATGGATCTTAAAAATAAAAAAAATAAGTAAAATACAAAAACATGAGATAAAATGTCTTATGAATTTATCTTTTAAAAATTCATAATCTTAGTTGGATGGGACAATGAATAAGTTAATGGTTAAAAGGTAACCCTGCCGAGACTATGAATGTTTGCAGGCAGCAGAGGCAATGCCTATGACAATATAGTATATTATAAAACCAAACTTGGAGAAATCCACTTACTTCATTATTAACAACCAATCAAAGCTTGAGATAACCCAAAAATGTTTTTATTCTTAAGAAATTAGAAAGAAATTGTAAGTAATTCTTATTCTTTTTCATAGTTAGATTTTATTTCAATTATCCTAAGATAGTTTTCATTATCTTTAAAAAATTTTACTTACTAGAAATATAGTGTTCATTTTATTTTTTCAGAGATAATTGTTTCTTCCAGTGAATCACCAATTGTTGTACTGTACAACAACCCTCCCTTTTTCTTAATTTTAGAATAAAATTCATTTAGAAATAGGGTCCCTTTTTCTTTTAATATAGGAATAAAAGACTTAGAAATAAAGATTCATTTTTTGAAAAACTCATTGCATATCTTTATTACCAAGCATGGAAAAACAAAATACAACATTCAAAACTTCCGGTCCGATCAAATATAAAAGACTTTATCATATAAAACAAGTCAATTATAAAAAGTCTCATGATCAGTAATCGCAATCAGAAATCGGAGAAATCATTAAGAAAAAGTTTTACATACATGCTCAAAACTCCGATGCGATTAGTTCAATCGCAAATCACCAATCGCAAAGGATTTGAAGTTACACATTTTTTTTACATATTTTTCGATGCGATGCGATCAATCGCAATCACATAATCGAAGAACTTTTTAAATTCTTTAAAATCAAATTGAGAAATTCCCGATGCGATGCGCTTTATTATAAGAACTCATTACAAAGGAAAAGTAAATGTTTTAAATTAAAAATCCCTATGTGATGGACCCCACCATATTGCAATCGGAAATCAGAGATGGTCCTTGATAATTCTTTTCGATTGAAACTCCACGATGCGATATACCGCCATAACAATCGGAAATCGGAGAAATATTTATTGTGATATCTATGTACCATTTGAATACTTCCGATGCGATTGATATTCAATACACTATACACTTGTCACATCGGAAGAATTCAAAAATAGGTAAATTTATATTATTTCACAAGCGCCAAATCTCCAATAGTACGTTCAACATTGAATAGCAAATAAAAAAAAATATTGGTTTATGATTTTGTTTTTACGTGAGTGTGACCCAAGGAAAACATTTAAGTGTTATACAGAATCAATAAATAACGAATCGTGAGTTCATAATTTTTATAATTTTCTTTTCACTTGCTTTTTTATCACAACTGATAGTTTATTGCCTTGCAGAATCAAAGAACACCAAACCCTTTCATTCGCAGACCGAGAGAAACAATACCAGATACTAAAATGTCGAAGAGAACAAGAAAAATGAAGGCTGATGTTGCCGCAAAGTTTGTTGAAATTCCTACAGTCTCAAAGGAAAAGCCAGAAAAGCAGAAGCTGGTTACGGATACATCATGTCAAGGGCTTGGAAAAATGACATGGGAAGGAGTTTATAATCTGATTGAGAGTGAAAAACCTAAAGTCACAATAGAAAAGGTATCAGTTCCAGATGAAGATGACTCAGATTCCGACTCTGAGATTACTATCAGAACACTTGCAAACTCATTCCTACATCGAATTATAGCCAGAGTAAACATCATTCCTTATTATGATGTGATTCGGTGGGTCATCGATAATGTAGAAATAAAGAACAGAATGTTTATTTCGGCTTCTGGAGCATCTTTTGGATCATTTAAAGCAGAAGACATTAAGGCAATGTATCATCTCCCTGATCCGCAGAAGGTTTATAACAAAGAATTTGTCAAAAAGTTTGTTGACAGTAATAAGGTTCAATCTGAACCTATCAAAGAATGGAGAAAAAATCATGAAAAGCACAAAAATGAGTCATCCGGTATGTACTCAGTAGATTCTCTCTTACCCCCATACTGCTATGCGGCTGCCATGATGTGTAGATTATTTGGTAATAACAATTCTGCTAGGTTTTCTATACAAATTGTTCCTTTAATCCTTGTTGCTATCAATTCTGAAATTATGGACTGGGCTGTTATTCTTTCTGATAGGATAGAAAATAGGATACTCGAATAGAGACAATATAAAAACGTTGGAAATGCCACTCCCTTTTTTTTCTGTGCTTATATTCTAGACACCCTTTGTTTCAATTCTAAGTTTCCCTTTTTAGGATGGAAATGGACTTCTAAAGATCCTACTCCGATTCATATATATCATAAACTCCTTTGGAAAGTTCATTTCAAAGATCATGTTTATAGAATATGTCATGGTTTCCTTATCCCAGTCTTTCAAACCATTTTCAATCGCTTCCCTCCTAGATTCTCCGACAAAGCTAAAACTGACTTATCTTCAATAGGATATTGGTTTGGAGAAGAAAAATTCACGTATGTCAGGATTTTCAGGAGTATTGTGGAACCCCATGTTCTCCCTCTTTTTGTACCAGATAAACTTCTAGCCCAGGAAATATCCTATCAATTGAGAGTTGAAGGAATGTCCAGATCTCTGAGCAACAATAAGAAAAGAATGTGGCCTTCTTTTCTATTCAATTGTGGACATTTTACTTTGAATGAATTCAAACATGCAGAAAAGAAAGTCGTCAAAATAAAGGACTTTAAATTCGCAACAATCCCAAGGAGACAGTATGATCCACAAAATATAGCTTTTAATGTTACTTCTTCAGTTTCGATTGCTCGATTCGAGCATGAACCGGATGAATTTGATGATTTGTTTGTTTCATTAGATAACTTTTCTCAAGTTTATAATTTGGCCAAATCCAAATTCCAGAAAGAAGAGATGAATAAATTTATGTTATTCAGAAGACAAAGATTGTTGAAATTTCCTCTAGATCAATTAAGAGTTCCTATGCAAGAGTCAGAAACAGAGGATGCATCTGGAAAAATAGCAGGAGAAACATCTACCAGTAAGGTCACTACACAATCAGCTACTGGCCAGCCCATTGTACAGATACAAAAGGAAGTAATATCAAATGATCTTGTTGTACATACTAAAAAGGTGAGCACTGATGGAAAACCTAATGTTCAGAAAAAGAATACTAATGGCAAACCTGATGTAAATACTGATCAGCAGTCCACAGATCAAACAAAGAAAGAATGCACAAGTACTAATACTAATCTGCATAGTCAAAAAGAAGGATCAGATAGAAAAAATAATGAACAAGAAACAAATACAGAGAAATTAGATACACAACTTGGAGGAAACAAAAATACTGAGAAAATAGTAGACTCTGTTGATCCTAATGTTTCCTCACAATTGTTGAAACAATATAATCAATTTTCTCATCAATTAGGACTGTAGGATGATCTCAAAGAGAAAGAGCCAGAAGATCAGGATGTTGAAATCATTCCTGAACATCCTATAGGGCAAATTATATTGAAGATTGAGGAAATTCCTCCCCTGGATATATTCTATAGTCCTAAACATAAAGTTGTTGTGAAAAAACAGAGAAAAAGGAGGAGAATTGATCAAGACACGTTTTCTGCTTCATAGGAGGAATTCATGAACATTGCTTATAAGAATGCTGAAGTGAATCCATCTTAGGATCTCACTAAGCTGTCCCAATATGCAGGAGCATACAGTGCTGCAACAATAGATAAAGCTGCAGAGGTTTCTCAGTTAATGACCCAAAAATATGTACATATAGCTTTACTTGAAGAACAAGCTAATGAAAATAAGCAGAAGATTTCTCAATTGGAACAGCAATTACAAGATCAAGAGCTCAGATCTAAAGAGCTAGAAGAGCAGCTTGCCATAGAAAAGAAGAAAGTTGATGAACAGGATTTAAGCAAACAACAACAGTTGAATCAAGAAATTTAAAAGCTACAAAATTTGTTGCAAAATGAGAAGAATACAAAGATTGTGCAAGAAAAATAATTTCAAGAAGCTTTAGATAAGTTCAAGGATTTCCCTAAATTAAATGAATTCAAATCGGAGGCTCTTGAAGTCAATAAACTGTTGTCTCGGTAGTTATATGAATTTTGTACAAAATTAACACAAGCAGAACCATTTTGTGATATCACATCATCCTTGATCCAGGACATAATTACTCTCAGGCAAGAAATTGATGACGCCGATGAAAGGATTTCTGAATTTCTTACTTGGCAAGATACAGAAAAAGGAAGAAAATCTAATCTTCCTAGGATAGAAGAAAGACATAAAGAGATCCTGTTTACAGAGTGGGAACAGTAGTTAATGAAAGCCGAGAGAGCTATATGAAGAGCTAGAAGCATGATGGGTAATATAACACAATTTATCAATGATAGCTTGTATGCAATTAATCTCATTTCAGATTTTGTTCCAAGCAGTTTACCTAAAGTTAAAGAAACCGATTGCAGATGGAAAGAAGAAATAATGAATAAAAGTCAATAGATCAACAAGCTTCAAACAATATCTTGGGACAATATGTGGACTTATCTAATTAAGCCACACAATCAACAATTAGCTATTAAATTCCTATCAAATGTTGTTGATTGTTTGATTCCAGAATTCTCCGATGCCACATACGCTGGACAGTTACATTCCAAGATGAGTCATCCATCGGAGGTGCAGGAAATGCTGAAAATTTGCCACCTGCCTACATTGAACGAGAAGAAAAATCAATGAATCAGTTCCACAAAAGATAGCATTTCTGTTTTTAAAGTTAATAGATTGTAGCAGTAGTAGTAGGATTTTGTTTTCATGTAATGTCATATTTAAATCCCTCTCATGCATTGGAGAAGTGGTCTGGAGTTGTAATATTTTTGACTTGGAGATTACATTTCTGTACTCCATTGACTCTTATATTTTATAAAGGATCAAATCTGGTGATTTTTGTGCAGAATTATTTTTAAAGAGTTGCATTTTTGTACCTTGGATTTGATTTTGCATTGGAATTACTGGATCAGAGTATCGGATTTCATTTGAAAGTTTCACGATGGATAAGGTATTTTTATCTATTCATTGTTAATTTCTTTTGTTATGTGATATTCTCTTTTAAATTTGCTATCATTCATACATATTTCGTTTTCACAATATTTCTTTATATATCATTTTTTAGTATATTAGAAATATTCATCTTTCATAAGTGTATGTAAATGATATACAATGATGAATACAATATGCTAATATAACTCTGTTTAAATCCTTAAATAGAGTTATCTTTATTTGTTGCTACTCATTTCAATCAAAATTTAATACATTTTTATGGTTATCGTTAAGCTGGAATAATTTTAAGTTGTATTCACATATGATAACTGGGTTAGTTATATAATTTCCTTATCAGTATTAAAAACTAGATTAGATAGTTTTATTTCAGTCGTTTAGTCCCATTTTTCATCCATCCAAATCAACCCATTACCAACCCATTAGTCATAATGAAACTAGTCCTTTCAATCCAGTCGGAGCCACCATACCAAACGGATAAGGAGCTGTCCTAAGGTCCCGACCGGGTGGTCTTCCCCAATGTTTGAAGCAGAGATCTTCTAGGCTTCAACACCTCCACCCTTTCGACCTCCTCAGTTGCCTGCTCAATCTACACCCAATCCTAATAATAACAAAGTAGTGCAAATGATCTATGTAACAAACCCACCTTTATCATTCGAATACCAGTCTATTTTAGTTTGGGTTCCTGATATTCAATTAAGATCGGGAAGGAGTGTAACATAAAAAAATCAAAAGCAACCTATCATGATCATTGAAGAGAAAGGAGAAGAGGAAACTCTTAACCATTCTATGAAAGTTGTCACTAAGCAACCCTTACCCCCTAAATCCTTGCCATATTCTTCCAAGTAGCCTCCCTTCCCAGAGAGGCTATTAATGGATAGGAGTGAGCCTTTTTCTGAGAATACTTTGGCATCTGAGCTTCAGAATCTTTTCATTAAGATACCCTTTCTTCAAGCCATCAAATAGATCCCCATTTTTACCAATATTATTTAGGAACTCTATCTCAAGAAACCCAGGAGGAAGATATTGGAACCCCAAACCATTCAATTTATTGGTATGGTAGTACAGTTGATGACGGGATGCGTGTATTTGGAAAAATATACTAATCCTAGAAACCCTGTTGTCTCAGTTCATATTGGTAATGTCCTTGTCTCTAATGTTCTTATAGACCTGGGGGCAGCCATTAATGTCATGACTAAGCAAACCATGGATCAACTTCAGTTATCTCATCTTCGCCCTACTCCCACTATGCTTGAATTAGTAGATAGATCTAAAATTAAGCTAGAAGGAGTATTGGACAATGTGATCATCTCATTAGATTCTTGGGAATATCCTGTTGATTTCATTGCCAAAGAACCCAGTAGGAGGACATCCCTTGATCTTAGGTCTACAATGGCTTGCTACGGCCGATGCATATATTGGATGTCGTTCCGGTGATATGTATATTTCGCATGGAGATTATAGGAAAAAAATTACCTTATACCCCGCTGCCAGATCCATTCAGGACCTTCAAGATACTTTATGGTTGGATCAAAGCAGTGATTAAGAGACTCAGTCTATTTCCCTTATCCATAATTATATTGGGTCTTCACAAGAAGATGAGATTCAAGATTTCCTGAATAATCTAGACATTATGCCTAACTTCGAGCCATTGAGCTGGATTTTCAGCCTAGATTTTCAAGATAATCATGATTCTCATTCTTCTGTAAAATTGCATTTTACGACTCCCTTGAGTACTCCTGAGCCTGATACCACTCTTGTTGAGATTAGCCCTGGTAATTCCTTACATATTAGTTCATATTTGGACTTATCTCAGCAAGAGCAGCTTGTGAATTTGTTGCAAAACCATCTTAGTTCCTTCGCTTGGGGCTATAAAGATATGAAGGGTATCCCTACTGAAACTTGTACACATCATATCTATATTCAGGAAGGAACCTGACCTGTCCGACAACCCCAAAGCAGAATGAATCTAGCTCTAAGAGATATTGTGAAGGAAGAAGTACAGAAACTCTTGGATGATGGTTTTATCTATCCTATTTCTGACAGTCAGTGGGTCTCTCCACTCGTTCTTGTACCTAAGAAAGATGGAAGATGGCGTATTTTTATTGATTATCGAGAATTGAATAAATCCACCCTTAAATATTACTTCCCTCTCCCTTTTATTCATCAGGTGCTTGATACCCTTGCAGGAAAGAAATATTTTTCCTTTTTGGATGGCTTCATTGGTTATAACTAGATACAGATTGCACCCGAAGATCAGGATAAAACTAACTTTACATTTCCATGGGGTACATTTTCTTATAAAGTGCTCCCCTTTGGTTTATGTAATGCCCTGGCTACCTTTCAAAGGGCATTCCTGGCCATTTTTGCTGATCTGGAATTTGTAGAAATTTATATGGATGAATTTTTTGTGTTTGATGATTCTTTTCAGGAAGCTCTCAAAAATATGGAGAAATTAATTCTTTGTTGTCAAGAAGCCCATCTCGCTTTGAGTGACAAGAAATATAGATAAATTTCCAAAGAGGGAGTGGTACTTGGCCATTTGATTTCTAATAAAGGTATCAAGGTTGATCCTACAAAGATTGAAATTATTCTGCATCTTCCTGCACCCAAAACTCAAAGGGAAGTAAGAGGTTTTATAGGACATGCTGGTTACTATAGAAGATTCATTGAAAAATTTTCGAAGATAGCTGCTCCTATTTTCTGACTTCTACCTAAGGATAGTGAATTTTCTTGGTCCACGGCTTGCCAACAGTCTTTTGAAACATTGAAGGAAAAGTTGGTACAAGCACAAGTTTTGAGAGGTCCAAATTAGTCCCTGCCTTTTCACATTTCCTCTGATGCTTCAGATTTTTCTATTGGGGCAGCTTTAGGACAAGAGGAAAATAAGAAATCCTATGCTATTTACTATATTAGTAAGAATTTGTCTTCCGCTGAATTGAATTATACAGTTATATAGAAAGAGTTTTTAGCTCTAATTTTTGCAATTAATAAGTTCAGGCACTATATTATAGGATATGAAGTATTTGTACATACTGATCATTCCGAAATTAAATATTTGATGAAAAAACCATTGACAAGTGGTAGAGTGACTAGGTGGTTGCTATTTTTGTAGGAGTTTAATGTTACTATTGTTGATAGACTAGGGAAATCTAATGTTGTAGCAGACTTTTTTTCTAGATTAGATCATCGTGGTGAAGCAACTCCTATTAACGATGATTTTCCGAATGAACATATTTTTGCTATGTCTATAGATTCTCCGTGGTTTGCTGACATCATTAATTATTTAGTAACTCGAAAAACACCACCTCACTTGTCCGCTCGTGAAAAGAGGAATATTATCCAGAAAAGCACTTCATATTCCTGGATTCAAGGAGCTCTCTTTTACACTGGTCAAAATCTGATTATCTGTAGATGTGTAAGAGAGGAGGAAGTGTTTGACATATTGAAATCTGCTCATGATGAACCTTGTGGAGGCCACTTTGCTGATAAGAGGACTGCATATAAAGTATTGCATGCTGGTTACTTTTGGCCTTCATTGTTTAAGGATGCCAAACAATATGTTAGGAGATGTGATAGCTGTCAACGAATGGGCCAGCCTAATCAAACCAATGAAATGACTTTATGCCCCCAAGTTATGACTGAGCCATTTAAAAAATGGGCTATTAATTTTATAGGGCCAATAAATCCAACATCCTTAAGCAAAAAACATATTTTGGTTTGTACAACTTTCGTTACAAAATGGGTAGAAGCTAAAGTTGTTTCTTTTGCTACAGAAAAAGTTGTTGATTTTATTTTTACTAAAATATTTAATAGATTTGATGTGTGTAGAGAAATTTTTTCTGACAATGGTCCACAATTTATTTCTAATCTGGTACAGGGTGTGATGGAGAAATACAAGATCCCGCATAGGAAATCCACGTCGTATCACCCGCAATAAAATGGCCAGGTGGAATCTATAAACAAAGTGTTCGAGTCCATTCTTACAAAGATAGTGAATATGCATCAGAAATATTGGGTTGAAAGATTACTAGAAGCTTTGTGGGCATATAGAACCACTTGGAGAAATAGCACGGGACATACACCATATGAGCTGGTATATGGAAAAGAGGTTCCGTTAACAATTGAGTTCCAGATCAAAAATTTAAGAACTGCAGTTCAGTTAGGACTAGATATCTCTGAGGCACAAAAACAACGTCTTCTCCAATTAAATGAATTAGATGAATGTCATAGAGATGATGTTCAGTAGAACATACTAATTCAGCAGCAACGCAAAAGGTGGCATGAAAAGTCTATTTAGAAAAAACAATTCCAACTAGGTAATTGGGTGCTCCTTTATGATTCTAGATTTAAAATTTTTAAAGGGAAACTCCATACACGTTGGATGGGACCTTATGAAGTGATCTGAGTATTTAAGAATGGAGCAGTAGAAGCTAAAAATATTGATGGACAAAATTCAATATTCTTGGTAAATGGACATAGATTAAAGAAGTATTTTCAGCCACTTGCCAAGAAAGATTTTACATAGCAAGTCCAACAACAATTCAGGATGGTACTGGTGAATGGTAATACCAACATTTTGAAGACATGAATCCTTCTTTCTCTTGAAAAAAATAAAAATAAATAAATAAATTTAATAGAAAAGTAAGGAAAAAAATATTCTCCTGTAATTGTGAAAATAAGTTCACTGACATGATTGCATAAGGGTCAACCTGAAAACTAACTTGCTGGTGGGAAGATCAAAAATTTCTAATAAAAAAGATTTTTTCTTGATATTTAGATATGCTAGCGACCACCGAGTAAAGGCAAGTTCATCGGGACCAACCTTTATACATTGGGGTAATTAGCATGGATCTTTTTATTCAAGTAACACTTAATTCTTGCTACAGTTATTTTTCTCGCACCACTGCAAGCAGACCTTCCAGAATTTTTTTTTCCTTTCTTCATATCCCATTTCCTAATATTCCCTTAGTTTTCCTCTTTAAAACCCAGAATGATTAACCTTCCCACATTCTTCTAAATTTACCCTACCCACTTCGTAAAAATTCCACTTTACCCTTGAATTTTTTTCCCTATCCCACTTATGTTTATCCCCTCTTGTGGTACTATTCCTAGAATCCCTATAACAAAATTCCTTCCCATTCTGAAATTTTCCCCTTTCCCACTTCTTTGTTCCCTCATGAATTCATTGAAGGATCTCATACACAAAGAGAAAAAATATGCTCTGAAGCATCAAGAAAGGGCGAAGCAAATTTCTAGTATCAGTTGAGGAAGCCATGTTAGAAGTCTAGCCTATATTTTACTTAAATTCCCTGTTCTTTTTTTTAGACAATATTCTTGCACTAGTGCAAGCATATCGTCCTATATAATAATACAATAAGAATGGTACCAATAGAACAACATAGTAAGAGGTGTAAGCAGATTGGTGCAAGCATGCACCTTGACAAAAACAGAGTACAATTTGTTCTTTTCATAAGTATATGTCATAGGAAAGTGGTCATCATGAAAGCTTACAAGAAGCCTTTTCACTTATTTAAGTAGTACTTGTGCTATCATATTAACTAGGAGAAAATTATTTAAAGTACAAGGTGTTTTTAGTTAAGAATCATGATCATTTTTAAATAAATGCTAAAGTTCTTTTTTTTTGAATTATGAAGTAGAGTGGAAATGTTTAACCATTGCTTGAACATAATTACCCCCTTTCCATCATGATCTTAGATGTCCTTCACTCATAATGATTACCTCACATAGCCATTAAAATACCGCCACAAGCCCCAATCCGGTACGATCTCAAGATGCCATGCATCCACAGCTATTTTAGTGGAGTAAGTAGGTGATAAGACGGAAAGGATGGTGGACAGTTGGATCCCTATTTATAAGAACTAGTTTTCCAGGTGATTTCATGTAATTGTTTTTTTTACTGTTCATAACCGTTAAGCCGCAATGCCACCTGTTCGAAGTGAACCCTCATCTCTCAGTGAGGTAGATAAGACTACTGAGTTTCGCAATAGTCTTGCGCTATTGCAAGACTCAGACTTTCTTCATTTTTTACAAAAATTTTGACAGGCACAATAGTGAAGTGGCCCTACAGTTCACTAAAAGTTTCAAAAATGGCCGAGTGAAAATCAGGCCTCTAAAATTCAAGGTTACGAAAGAGTTTATAGCAGCAGTGACAACGTTGGAAAGTAATGGTAAGCAGTACTTTAAAAATCAGAAGCTAGAAAGGAAGTGATGGAAACGTTTTTTCATTGACAAGAACATGAAGGTAGATTGGATGAAAGGAATTCCACGCAGTGCCCTGCTAGGACAATGGCGGGACCTCCTTTTCATCCTACAAAAATTCATAACCTACGAACGGAGATATTCCCTCACTTTTTTGTATCATTTCAGGATGTTGCAGCATTTTGAAGTTGGCCGGCATGTTCGGTGGAGGATGGATTTCACTTATTTTTTGCTTAAGAGCTTGGAAAAGATGGCCAAGAGTGTATAGGGTGCACGGGCATATTAGGCCGAAAAGAAATTATATCACCATAGCTTGATCAAAATATTGGTCCAAAAATAATTAGAAATTAAGGGCATGACCTGGAAGGCGTTGTTGAAGCAACTATATAAAAATACATCTATAGAAAAGAAGACAGTTGCTGAAAAGAAAATAGAAGACCCCGCCAGCACAAGCAAGGGCCCGAGTCTGAGTGTAAATAGGAGTCCTTCTTGCACCAGTGAAAAAAGGAAATGATCTGGAAATACAACCAATACACCTATTGAATAAACTCCTCCGACGCCACTAGTACATTAACAAACCCCTGAAGAAGCGGATTTGTTGTTAGTCCTTGCGGACGGAGCAAAATCTGTAGAGGTCAAGGATGACACTCTGTTGGCTGATTTCATTAAAAAGGTCCGGAAAAAGAATGAAGAACCTAGTGTAGAACCACTGTCCCCACAGAACATTGAATCCCCTCCTACACTAGTGCAAGAAGAAGAAGAGCGGGAAGAAGAAGAAGTGCAAGAAGAAGAAGAGCCCGAAGAAGAAGAAGGAGAGAAAGAAGAAGAAGAAGGAGAAGATGAAGAAGAAGAGGAAGAAGTGTTTACTGAAACCTCGAGGGATATTGAGGTCCTTGAATAAGATACAGCCCCTGTGAAGAGGAAGAAGACTCGGTAGCTCCTGTTTCTCGAATAGTCAAGCAAGAGCTTCAAGTGCAGAACTTAGAGCATCTCGTAGCTAAAGCGTAGAAGGAAAAAGAATAGAGTAAAGAAGAATTGATGGCGGAGATCCAAAAAATTAAAGTAGAAGTCAGAGTGTGGAAATACCTAGCTACGAAGTGTTTCAAACGACTTAGAACAGTGACAAATAAATTGAAGAAAAGAAAAAATAAGAAGTCTGAAACATTGTAGGCTGATGCTAGTATGACAGAGCAGGATTGAGCTGCAATGCTTGAAGTTTTGAAGGTTTTTTGTAGAGTTAAAGAGTTGTGTGAGGACACATAACAGCTTAGGGATGAGAGGATGTTCGCCCCCTAATTTTCTCTCTTTTTACCATTTTCCCCTTCCTAAATCATAACCATTAACCTCTGTTTCACCTCTTTTATGCATCCTCATCTTGCACCAGTCCAAGCACGGTGACATATTTCGTATAAACCTTTATTCTTCATGTTTTAATTAAATTTAGCATTAATTAAATATTTATTACATGATTTCTTACTTTTAAATCACTTTTGTAACTTATCGATATCTCCAATGGTTATTTGATAGTTAGAGTGCTTACCGTGACCACTGATCTTAGTGCAGGATCGGATCTTGCACCATTTCCAGCACAATAGATCTTCGCGGAAAATTTAAACATCCTTGATCACCACCTTGTCTTTAGCAGCTTCAGCCACGACAACACGAATGATCCAAAGGCAGCCAAGACTGAATCCGTGAGGGGAAAAAGGCTAGAGATTAGCTACGGCCGGTTTTGTTAGCTGCCTAATTTTGAAGGCCAAATGCTAAATTTTGCGATGGTTATGTAATCAGTTGAAATATTTGTTTTGGCCTTTGGCCAATAGATATATATATATATAATGTAAAATGAAAATAGGAATTAGGGGAGAGTTTTTTAGAGTGAAGTTTGATAGGTGGTAATAGGTTTTTTTGTTATCGCCCGAATCTAGGCTGGACATTGTATTAACGCATGTATTCGCCTCAATGAATTAATAAAAGGGAGCTCTGCCTCATGTTTCAAAAATTGTGTTTCTACCTTTAAGCTGATGAACTGACTAATTTAATGAGCAACGTTTTAACTTAAAAGGGAAACGTGCTGGTTGGCTAGGGCCCAGCCAACCCAGCACGTTTACCCCATTTTCTGTTTCCTGTAATCTGTGTTTATATTGTCAAAGTGTGATTTAATTTTCACCACATGTATTCCCGTCTGAGTGAAAACGGATCCACTGTGTGAAGTAGATACATTTTCTTTCCCTACAATTTACTTTCCTGCACTTGATTTCAGATTGGTTTTCCTCCACCTGGTACAAGTAGGAGAAACAAACCTGTAGCAGTGCACGTTGGTGTGATATTTCCTTTTCCTGCAATTCTGTTTAATTGGTTTTTCTGCCTGGTCCAAGTAGGAGAAATGAACCTACACCAGTGCATGTTGGTGTGATGCAGCAAGCTTTCTTACTCTACTTTCCACAATCTTCTTTCTTTCTTTAAATTATTATGATAGGATAAATGATTGTTTCTTTATTTCTGCATTTTTTTTAAGATCAGAAACATTCACTTTTATGTGTGCGATTTGATTCGATATTAAACTAGCACTTGCAATAATTGAACACTCATTTTAACGATTAAATGCTAAGTGCAGGAAGCTCTGATCTGGTGCAAGAACCAGTTTCTTGCCACAAGATCTGAGTGCTCTGAACCTTGAAAAGTTCGAGCCCTTGCATGAAGTAAAAATCCTTCAGTAAAGACACTATTTACACCTTCTACATAAATCTCTAATCCTACACTAGTGCAGGATAGATTAATGTAAGAAGGAAATCTCTAAAGAAGCAGGTTTAAGGGCCCATCTAACGAGATTGCTAAAGTTTCTCTTCTAAAGGAAAACACACACTCAGTAGATTAAACAACCATTAGTGGGAGTGATTTCCTTTTATCTTTAATTCTCTCTTGCAAATGCATACTTCCTCGTTCCAGTCTTAGATTATTTTTTATGGTTCAAGTTTCCTTTTTTCTCTTTTGTTTTGATTCTGTAATCTTTCCTTTAAAGAAAGTAGGGATTTACATTAGGAAGATTCATACCATCTCTAGCATTAGCTGTGCTTCATCTCTAAGTTTACGAATCCCTCGAGTTGACAAATTAAGTGTTGAGGAGTTTTCTTAAGTGTAATTCCTGAACCCAACAACTTGTGATGATAATAGTGACAATGATAATGATCATGGTGGGAAATGGATAGAAAACCCTCTTATCTATAGAAAAGTATTGGGTTGATCTTGAAAATGGAGAATAATAAAATATTATTGACTAAAATCTAGATCTAACCACCTGGAATACTTTATTATATTTTTGGAGAGGGAAAAAATATTTAAAATGGTTAAATATCTTTATTTACAAATAATTAACAAACAAATGATTTATTAATTATTGCAATAATATTAATAAATGTGTGAAAATTAAATAAATATTAAATAATTATTTAATAGTTATTTCAAATATTGAAATAAGGAATAATAAGAAAATAATGATTTATTTAATTATTCCTAAGTGATTTAGTCAAATGTGACAAGAAATACTTATTAAATAGTCATTTAATAAGTATTCCTAGAGAAAATTAAATAAATAATGTTTTATTTAAATATTTTCATTGGTTTTAATCAAAAATAAATTAATAAATTTGGTTTATTAAATTATTTCTTAAGTGAAAGTGATTTTACTATGGTAAAATTAAACTCACTTGGTGTATTTTTATCAATCTAGTTAGAAATGTCTAGGTGATCATATTTTGGTTATAACATCTTATGTAAACCCAAACCCATCCAATCATCTAAAATGATTTTATAAATTTTTTAATTTATTTCCTAGGCATTGACCTCGTATAAACAAAGGTTGTCTCAAGGTAGCAACACTTCCATCAAATGAAAAGTATTACATCCCAGTGTGTAATAGCTACATGACCAAATGGATGAAGCAAAGAGAATTATGATAGGCCACATAGAAGTTTGTTATTGAATTTTTTCATGAAGATGTTTTTTTCTACTATGGAGTACTAAGGGAAGTAGTCATAGATGGTGGAGCATAGTTTGCAAATAGAAAAATTAATGGAATCCTCGAGAAATACAAGGTTTAGCATCAGGTCACTTATCCCTATCACCCGCTACCAAAAGAGAAAGTAGAAAGCACCAGTAAAGTACCATAGAAAATTCTTAATAAAACTATATTTAGTCATCACTTTGATTCGGGTAATCATTTCCTAAATCCTTTTGGGCCTACAGAACAACCTAGAAAACACAAGTTTTTTCCCATTCGAACTAGTGTATGGGAAGTGCCCCACGTTCCCTTTTTAATTTTAAATTAGCATGATTAGGACTACAATAGAATTTGGTTTGTAATTTTCAATAATGCATAAACATATCCTTCATAATATAATAATTCTAGTTGTGAAAACTTTTGGGAATAAATTTGGATACATGACATATTTATTACTTTCAATTAATGTGATTAATGACCTATTGTCGGCCATTTTAACGATAAATGATGGTGTTCAAATATTTATGTTGGGGGAGGGGGGGGGGGGGGGTATGTCACCCTCGATGACTATATTGTGCACTTCTTGTTATTATATGTAATTAAATATATCTATACTCACTAAATTCAAATGGAAACTTACAAAATTTGAAACACACATAAAATTATCCCCCCCGTGCTCTACAGGAAGAACAGAGAGTAGTTGTGGCTTCAATTGTTGATAATTACACCAATTACACTAGTAGAATGGGGTGTTTAGTTGTTCAACATGAACTGGAAATGTGTTTTAGTTGTAGGGAAACAACACAATTTCTAAGTGTTTAACAATGCATGTTTGGTATATTTGGAAATTTTATAGGGAATCCATCCAGGAGTTACAATATAAATTACTTAGAATTTAAATCGTGATAATTTTAGAATTAAGGAAATGGTAATTGTGGTAAAAAAATAATTAATATTGTGAGTGATATAGCTTCTACAACAGGCACAATGTTGGTGTTCAAGATGGACATCGTTG
>JAXQQM020085535.1:225000-242500 GCA_034641835.2 Pinus albicaulis
GTCCCTTTCTCCCCTAATCCTCCTCACGCCCCTCCCCACTCACCTCTCTCCCCTCTCTCCCTTCATTCCTCCCTCTATCGCTTCATTTTTAGAACCTCATGTGGGTAAAATTGAATTCCTTTAGATTAGAATGGAAGAAAATCCATGAAAAATATTTTGTAAATAAATATTCAATAATAGGTAATAAATGGAATTTTATACATGGAAATGAGGAACCTAGAAATGAGACTCTTTCCAAATAAAAGCTCAATGGTAATGAGATTTGATAATTCTTTCAAGATAAGAATTCTAGATAAAATTCCAGAAAAGCTTAACCAATGGCAGATAAATTTACATTAAGTTTCTCTCTCTCTCTCTCTCTCTCTCTCTCTCTCTCCCCTCTCCCCCCCGCCTCTCTACCCCTCTCCCCCCCCCCCCCCCGCCTCTCTACCCCTCTCCCTCCTTCTCTACCTACCTCCATCCCTCTCTCTCTCTCTCTCTCTCTCTCTCTCTCCCATTCCCCTCTCCCCTGCCCCACTGCCCCTCCCCTCCTCTCTCTCCCTCTCTCTCTCTCTCTCTATCTCTCTCCCACTCTCCCTCTCCCCCCCACTCTCTCTGTCCCCTCTCCCTCTCCCATCCCCCCCTCTCTCTCCCTCTCTCTCCCTATCCCTCTCTCCCACTCCCTCTTCCTCTCACTCCACCTCCTCGTCCCTCCCCTCCCCCTACCCCTCTCCAACTCTCTCTATCTCTCCCTCTCTCCATATCCCTCAATCCCGCTACCTCTCTCTCTCTCTCTCTCTATCTCTCTCTCTCTCCCCCCACCTCTCTCTCTATCTCCCTATATCGACTATCTCTCCCCCTCTCTCCCCCAATTCTCTCTCTCTCTCTCTCTCCATCCCCCCCCCCCCCCCCCGCACACCTGTTAGCTCCCCGTAATTTTCTAGATTGATTGAGATACAAATGGACAGGGGTAAAATCAAACCAAGCTTTGGAATCCAAGGACCTAGCCTTCCTGGATTCGGAGAGGGATATCTTGTAGGTGCAAAGATGTGAACTTGTTTTGCTGATTAGGGTTGATTTTAAGCTAGATGTTAAGTGCAGGGTATTTTGATTGTTTTTTCTTGCATATGATGCTTAGATAGATTTAGATAGAAAACAAGGAAGATTGCTAAGTCATTGGGAAATAGAGTCAAACAAGGTCATGATGAGTTCATCAATGGTTTCAAGAGCACTTGCATGCCAATTTTAACTTGGTTGGTGGATCTTTAACGTCGTGAAGGATCATGAGATGAACATTAAACTTGAGAACAACAAGCTAATAAAGGGAAAAAACAAAATCCTCTATATACTTGTAAACTGAGGGAGTTAGTGCTGTAGGGTAAAATGCTCGGGTTGTTGGTTATCATATATCCCTCTCAGAGCTTTCTGGTGGCCAAGGCCGACAGTAAGATTAGTTGTATAGTTCACAAAGATGGCATATGCATGTTCATATTAACTTAAAGCCACTTGATAGAAAAATATAGAATACTACCTCTTTAATGATCTTAAAGTCCTTTGGAGAGCACTAGGCAGCAAAGCAGCATTTCTCCTTCACCAGCTCCAAATCTAGGTCCTGCAATCAATTAAAGCACCCATGTAATTTCTAACATGTTAGCCCCCTATAAATTTTTTGACAAGAAAACGGGGGGCTAAAATGTTTTTGAGCCTTCAAGGAATGCATTTCCCCTGAAAACACATCATCCTTGAAGCCTCCTTATGCCCTTGTCCTTTGATAAAATCCCCACTGCTGTTTCCAGTTATAAAGCCTCCCTGATTGTGAATAAATGCCCAAAAGGCCTCCTTTTTCCCTTTATATCATCCCTCCTAAACCTCTGCTTTATCCCCTTTTACTCCTCTCTATTTCCCTCATTAACCCTCTAAACCATCTCAAGTTCCCTTTTAAACCCTTTCTCCCTCTATCGTTACCCTTCTTTGGCCTCAAATTGCATTAAAATGGGCCAAAAATCCACTTTCTACCTTATATTAAGGCCTAGCCCCTTTCAGCCTAGCCCCGCAAACCACTTCCCCACGTGACCCATGCCCAGAACCAAGCACTAATGGTCTGGGCGCTAATTGCAATCGCAACTTAAGGAGAAGTGCTTTTCTTTGTTATACGAAAAATTCTGATGCGATTGGGTTTTGGTCTTTGAGACCTTCGCCGCGATCTCCACCGTTGATCTATCACTTAGATCGGATGGCCTGGCGCTAATCGTACTCTCGCGTCCAATCGCAATCAGAACTTTCACCGTGCCACTCCTTGTTTCCCCTTGATTGTGATCCCTTAACCAAATCACAGCCGTTCATCCATTCCAAGATCCAACGGTCCAGATTTGTTTCGATCCCCTCCCATAGCTCCTCTCGTTTCTCCTCGTTGATTGTTTCTCCACTGTTGATCTATTACCCGGATCTGACGACTAGCGCTCAATCGCAACGTGCACGTCGCCCCTCTTCACTAACCCCTCCGATTAACCATGGGTTGTCGATCTATTTCCAGATCTGACGACTGGCGTGTAATCGCTAATCGCCAATCAGAACTTCTTGTTGCGCCACCCTTCCATTTCCTCTGATTGCGATTTCCTGATTTGATCTGAGCCATTGATCTCTTCAAATCCAACGGTCCAGATATCATCGCTCCCCGCCTGTCTTCCCCCACCGATTTAATCTCCACTGTTGATCTTCTGCGCGATCCAACGGTTGGTGCTTAATCGTACCATCGCTCCAATCGCAATGGAAAGTGTTAATGTGTCACCCCGCTGCCTCCCCCGATTGCGATCCCCCGATCTGATCATAGCTTTCTGTTCATCCGATATCAACGGCCCATATTGCATCGCATCTTCCCCCATGTCTCTTCCATCAGAACTTCCCCAAGGTTCATATTTTAACCTCCATCGTTGATCTCCTCCTGAGATCTAACGGCTCAAAACTAATCGCCCTCCACCCATGTCGGGTGCCACATCAAGCCCCGTTTCATATCTTTTGCATGCATTCCATTTTTTTTTCATTGCAAAATCTCGAGCCTTTGTTCTGCATAAATATTATATCATTGCGCCCACCTTTAAACTTTAATGTTTTTATATTGAAGTTCACGGCATTTCTCCACCATTTCCATCACATCCACAGCGTTTGCCTCTGTTACGCCACCGTTCCTTCGGGACTTCAAGGAAAATCTTCCGCCACCATCCCTAGATTTCATGATTGAGTTATTTCATTATACAAGAATCACAGAGAGACCATTATAGCGGCCCAGTGAAGCAGCAGAGATGGATTTGAAGGATTTAAGCCCGTAAATGAAGATTTAAAATGCTAATCTTGCGTTCGAAGGATTGACGCATAGTTCTAGGACCAAAGAGTGCACCAACAAGTCATATCGGTGCTACATAATAGCAGAACATGTTTTATCCAGAGGTACACCTTCCTACATTGGTCTCCATGCCTCCTCGAGCCCAGAAACAGTTAATTACACTGACAGAAGCTTCTTAAAGACTGTCAGGACTGCAGTTATGGAAGCATGGAGACTTGAAGACATTTTCAGTCACCTTACTTGATTTAGAAGACAAAACAGAGGACCTTACAGCCAGAAGGACATTCAAGAAACATCATAGGTCAATCTTGTCCTGACAGAGTCTCCTAGACCATACCAAAGTACTTACAGCGATGCAGATTGCCATTAAGCAGAGTGGGCATGAAATATTTCTCCACTCTTTCTTAATGAGATCCATTTAATGAATATTACCTACCATTTTTATTATCTTCTCCTATAAGAATTCCCGAGAACATATTGTAAGGGTTGTTGTTCGGTTGTTTTTGTTGTAGTTAGAGGGATTCAGTTTCGACTGTTAGAACAGTCTTGGGATGGAATAACAGAGTAGTTTGTAATGTAGTAGGCTGGGAGGAGAAAGTATAGTCTGTGACAGCCATTGACCTCAGTGTATGTGACTGGTTTTGCATCAATTAATCAAGTTTCACAGGATCCTGGTCTATTACTATTGGTGATGTTTTCTCTAACACTGTTATTACATTTTTCATGTTGTTCATTGGTCTTCTGGCTTGCATCATAAATATAGCATAGGATTTACCCTTGTTAGGTACCCTATGTTTCTGCTTTCCTTGCCTTTAATGTTTTCTACTAATAGTGAATCTAAGAGTAAATTCAGCTAATTTAATCAGTGTAGCGGTTCCATAGGCTACTAGCTGATGTATGAATTCGGGGTTTGCTGCTTGGATATTCTTGCTGGTGTCAAAGCATTGAAGGTTCAAATTCCTTCTCTGATCTATAGACCCTGGCTCTGTTAAAATTATCTATTTTTTCCCTTGGAGTATGCTAAAGCTGACCTGGAGTTAAACGACCTCTGGTTTGATCTATAAGTTTCCCCTTTTTCCCTCCATCGAAAGTTGCCTTTGATTATGTCCAAGCAGGTATGGAGTTAAATTACCTCTAACTTGATCTATAGATATAAATTGGTTTTCTTTCCTTCTTTCATTTTCAATCCTTAATGTTCCATTCCATCATCTATCTAAAAGATCCTTTAGTGTAGATGACTTTCCCTCTGAAAGCCTTGGCTAGTTGTTGCAAGTAATTCTCATTTCATGACTCCATAGCCCAATGGATGGCACATTCCTAACCTATCCTCTTTTGCTGAAACATCCTGCTTCTCTGTTCCTTTCCTTCCATTACTTTCTC
The DNA here is from genome assembly GCA_034641835.2 of Pinus albicaulis. NCBI lineage: Eukaryota > Viridiplantae > Streptophyta > Pinopsida > Pinales > Pinaceae > Pinus > Pinus albicaulis. The sequence continues at coordinate 229,700 of JAXQQM020085535.1, forward strand.
AGTCTATGATCTCATGACCCAACCCAGCAACCAACCAACCAAATCATTTTAAACCCCCTTTGCGCTTCATACCTAGCCTAATATCTCATTTGAGCTTCAAAGATATACCATTCTTTGTTTTATTGGAGAGAACCCTCTCCAGGTCTAGGAGGGCTAGATCCTACGACCCCAAAGTGGTTATGATGTTGTCTCATCTTTTGGTCTTGCCAATTTGGCCAAAACATGGGAACCCCAACATAGTGGCGACTCCACTGGGGAAGAGACCACTTTGCCTTTAGATTGGCATCTAATTGCTGATGGTGGACAACAACCTGCTTCAAACATTCATATACATCTAGAAACTCTACACTCCATGACTCCCAAAAGACTCAATGACTCCACTGGTGGAGGAATCTGAACTGGTTGAGAAGAAGCAGTAGCCTTCTTTACATGAATATGAATCCAAACATGGACATGGATACAAAGTATGATGCTTTGTATGACCAATTAGATGAATTAACAGAAACGTTTGGTAAAGTACTGGACATGTATATGGCTAATCTGAATGCAAATGATGATTATTTAGAATAGCCCATGCCTCTTCCAGAACAAGAACAAACTCAAGACCGAGAAGATTAGCAAGACATGTATGATGCTCAGGAGTCTATAGAAGATGAAGAGGAAAGTGATCAGGAACTGCCTGATTGCTTACCTATGTCTTGCATTACACTGACTAGAGAATATCAGGACCTAATAGCAAAGGCTAATAGGGAGCGCTACCTTGAGGAAACAAGGGATCACATAGAAGAGGCAGAATCTGATGTGGAAGAGGAGGCTCAAGAAAACATCCAGCCTCAAAATCAGCTAATACAAGAGAAAGAGGATTGTTGTTCTTCTGTCCATGATGAGAGGAAAAACCCTCCTTTGACAGAAGAAGAGATTGATCAGATATTAAACCAGCAGCCCACTTCTGAAATCTTTTGTAGAACACACACTCTTGCTCATTCATCTTACGAGTTTGATGAAATAGATCCAAACAGATCCTCTGAGAATCAGAACAAAGAAAGACCTGTTGAGCATCCAGAATGGTTGACTTGGTCGAGCCAACATATTTATGACACTGATGGGGAGAGCTACGACAGTATAATAGTAGATGAAGATTCTTTGAATCTTCATTCTACTTTACCATAGATCATCAGTGAGACTGGAAACCAGTAGCCTTCCTTTCCAAAAGATGAGGAGGAAAGCAAAGAAGAGACTCTTGAGCAAGATGAAAATAACGAGCCTTCTCTGGAAAAAGAGGAAGTAATGGAACAAGCCCCTGCTCAAGAATACATGGACCTTTTCACAAAGCTCAGAACATCAGAGCCAAATATATCAGAGCTCCAAGAGGACTCAGCTGCCATATATGATGAGTCCTCCAGTTCAAAAGATGAAGGAGACACTCTTTCTCAAGAGAGTTTTCTTCTCAATCTAGTGGAAGAAGAAGAGATCCTGGTTGAGGCCTGCCTGCCAGATATTCATAGCCAAGTATCCTTTCATGATCCTTATGTTCATTTCCTGCACACTTTTGAAGAAGGATCAAAGGTCTTGTTGAGCAGCATGTTGTAGACAGCAAGAAAATTTTTTGTAGCTGCTGTTGTGGAACAAAAAGAGTGGGAGCTGCCCTACCTATCCAGCCTGCTCAAGGAGCTGAGAAAAAAGGACCAGTCATGGGATCACTTGATGGACTGGTTACATTGGAAGACAATGCTTGTAAGCTAGACTTGTAAATATTCCAGTTAGAGTAGGTTACATAGGAAAATCTCAATAAAGCTCAGTCTGTGAGCATGTAGTTAGTTGTTTTAATTTCTGCAAAGTCCAACAAGTCAGATAGTCTAATCCTAGCTTGATTGTTTTCAATTTATGTCTTAGAATGTAGAGAAGAAGTCTGCTAAACCATTTAATCCTAGAAGATATTAGTTTAGGCAGAGAAACTATGAGACCAACAGTTTAATCTGGTCTCATGGAGTGATAAGGGTAGAAATATAATAGGTTTATTTTCCTGCTTGTAAAAATTGATGATGTAAAGGGTCTGCAAGTCCAAATGCGCCCAGAAGAAAAAATGTTAGGACTATAGTCTGGGTAGGAAGTTGTTTGGGAGAATTTTTACTGTTGATATGATGTTTTCATGTTTTGTGGCAGTTGATCCAAGAAATAAAGGGATGGGTCAAGTACTAGGCATTTGGCCTACACCAAAGATCACTTTCTGGATTCTTGACTCCTTCAAGAAGAATCCATCCCCATGTGGAGCCACTCTTAGCCCCCTATAAATTTTTTGACAAGAAAATGGGGGGCTAAAATGTTTTTGAGCCTTCAAGGAATGCATTTCCCCTGAAAAAACATCATCCTTGAAGCCTCCTTATGCGCTTGTCCTTTGATAAAATCCCCACTGCTATTTCTAGTTATAAAGCCTCCCTGATTGTGAACAAATGACCAAAAGGCCTCCTTTTTCCCTTTATATCATCCCTCCTAAACCTCTACTTCATCCCCTTTTACTCCTCTATATTTCCCTCACTAACCCTATAAACCATCTCAAGTTCTCTTTTAAACCCTTTCTCCCTCTATCGTTACCCTTCTTTGGCCTCAAATTGCATTAAAATGGGCCAAAAATCCACTTTCTACCTTATATTAAGGCCTAGCCCCGCAAACCACTTCCCCACATGACCCGCGCCCAGAACCAAACGCTGATGGTCTGGGCACTAATCACAATCACAACTTATGGAGAAGCACTTTTCTTTGTTATACAAAAAACTCTGATGCGATTGGGTTTTGGTCTTTGAGACCTCCGTTGTGATCTCCACCGTTGATCTATCACTTAGATCGAACGGCTCGATGCTAATCGCACTCCCGCGTTCGATCGAAATTAGAACTTTCACTGTCCTGCTCCTTATTTCCCCCTGATTGCGATCCCTCGACCAAATCACAGCCGTCCATCCATTCCAAGATCCAACGCTCCAGATTTGTTTCACTCCCCTCCCATCGCTCCTCTCGTTTCTCCCCGCCGATTGTTTCTCCACCGTTGATCTATTACCTGGATTCGACGACTGGAATTCAATCACAACACACCCGTCGCCCCTCTTCACTAACCCCTCTGATTAAGCGTGGGCCATTGATCTATTTCCAGATCCGACAGCTGGCGTGTAATCGCTAATCACCAATCGGAACTTCTTGTTGCACCACCCTTCCATTTCCTTTGATTGTGACTTCCTGATTTGATCTGAGCCGTTGATCTCTTCAAATCCAACAGTCCAAATCTCATCGCTCCCTGCTTGTCTTCCCCCATTGATTTAATCTTCGTCGTTGATCTCCTGCGTGATCCAACGGTTGGCGCTTAATCACACCATTGCTACAATCGCAATTGCAAGTGTTAATGTGTCACCCCGCTGCCTCCCCTGATTGCGATCCCCCGATCTGATCATAGCCGTTCGTTCATCCGATATCAATGGCCCATATTGCATCACGTCTTCCCCCATGTCTCTTCCATTGGACCTTCCCCAAGTTTCATCTTTTAACCTCCGTCGTTGATCTCCTCCTGAGATCTAACGGCTCAAAACTAATTGCCCTCCACCCATGTTGGGCCCCACATCAAGCCCTGTTTCATATGTTTTGCATGCATTCCATTTTTTTTTCGTTCCAAAAGCTCGAGCCCTTGTTCTGCATAAATATTATATCATTGCGCCCAACTTTAAACTTTAATGTTTTTATATTAAAGTTCACGGCATTTCTCCACCATTTCCATCACATCCACAGCGTTTTCCTCTGTTACGCCACCATTCCTCCAGGCCTTCAAGGAAAATCTTCTGCCACCATCCCTAGATTTTATTATTGAGTTATTTCATTATACAGGAATCAAAGACAGACCATTATAGAGGCCCAGTGAAGCAGCAGAGACGGATTTGAAGGATTTAAGCCCATAAATGAAGATTTAAAGTGCTAATCTTGCGTTCAAAGGATTGAGGCGTAGTTCTAGGACCAAAGAATGCACCAGCAAGTCATATCAGTGCTACGTAACATAAAAGAATGTTTTCTTCAGAGGTACACCTTCCTACATCAGTCTCCATGCCTCCTCGAGCCCAAAAATAGTTAATTACACTGACAGAAGCTTCTTAAAGACTATCAGGACTGTAGCTATGGAAGCATGGATACCTGAAGACCTTTTCAGTCACCTTACTTGCTTTAGAAGACAAAACAGAGGGCCTTACAACCAGAAGGACATTCAAGAAACATCAGAGGTCAATCTTGGCCTGACAGAGTCTCCTAGACCATACCAAAGTACTTACAGTGATGCAGATTGCCATTAAGCAGAGTAGGCATGAAATCTTTCTCCACTCTGTCTTAATGAGATCCATTTAATGAATATCACCTACCATTTTTATTCTCTTCTCCTATAAGAATTCCCAAGAACATATTGTAAAGGTTGTTGTTCGGTTGTTGCTGTTGTAGTTAGAGGGATTCAGATTCGACTGTTAGAACAGTCTTGGGAGGGAATAGCAGAGTAGTTTGTAATGTAGTAGGCTGGGAGGAGAAAGTATGGTCTGTGATAGCCATTGAGCTTAGTTTATGTGACTAGTTTTGCATCAATTAATCAAGCAAATTTCACAGGATCTTGGTCTATTACTATTGGTGATGTTTTCTCTAACATTGTTATTACATTTTTCATGTTGTTCATTGGTCTTCTGGCTTGCATCAGAAATATAGCATAGGATTTACCCTTGTTAGGTACCCTATGTTTCAGCTCTCCTTTCCTTTAATTTTTTCTGTTGATAGTGAATCTAAGAGTAAATTTAGCTAATTTAACCAGTGTAGCGGTTCCATAGGCTGCTAGATGATGTATGAATTCGGGTTTTGCTGCTTGGATATTCTTGCTAGTGTCAAAGCACTGAAGGTTCAAAGTCCTTCTCTGATCTATAGACCATGGGTCTGTTAAAATTATCTATGTTTTCCCTTGGAGTATGATAAAGCTAACCTGGAGTTAAATGACCTCTGGTCCTATCTATAAGCTGCCCCTTTGTCCCTCCATCGAAAGTTTCCTTTGAGTATGTCCAAGCAGGTCTGCAGTTAAGTGACCTCTGACCTGATCTATAGACAGAAATTGGTTTTCTTTCCTTCTTTCATTTTCAATCCTTAATGTTCCATTCCATCATCTATCTAAAAGATCCTTTAGTGTAGGTGACTTGCCCTCTGAAAGCCTTGGCTAGTTGTTGCAAGTAATTCTCCTTTCATGACTCCATAGCCCAATGGATGGCACATTCCTAACCTATCCTCTTTTGCTAAAAAATCATGCTGCTCTGTTCCTTTCCTTCCATTACTTTCTTAGTCTATGATCTCATGACCCAACCCAACAACCAACCAACCAAATCATTTTAAACTCCCTTTGCGCTTCATACCTAGCCTAATATCTCAATTTGAGCTTCAAAGATATACCATTATTTGTTTTATTGGAGAGATCCCTCTCTGGGTCTAGGAGGGCCAGATCTTAGGGCCCCAAAGTGTTTATGGTGTTGTCTCATCTTTTGGTCTTGCCAATCTGGCCAAAACATGGGAACCCCAACATAACATAACATACATTTCCTATCAATTAAGCCAATATATAATAAACATTTAATTTGTGCACATATAAGCCATTCATCTCATGCTATATAAGTGATTAAACAATAATGACAATATCAACGCATAGAATGGACAAAACAGATACAGTTCTATTGATTTATAAAAAAGGAGGATTACAACCGTCGGTTGCACCAAGCCCTCCTAAGCCTTCCAATCTCTCTATCTCTCAAAGTGGTGATGTCTTGATCAACAAGTTCTCAATGAACCTCTTTGACCTTTTACCTTCACACTACAACAATTATCTCTACTTCACAAGTATTCGAAAACTTGACAATCCTTCGACCTTGAACCAAGAGCCTTCAACTCCATTTTATAGGAGATGGAGAGAGCAATCATTGCCCTTCTCTTTCCACCAGTTTTGAATAGAAAAAACCAAGATGTTTCCCCAACCTCCATGCTTCTACCTTCTTTGAAATTTCAGTTGTTTATGGAAATACCCAATAAGAGATTAGTGCTTTGCAGTTTCCTTTTTGTACTGACTCTCTTGTGAGAAAAAGCTGGAGATTCAAATCATTCTTTGCGGGTTTTTCCCATTTCAAACTTAAAACATGGGTAAAGTTTCCCTCTAGTGTAAATAGGGCATTTCCCTAGCCACTAACACGGTCTATTCACTGATCAGCTGCGTTATAACGCTCTTTTGTTGTTATAGAGGGGCGCTACCTTCGCAGAAATAGGTTTAATTTAGGTCTTTGTATTCCTTCCATATTTTTCTTCTCCTCTGAGCTGATGAGGAGGTATTTTGACCTGTAACAGATACCCCCTAAAGTGTGAGGTCAAAGATGAAGACATGGTCGAAATAATTTACAATGTGTGTAGTAGAGATAAAGAGATTGAAAGACTGAGGAAAACCTGAAACAACAACATATGTCAGAAAATATAGTATTTGCCTTGAGTCGGGCATTCCCATGCTCAGTAGCTCAAACAACATGATTTCTCTAGAATAGAGATATGAAGAATCTATCCACCGATAAGAACAATGTGGGAGTGTCTTTCATAACAGGATCAGGTTGAAGAAGCTGTCTCCATAAACAATATCGCAACTTGGGGAAGGGAAACATTTCCTATCAATTAAGCCAATATATAATAAACATTCAAGTTTTCTACATCTAAGCCATTAATCTCATGCTATATAAGTGATTAAACAATAATGACAATATCAACGCATAGAATGGACAAAATAGATACAGTTCTATTGATTTATAAAAAACGAGGATTACAACCGTCGGTTGCACCAAGCCCTCCTTAGCCTTCCAATCTCTCTATCTCTCAAAGTGGTGATGTATTGATCAAAAATTTCTCAATGAACCTCTTTGACCTTTGAACTTCACACTACAACAATGATATCTACTTCACAAGTAATCGAAAACTTGACAATCCTTTGACCTTGAACCAGAAGCCTTCAACTCCATTTTATAGGAGATGGAGAGAGAAATCATTGCCCTTCTCTTTCCACCAGTTTTGAATAGAAAAACCAAGATGTTTCCCCAACCTCCATGCTTCTGCCTTCTTTGAGAGTTCAGTTGTTTATGGCAATGCCCAATAAGAGATTAGTGCTTTGTAGTTTCCTTTTTGTATTGACTCTCTTGTGAGAAAAAGTTGAAGATTCAAATCATTCTTCGTGGGTTTTTCCCGTTTCAAACTTAAAACATGGGTAACGCTGCCCTCTAGTGTAAACAGAGCATTTCCCTAGCCACTAACACGGTCTATTCACTGATCAGCTGCATTATAACGCTCTTTTGTTGTTATATAGGGGCGTTACCTGGGCATAAATAGGTTTAATTTAGGTCTTTGTATTCATTCCATATTCATCTTCTCCTCTGAGCTGATGAGGAGGTATTTTGACCTGTAACAGATGCCCCCTAAAGTGTGAGGTCAGAGATGAAGACGATGGCTGAAATATTTTACAATGTGTGTAGTAGAGATAAAGAGATTGAAGGACTGAGGAAAACCTAAAAAAACAACATATGTCAGAAAATATAGTATCTGCCTTGAGTCGAGCATTCCCATGCTCATTAGCTTAAACAACATGATTTCTCTAGAATAGAGATATGAAAAATCTGTCCATCAATAAGAACAATGTGGGAGTGTCTGTCATAACAAGATCAGGTTGAAGAAGCTGTCTCCATAAACAATATCGCAACTTGGGGAAGGGAAACATTTCCTATCAATTAAGCCAATATATAATAAACATTTAAGTTGTGCACATCTAAGCCATTCATCTCATGATATATAAGTGATTAAACAATAATGATAATATCAACGCATAGAATGGAAAAAATAGATACAGTTCTATTGATTTATAAAAAAGGAGGATTACAACCGTCGGTTGCACCAAGCCCTCCTTAGCCTTCCAATCTCTCTATCTCTCAAAGTGGTGATGTCTTGATCAAAAAGTTCTCAATGAACCTCTTTGACCTTTGACCTTCACACTACAAAAATGATCTCTACTTCACAAGTATTCGAAAAATTGACAATCCTTCGACCTTGAACCAAGAGCCTTCAACTCCATTTTATAGGAGATGGAGAGAGCAATCATTTCACTTCTCATTCCACCAGTTCTGAATAGAAAAAACCAAGATGTTTCCCCAACCTCCATGCTTTTGCCTTCTTTGAGAGTTCAGTTGTTTATGGAAATTCCCAATAAGAGATTAGTGCTTTGTAGTTTCCTTTTTGTACTGACTCTATTGTGAGAAAAAGCTAGAGATTCAAATCATTCTCCATGGGTTTTTCCCATTTCAAACTTAAAACACAGGTAGCGTTGCCCTCTAGTGTAAACGGAGCATTTCCCTAGCCACTAACCCAGTCTATTAACTGATCAGCTGTGTTATAACGCTCTTTTTTTGTTATAGAGGGACGTTACCTTGGCAGAAATAGGTTTAATTCAGGTCTTTGTATTCCTTCCATATTTGTCTTCTCCTCTGAGCTAATGAGGAGGTATTTTGACCTATAACAGTTAGAAGATTTATAAGCATAGAAAAAGAGTCAAAGGCTTAAGAAAAACCTAATCCATTTGATTTTAGACTGAAAGCAGAGAATACCAAGACAACATTCAGATAAAACATAGAAAGGCAAAAAACTTATTTAATCTTTCATGGAATTTATCATCAAGAGCAGAAAAAAATTAAGATGCATAAGTAACTATAACCATAGAAGGAGAGAAAACCCTAACATCCATAGTTACAGCTATGAAAGTTCCTTGAAAAAAATTTAGCTAAAAAGGCAAAGAGCATGGTTATGATAGACTTCCTTGACAAACTATAGGCAAATCTGCTTCAAAAGATGATTTCAAGAGCAGAGTATTTTAGTGGTAACAATATGCAGGGCTAGCCATAAATCATAATTGATACTAACTGATCTAAATCATTCAAGAAATGGATAGGCCAAAAACTTCTAAGAGAGCAAGAGATGAATTCCCTAACATATCTTAGCAGAAGAAAACATTAAGGCAATGAAGGAAACAAACAGATCTAAGGTGCCATTAACAAACATATCTTAGTCTAAATTTTTTGTCCTACTGCAGCATAGATGGATGTAAAACATATGAGAAACTTAGAAAACATTAACAAGAGAAAAATTCACCATCAACCAAGCCTATGGATCTTGTAAACGGTCCTTCTCCATCAACAATCAAATTAGATCATGCATAAGCTCCAAGACATCAATTTCTCATTAAAGGCTTCAAGGGGCTATGTATTGCTTCAGCATAAGTCACCAAAATCCAACTAATACATAAGAGCCTCATGCTCTATTTATGGAGCAAATGACGAGGTGGAAACCCTAAGTGGCTTCCAGAAACCCTAATTTAGCCATAAATGTCATAAATGTGTTTAATGACCATGCAAGGCCCAAGACACATAAGAGATAAGATAATAAATGAAAAAAATCAAAACATAACTCCCAAATCAAATTAAGAGTGATTTGTCCAGAAAAAAAATTAAAAAACCAATTTTTCATTAATCAGTGTCTTTTGTTGACTTTTTGGCCTATGTCAATCTATTTGCATAGTGCCACTTTTGCAAAAAATAGGTTGTTTTGCAACTAGCTTTTGAACCACTTCCTGATGTCGTATTTGGCTCTGTGATAGCTCGTTGGAAAGCTTGAAGAGTATAGTTTAGAAAAATGCTTGTGATTTATTGATCCAGTCCTTGTAACCCTATCAAAAATGAAAAAATATCCAGCCTATAATTTGCTAAGTGCCAGGCCCAAAACAGGGGCAGAAAGGTGTTTTTTGAACATTTGAGGGGTCAAAACATCTCCAAATCCTTTGAATTTTTTTGTGGATGATGTTTAGGTCATAAAAAATCCAAAAATTTCAATCTTGACTTCAGAGGATGCCCCAAAGTTTTGCGTACCGCCAGTGGCGCTGTGCAAAGTAGGCCAAAATTTTAGAAAAAACAAAATCTTCTTCAAATTTCCTCAAAATTGGTGTGGACCCTCCTTAGATGTTTCTAGATAGTTTCTGAAAATACTCAACCAAAATTCCAAGGCTATCATGCTCATTTGGGCTTTTTAGGTTTTTTATCTCAAGGAGGGCTTCTTTGAGTTTGGAATTTACAAGCATGCTTTTATTTGCGTAATGCTTGGTCATCTTCTTTTGTAGCTCTAGGCTTTCATTTTCCTTCGTTATCTTGGCCTCTAGGTGCATGCCTTTCCTTTCAAGCCTTGCAGTTGATGTAGCTGGCAAGGTCCCTTAACTCTTGGAGGTAGCAAACACTTGCCTTGGGCCTCTTTGGTATATACATGCAAGAGGTGTCATATTTGTGTCACTAGTTTCTTTGGCCTGACTGGGATCATCTTTATTTTCTGCCATGTCATCACCCTCTTGCTCACTGATGGGTTGGTTATTTTCATGACTGCCATGAACTCTTTCTTCTTGGTTTCTTGGTCCTTTATTGTCTTCCTCATCATCTGTCCTTTTTTCTTCTTCTGTTGCTGCTTCGTCTTCTCCTTCTTCATTCTCTTCTTCTGTTGCTGCTTCTTCTTCACTTTCTTCATTCTCTTCTTCTTCTTCTTTATTACTTGCTAGCTCATTTGCATCATTACCCTCACTGTTATGTTCATTCCCCTCTTCTTCATCATCATTTTCCTCCTTTTCATCATCTTGTTCATTACTTCTACTGTCACCTTGGCCTTCAAATTTATCATTAACCTCTGCACTTGATTCACTTTCACTTTGTTCATCATTATCACCCTCCTTTGTTTCCATATCTTCTGCCTTTGACATGGTGATTAGGGCTGATGGATAAACTAGGGTTTGGAGGGGCCAAATGAAAATGGTGGTCAGCTCTTCACAAATGAGTGGTGTTGTGGTGGGGTACATGGCTGAGTGCCTTTGAGGTTTGATGAAGGTTTTATTTTTATATGAGATGCAACCTCCCTAATTCACTCTCCCTCAAGTGACAATTTTGTTCAAGGAGGAAAAAAAAAAATAGAGGTTTATTTTGCATTGAAGACCTATGGTTTTCTCAAATTAGATTTTATTCGAAAAAATTACTTGAGGAGGAAAGAAATAGACCACCTACCACTTTTTACTCCTCTGCAGGCTTTGGAGGTGACTCGACGTGTCTTTGAGATTTTGGGCAAGTTTTCTTGTAAGTATGGAGGAAATTCTGAATTTTGCGTAGCGCCAGCTATTTGCGTAGTGACACCCTCCACTTTTCACAGTGCAGTGTAGAAATGCACTATGAAAAACCCTTTTTGTGCAACGCCATGGTCTTATTTGTGCAGCACTAGTCATTTGCGCAATGCCACTTCAGCAGAAAAATGGGTCAACTTAAAACCAAGGGTTGATGACCTTCCATATGTCGGATTTAGGCCCGTGATAGCTCTTTGGAAAGCTTGACTTTTATACTTTCAAAATATATCATTTTTTTACTATTTGGAGTTTATTTTCCTAGTCGAAAATTTATTTTCCAAATGCTGGTAAAAAAAAAGTACTGAATGATGGTGCAGAAATGCAGAGTGTTGGTGTAGACCACTTTGGGATGCCTTCCTCAACTCCAAATTGAGCTCATGATAGCTCATTGGAAATTTTTTCAAGTATATTTATCCTTTGTTTCATCAAGAAAGTCATTTGGACAATCCAGCTGTGATAAACCTTGATTTTCCCAAGGTCACTCCAGCAGTGCATAAATTCTCCTGTGACACCTGTATTGTTTACATTGCTCCCAAACCATCATACCTGTGTCAAAAATTAAAGAGGTTTTTCTTCTTGGCCCTATGATGGACAAAAACCTCTCTGAAATTTTCCAAATTCATCTCTTTTTGATCAGAAACACATTTTTAAACAAAACTGGCCCTAGGTGTGGCAAATGACTTGGCCCTTGGAATGAATTTTTGGAAAATGAGGGAGGCATGATGTTTATGAGCTGGTATGGAATTATACTTGCTGATATGATCTATCAAATGAATCCTTTGCTCCTATGCTTCTTTTCCATGTCAAACCCTAGCTTAGTTGGAAGAGGAAATTAGGGTTTGGTGTAGGGGATTTAGGACTGCCTTGCAGAGGGAGGGGAATGAAGGGGTTATGGGTTGTCTAAATTCTTGGGGAAATTTTGGGGGATAGGGATAGATGTTAGGGAGTATGGGAAAGTGGAATTTACATAATTGAGTGAGGGGAAGGGGTCCAAGAGGTCAAAACATAGGCCTAGTCTCAAAAAGTCTCAAATTGTGGCAATAGACTAGGTTTTGTAGAAAAATGATGATTTTGAGGGATAGGAGTGATGGGAAGTGTTTATGAAGGTATATTAAGGATAGGAGGAGGTGTAGGAGCATCAAGATATAAGCCTTGTTGATGATTTAACCATGGATTTCATGAAACCAAGAAAATTTCCCTTGAAAACAGGCATGCTGCCTCTCCTTTGCTATAAGTGTCTTTAGTGATGATTTGGCCTCTTACCTTACCTAGTTCTCTACTGATATCCACCTTGAAAACCCTTGCAGAAATGTCAAATTGGGTAGTTTTCCTTTGCAGACTTTGTGCTTGGCCAAAAAGGCCTTCCTTGGAAGATTTTTTGATCCCCTTTCGACAACCACTTGTTGATCTTCATCCTCTTTGATTGTACCTTTTCGGCATATGAAAAATAGTGAGTTAGATCACTAAAACAACCCTACAACCTATGAAACCCTAAATGACCTAGTGGGAGGCTCTTTGGACGTGGTCTTTGCTTG
>JAXQQM020085535.1:247500-295078 GCA_034641835.2 Pinus albicaulis
GAGCTCTCATGTGTTTAAAATGAGGGCAAGGCAGCCATTGTTGAACATGTATATGATTATTGATTTTGTGTCTGCTTAGACTATTTGTAGTCCCGGCTATTTAGCTGAGTTGCAGTGCTGTTTAGCACGAGGGATTCCTATTTAGGATTTCCTCTCCTTCTTGAGAGGCCTCTTGAGGGATTAAATCCAGGCTCAAGGCCAAAGTAATGTCCCAAATGGAGAAATTTCTGCAATGCCGGGAATATCTTGAGATATTCCTATTTTCCACCTCTGGGAGTATTAACAATCAACACTGAACTATTTCAAAGATTGATTGCAGGGGAATTTACTGGATATGTCATTTTCACAAGGAAGAATGAGATCCAAAGGCTACTTGGCTCACTAGAAGACTCTCCCAATATAACTTTTCAAGAGCTAATAATTCCCTTCAATGAATTTTTGCCAGAGCTGCCCATGAGGACGTTGTATAAGGAAGCCCATGTGAAAATAAGGCAATCCAGTGCTAGGATGCCTTTTAATATGCCTGATACAAACTCCATAAAGGATATAAGAACAAAGAAATAACCTTAAGCAGGTTATTTAGATCTCCCACAAGAATCTTCAGCAGCTGAACACTTCAACAAGTAGCATCCGTGAAATAATGACTCATGTAATGCAAGAAGAGTGCAAATTTGATATATAATATACAGCAGCAAATGTAATACAAATTCCTAGAGGAAAATGCTTCTCAAGGTGAGCTCAAAGAAGCCTCAAAGGGAAATCTACATTAAACAAGTGAACACCCTGCTACATGATCCAGCTACTCAATAACTGTGCAGTCTATGAGGGAAAATGACTGCAGACTGATATATATAAAATGATATAACAATACATGCTCAAATAAAGATGGGGGAGAAAGATATGATGTTAGGTCCCTATATCACTAGTATAGTCCCTTATTGTTGTTAGTATAAACCCCTTATTGTTATTATTGTACCCTTGTAACCCCCATTTTGTTATTATTGTGCCCTTAAATTATTATTGTTAGGTCGGCTAGGATTACATTGTGGCCCACTAGGATTACATTATGGCCCCATGGACTCTTATATATAGAAAGGAGGTTTGTAAATTGGATCATCCAAGAATTTTTCATTTATGTAATGTATTGGAGGTTTCCCCCTCGAAGTGGCTTATTTCTAAGGCATTGATATCTCTTTTCTTCTATTTTTGAAGCTGGTTACACAACTTTTGGTATTAGAGCTTTGGATTCTAAGGTTTTTCTACCTCAAACATGTCATTGTGGAATTTTCGCTATAACTTTTTTTCTACGAAGTTTCAGAAGCTGAAATTTTTAGGGTGCGAAGCCTAAATATTGAGGAACATCGTCAAAATATTTCTGAGCTTGGTTTTCAATATGTTTGGAGATATGATCTATGGAATTTAGGTCTTTTTTCAGGATCCTAAATAGGGAATCACGACATTTGTGCTATAACTTTTTTTCTATGAAGTTTCTTATGGTGTGAAGCCAAAATCCTAAGGAACATCGTCAAGAAATTTCAAATCTTGGTTCAAAATATTTTCGGAGATATGATCTATGGAAGGTAGTGCTTTTTCAGGCTCCTGAATTTCATCTCAAAGAGGTGATCGTGGGAAAATCTTCATAACTCTCTTTCTAAGCATCAGATTGGAGTGCCATAAAAAGTGGTTGTATGTACATGGACTTTAGTCTCTTTTCAATCAATTTCAAAGCCAAAGGATGAAACAGTGACATGTGTCAAGTCGTACAAATTTTCTCTACTGAACTAGTCCAAAATTGGGTCATTGTGGGAGATTGGACATAACTTTGTCTTGAAGAATCAAAATCATATTAGGCCTATGGCATTGGAAAGAAGCTTCAGAATTTAAAAATCTCAAAAGGTACACATTGCAACTTTACATTTAGAACAAAATACATTTGTATGGTATCGATGGCTTTTCTCCCATAAAAAAATTGTCACTTGGTCAATTTTTACGGAGGAAATGATAGCACATTATGAGGATACAAAGAGCAACACCTTCTTTAGCCAATTGATAAATATCAAACAAAATGGTTTAGTGGGGAAGCACATTGAGGACTTCCAAAAATTGAATATAAGGGTAACTGATATTCCAAAGGAACACAGGATTTATCTCTTCATAGGCACTTTAAAGGATAACATCCAACATGAAGTTTGCGTTTTGGAATCTGATTCATTGGAGAAGGCATTCAGGTTGGCAAGAAAATTTGAATGTAAAATTATGGCGACAAGGAAGCCCACCACTCAATTCTATAAAGAAGGAAGTGTTGCTACACCTATATTTCCACAACCTACAAGGTTGACACCACAACAATTGGAAGAAAAAAGAGCAAAAGGGCTTTGCTACAGTTGTGATAGAAAATGCAATAAAGGTCATATGTGTTCTGAGAAGAAATTATTATACATATACTGTGAAGAAGAAGAAGAAAATGAACAAGAAGAGGATATACACCAGGAACCAGCCCTAGAAGAGGAAGAAATGAATCCAACCATATCATGTAATGCACTGGAAAGAATTACCACTCCTCAAACTCTCAAGATAGAAGGACATATCAAGAAGAAAAAGGCAATAGTGTTGATTGATCCAGGTAGCACCCATAATTTTATTCATTGTAAGGTAGCCAAGGAATTAAATTTTTTCTTATACCCAACACCAGAATGTCAAGTGATGGTTGCAAATGGAGGAACTGTAAATTGCTCTAGAAAATACCATAATATCAAGCTAACCATGGGGGAATATGTATTGACTAGTCCAATGCTTTCCATTCCTATGGGAGGTGCTGATGTCGTACTAGGAGTACAATGTTTACAATCTTTGGGGATGGTAGCTTTTCATTTTCAAGAAATTTTCTTGAATTTTTTTTCTAAAGGAAAGGAAGTCGAATTAAGAGGTATTGCAGGGAAGCCAGGAAGGATAATAAGCTCTAATGTCATGAAAAATCTTCTAAAGAAAGAACAATGAGGCATAATTGCATAATTATACTCACTAGAAGTTCCAACATCAAAATCATCTATTTTTGCAGATCTCCAACAAGTCTTGGACAATCATTCCAAGGTGTTTGAAACTCCCAAAGGACTCCCACCTATTCTTGATCATGATCATGCTATTCATTTGATTCCAGGAAGTGTTCCTCCAAATAGCAGACCTTATAGATATCCTTACATCCAAAAGAGAGAAATTGAACGTATGACTGCAGAAATGTTAGAGACGGGTATAATTCAACCTAGTCAAAGTTCTTTCTATGCTCCTGTAATATTGGTACACAAGAAGGATGGATCATGGCGAATGTGTCTGGATTATAGGGAGCTGAATAAGCTCACCATTAAAGATAAATTTCCCATTCCTGTGATTGATGAATTATTGGATGAATTACATGGAGCAATTTATTTTACCAAGTTGGATCTTCGTTCAGGATATCATCAAATTAGAATGAAGACTGAAGATATTCCAAAAACAAGATTTCAAACTCATGAGGGTCATTATGAATTTTTGGTCATGCCTTTTGGCCTTACCAATGCACCTTCTACATTTCAAGGGTTGATGAATTCCATTTTCAAACCCTTCCTTAGAAAATGTGTGCTAGTATTTTTTGATGATATACTAATCTACAACAGGTCTTGGAAAGATCATGTTGAACATGTTGACAGGGTGCTCAAACTATTGCAGGAGAAACAATTATATGCAAAAAAATCCAAATGTTTCTTTGGAGTACAAGAGGTGGAATATCTGGGTCATATTGTATCTCACGAGGGTGTTAAAGTATACCCTAACAAAATTAAAGCTATTAAGGAATGGAAAGTCCCCACAACCATAAAGAAGTTGCGAGGATTTCTCGGGTTAACAGGGTATTATCGCAAGTTTGTTAAGAATTATGGGAGAATAGCAGCACCTCTAACAACATTATTGAAGAAAGATGCATTTTCATGGACTCCTGATGCAACTAAGGCCTTTGAACATCTTAAAGAGGCAATGTGCCTAGCACCGGTCTTAGCTACGCCAGACTTCACAAAAACCTTTATTGTGGAATGTGAAGCCTCGGGAAATGGAATTGGTGCAGTTTTAATGCAGGAAGGAAGACCCATTGCTTTTGAAAGTCGTCCAATCAAAGGAAAGTATTTACAGAAACCTATTTATGAGAAGGAAATGTTAGCAATAATGCATGCACTAAAGAAATGGCGAACTTACCTAATGGGAAGACACTTCAAGGTAAAAACTGATCATGATAGTCTTAAACACTTTTTGGAACAAAGAATATCGTCAGAAGAGCAGCAGAAATGGGTCACAAAGATGTTGGGTTATGAATTTCAAATAATCTACAAAAAAGGAAAGCTTAATGTTGTTGCAGATGCACTCTCAAGAAAGAATGAAGAGGTGGAAGCATTGCTTTGTGCCATTTCTATTATCCAACCAGATTGGATAACCGAAGCAAGAGATGAATGGAAGAAGGAAAAAGATGTATGGACACTCATTCAAAACTTGCAGCAAGATCCTAGTACATCTGATACATTTAGTTGGAAAAATTATTCCTTATGGTACAAAGATCGCTTATATCTTTGTAATAATTCCCAACTAAAACAAAATATTCTTCTGGAATTGCATGCTTCTCCTTTAGGAGGACACTTTGGATTTTTAAAAAATTACCACAGGGTGAAGAAAGAATTTTTTTGGGATGGCCTTAAATCTGATATTCAAAAGTTTGTGACGGAATTTTTGGTTTGCCAGCAGAATAAAGTTGAGACAATTAAGACCCCGGGACTTCTACAACCTTTATCCATTCCAAGTCAATGTTGGGAGGAGATTTCAATGGATTTTATCATAGGTTTACCTAAGTCCGAAGGAAAGAGTGTCATCATGGTGGTAGTTGATAGACTTACCAAGTATGCACACTTTTGTACATTATCTCATCCATTTAAATCAAGTACAATTGCTACTACATTTATGGACAGAATTCAAAAGCCACATTGAAGCCCAAGGGTTATTGTGAGCGACAAAGATCCCATTTTTACTGGAAATTTCTGGATGGAGCTATTTTCTTTTTTGGGTACTCAATTAGCTCATAGCTCATCTTATCATCCTCAATATGATGGTCAAACTGAGATAGTAAATAAATGTTTGGAAGGATATCTTCATTGTTTTGTATCTGATAAACAAACACAATGGGTCAAGTGGTTACCTCTCGCTGAATGGCGATATAAAATTTCCTTCCATACTATTGAAAAAATGACCCCATTTATGACACTTTATGGATATAATCCACCATCCATCACGTCATATTTAAGGTAAAATTCGAAGGTTCAAACAGTGGAAGATCACATCGAGCATCAACAAGAAGTTCTCCAACTCTTAAAGGATAACCTGAATTTGGCACAAAATCGAATGAAACAATAGGCAGATCAACATCGCAGTGAGAGAAGTTTTGATGTAGGAGATTGGGTATTTTTACGGCTATAACCATACAAACAAATGTCCCTCAAGCAAGCTAAGAAGGATAATAAATTATCACCAAAGTACTATGGTCCTTACAAGGTGTTGCAAAAGATTGGTTCTATGGCATACAAATTGGAGCTTCCTGCTTCTTCGCGAGTACATCCAGTTTTCCATCTTTCATGCTTAAAGAAGGTTATAGGTGAAAATCTTCCAGTTCAAACAGTATTGCCAGAACTTGATGGGGAAGGGAAAATCATATTGGAACCTGAAGCGGTCATGGAAAAAAGAACTCGACAACTACGGAATCGATCAATTTCAGAGTATCTCATCAAGTGGAAGAACTTACCCACTGAAGATTCTACATGGGAGGATGAGAATTTTATACAGAAGCACCCAGAGCTACTCAAGCATTAAGGACAACACTTTTTTGAAGGAGAGGGGCATGTTAGGTCCCTATATTACTAGTATAGTCCCTTATTGTTGTTAGTTTAACCCCCTTATTGTTATTATTGTACCCTTGTAACCCCCATTTTGTTATTATTGTGCCCTTAAATTATTATTGTTAGGTCGGCTAGGATTACATTGTGGCCCACTAGGATTACATTATGGCCCCATGGACTCCTATATATAGAAAGGAGGTTTTGTAAATTGTATCATCCAAGAATTTTTCATTTATTTAATGTATTGGAGGTTTCCCCCTCAAAGTGGATTATTTCTAAGGTGTTGATATCTCTTTTCTTCTATTTTTGAAGCTGGTTACACAACATATCAACCCCAAAAAACATTATTATATCGATCCTCCAAGGGATTGGCTAAAATACATAAAATAGAAAAATGTCGGAGTTGCAGTGTAGTTGCTGCAACTCAAATATAATACACCATAGGATAAGGGAAATAGATGTTGCAATGACAATAAAACCTCCTCCAATAATCTCCAAAGTGAAGGGGTTGATCCCCTTACTGAATATTGCACTCACTAGTGCACAAAATGAATCCCTTGTGCAAGCCACCTCTGAAGATAACACTGTAAGGGAAGGAGACTGCGCTGGGCATGAGAGAAAACATATGGCCCAATGCCAAAATCTGTAATAGAAGCTCTTAGATCTCCTTCGCTGATCTGCTAGTGGAAGAGATGGCCTCTCCTCTACAGAACAACTCCGGAAGTGAGATGGTGATGGTCCCTCACTGCAACACCAGCAACTCTAGCATTCTCTTGCTGCAAGAATAACACAATAGCTACAAATGATTGCTTTGGCCTCAAGCCATGATTTGAGGAAGATGAAGAACAATCCTTCCATGGCCTCCCATGGAAGAGAAGGGAATTCCTAAATAGGAATCCCTCTTGTGCTAAACAACAACAAGTTGACGAGAGCTTCAACTTCAAATTCTATCTCCAAGAATGATCCCCACAATACCTCTCCTTTATATTTTATACAAGGCGTGATTCCTTTCCATGGACCCCACTAACATTAGGGTTTCTCCCATTTTGAATTTTCCCTCCACTCCAACTACGCAATCTTCTTGTGCAAGCTTCCCCTCTTAGGGCACATTGTTGACTTTGGTCAACCATAGTTTAGCTCACTTGCCTTCAACCCTTTTGACACTTGGGGCTGCTATATTAAGCCACTTAAGTGAATTTTTGCACCTTAGGAGTGTTTATTAAGTTGCTACATGGGTTCCCTCACCCATTTTATTCCTTTTATTAAAATAAAGCAAGATTAATGTTCCAAATACTTTATTGCAAAATTTGGAACATTACAGCCCTCCCCTCCCAAAAATTGCTTGTCCTCAAGCAAGATCAAGGATGAACTGCAAAAAGGTCCTCCACTCAAGGCATGGAGTCTTAAATATCCTCCTATAGACCCTCCATCCTCAAGAAATCAAGCAAAATGACTCACCATCCAACTAGGCATCTCCTGAAAGTACTCCTCCACCTTGTGCTCATGAGAAATAGGTGGGTTGAATTTATAAACTTGGTAAGCTTCATAGCCCACCCCACACTATCCTCTTCTCCACTCATGGTGAATGTGGAGTGAAAGTTGAACTTGGGCTGCAATAGTGTTGCCTTCAAGAGGCAAGATGAAGTCTATATCCCCTAAGGACCTCTCCTCCAACGCTGCAAAACAAGCTGGCCCAAATCATCTCATATGTGATGAGTTGGATTCCATCAACATATGGCATCCAAACAATCATATGGTTCACCTCATGGAAAAATACATGGCTGAACATGGTGACCATATCTTCTTCCATACTCCTCCTTGGAGCATGTGCTGCAAAAAGGGTGGAGGTCTTCTCTCCCAAAGGGCACATCCACCCAATGATTCTCTCCCTCCACATGATACATATGGGTTTGCTACTAATATATGGATGAAATGAAATGGTATTCAAAGGAGACCCAAGCCACCCCATCAAACATAAAACCATGAAGTTCCTCCTCCAAAAATTCAACTCTCCAAATAGCTCCTCCCACATGAAGGAAAGAGATGAAGATTGGCAATCATGGGTTTCCCATTTCTCGTCCTAAAACATATAGCATGAAAATTAGGGAGAATCATACTCCAAATGGGCATCTTTAATTTATTTCCCTCCTTCAAAAAAGTGCTTCCTTTGAACAGTGTTCCACTAGCAACATATGGAAGCATAAACTTATGAGAGCAAGGAGGTGAAATTTGGTCCCATGCATGGAACCAGTGCAAGGCATTATTTTCCTGCCTTAATATATGATGAAACAAGTGTCTTTTCAGCCAATTGTTTTCTTCCACATCCATCCTGCAAGGTGTGATCATGAAAACACATTTTGGTGCCAAAGGTGCACACCAGAACTATGTGGCTTTCCCCCACAAACCACTGCTGAAATAGCCATCATTTTGCTGTAATAGGCCATAAGTATAGTTTAACATAATGTGCAAGAAGGAAGGATCCTCCTTGATATAACATACTGACTATAAGAATAAGAGAGCATAAGACATAGAAAAAATGGTTACCTTCCTCATCATGCACTTTAGTCTTTGAGCTGAAAGTGGCTCAAATGAAAGTTCTCCCTTACTGCAACATAGTAGGGAAGTGGTTGTGCCAATCTCTCTTCATCTCTTGGGCTATGAATATACTCATAAAATGATATACCTCCATTAGGATTCCCTTCCAAGTGGATTCCTCCATCACTGAATAATATGCAGTAGCATGCATGAAATGAGAACCCAAAATTTCTACATGTAGACCCTTCTTCTTGTGCCTATGAAACCAAGACAAGAGAGTCA
Organism: Pinus albicaulis; assembly: GCA_034641835.2. Taxonomy (NCBI): domain Eukaryota; kingdom Viridiplantae; phylum Streptophyta; class Pinopsida; order Pinales; family Pinaceae; genus Pinus; species Pinus albicaulis. The sequence continues at coordinate 256,221 of JAXQQM020085535.1, forward strand.
AAATGTGGCAAGGAGTGCTCTCCTCCATTACTCCTTCATGCTCATCACCTACATGCTTCCAAAATATATCACTTGTGAAGTGGCTTTGAAAACACTTCAACAAGTAATCCATGCTCTCAAGTGACAGCGTTGATGGCCTTTGGAGTAGGGCCACTGTCATCTCAAAGCTCCCCTCTTTGACATGAATCTTGCCAAAGACTCATCCCATCATGTTGCTGCAAATGTAGTGCTCCTCCCATGAAGAAGGTGCTACCTGGAATCCAAGATCAAAGAGCAATCCTCTTGCACTATGCTAGTGCCTCCTGTTGCTCCCGCAACATTCAACAAAATCTGAGCAACAAGAATATTTTTTGCTCCCCTATAATTCCACCATACCCAATCTGAAATGGGAACATAATGAACGGTAAGAGAAATTCCACCCCATCATGATGCACCTATACTCTCCACTTTGTCCATCAATTGCAATGATTGTGAAAATACCTTGGGACCTATGGGTTATGGATCCTCCACATTTCCTCTGGGCACATATAATCCACAAAGGTCTGCTCTTTGGTGTAAGTATCCTGCCACTTGGTACCTCTTTCATAAGAGCTACCATTGTCCCAAAACATATTTCTCCTTTTGCATTTCATGGGACATTGAAATGCAATCTCCTCCATAAAAAAATTTCAAAACCCCACCCTCACATGTGATGCATGGCTCATCAATAGTGCATGAGGATGATGAGGGTTTCTTTCCTCCAAAATGGCAAATCACAGTGAAATTTTCCTCCTCAAGACAATCAACATGCAATAAAGTACAATCCTCCATGATAGAAGCAAACTCGTGCATACCTTGGAAAATTTTGGAAGGATCTTGCTGCAAGAGTCTCTTCCTCAAGTGTGTTGGCTGCCTCAATAGCTGAAGGTGGAGGCTTTTCCTGAAAGAATGTAATAGCACTGGTATGTGCCTCTAGTGGTGAGGGCTCCTCCCTCCTTTGGCCAAATCTTCTGATCAAGATCTAAGAAAAATTAGGAAGAGTAGAAACCCTTGCATGCCTCCCATGGCTGAACCACCAATTTCTTTCCTCTTCCTGCTGAACAATTGTGAAGAAGATAGAGTCTCTTGGAAGACTCTAGGGTTTGCTCCATATTTAGAAATATACTCACTCTGAATTTGAATTCCAAGTGTTCTCCATGCTTCTTCTCTTCTTCTCTATGACTGTAGGAAGTGCATGGTCCTTCCTCTTCTCCTTCTTCTAGCTCCTTAACCTCCTTGGAGAGGTTCTTGCTGGACTCAAAACTGATGAGATTAATCTCATCTTCTGCATCATTTTTACCTCTTCTTCCTCTGGAATTTGAACTTCACAAGCTGAGCCAAGTTTGAAGCTCTGATACCACTATAATGTCCCAAATGGGGAAATTTCTGCAATGCTGGGAATATCTTGAGATATTCCTATTTTCCACCTCCAGGAGTATTAAAAATCAACACTGAACTATTTCATAGATTTAATGCAGGGGAATTTACTGGATATGTCATCTTGAAAAGGAATAATGAGATCCAGAGGCTACCTGGCCCACTAGCAAACTCTGCCAATAGAACTTGTCAAGAGCTAATAACTCCCTTTAAGGAATTTCTGCCATAGCTACCCATGACGACACTGTACAAGGAATCCCATGTGAAAATAAGGCAATCCAATGTTGGGATGCCTTAGAATATGTCTGATACAAAATCCCTGTAGAATATAAGCACAAAGAAATAACCTGAAGCAGGTTATTCAGATCTCCCACAAGAATCTTCAGCAGCATGAACACTTCAACAAGTAGCAGCAGTGAAATAATGACTCATGAATGCAAGAAGAGTGAAAATCTGATATATAATATGTAGCAGAAAATGTAATACAAATTCCTTGAGGAAAATGCTTCTCAAGTTGAGCTCAAAGTAGCCTCAAAGGGAAATGTACATTAAACAAGTGAACACCCTACTACATGATCGAGCTACTCAGTAACTGCACAGTCTATGAGGGAAAATGACTGCAGAATGATATAACAATACATGCTCAAATAAATATGGGGGATAAATATCTCAACCCCAGAAAACATTATTATATCGATCCTCTGAGGGATTGGCTAAAATACATAAAATAGGAAAATGTCTGAGTTGCAGTGTAGCTCCTGCAACTCAAATATAATACAACATAGGAGAAGGGAAATAGATGCTGCAATCACAATGAAACCTCCTCAAATAATCTCAAAAGCGAAGGGGCTGATCCCCTTACCGAAGATTGCACTCACTAGTGCACAACATGAATCCCTTGTGCAAGCCACCTCTGAAGATAACACTATAAGGGAAGGAGACTACGCTGGTCATGAGAGAAAACATATGGCCCAATGCCAAAATCTGAAATAGAAGCTCCGGGATCTCCTTTGCTGATCTCCTAGAGGAAGATATGGCCTCTCCTCTATAGAACAACTCCCGAAGTGAGATGGTGATGGTCCCTCACTGCAACACCATCAACTCCAGCGTTCTCTTGCTGCAAGAATAATGCAGTAGATGCAAATGACTGCTTTGGCCTCAAGCCATGATGTGAGGAAGATGAAGAACAATCTCTCTATGGCCTCCCATGGAATCGAAGGGCATTCCTAAACAAGAACCCCTCTTGTGCTAAACAACAACAAGTTGAAGAGAGCTTCAACTTTGAATTCTATCGCCAAGAATGATCCCCACAATAGCTCTCCTTCATCTTTTATACAAGGCATGCTTCCTTGCCATGGACCCCACTCACATTAGGGTTTCTCCCATTTCTAATTTTCCCTCCACTCCAACTACGCAATATTCTTGTGCAAGCTTCCCCTCTTATGGTACGTTGTTGAATTTGGTCAACCATGGTTTAGCTCACTTACCTTTGGCCCTTTTCACACTTGGGGCTACTATCTTAAGCCACTTAAGTGAATTTTTGCACCTTAGGAGTGTTTATTAAGTTGCTACATGGGTTCCCTCACCCATTTTATTCCTTTTATTAAAATAAAAGCAAGATTAATGTTCCAAATACTTTATTGCAAAATTTGGAACATTACAACCAAATCCATTCCTTCAACTATAGCATTATTTCTGCTCAAGTGTAACGTTGTATTGCAGGGTCTTGTAGTGGAGGTTCCACAACACGATTCCTTGGCTTGTGTTTTAGAGGAAGGGGCCTTATTTCCTTTGGGAGATCAGTAAGGAAGGATTCAGAGCTCATTTCAGATCTTGACACTTGGCCAACACTTCCTATTCCACCTACAATGTAGTTTCCCTCTTAGACTGCGTTATTTTTAGAGTGCACTTGCAGTAAGGGTTTGCAATGTTGATTAGAGGGTGAGATCTTCAGTGTTAGGATTAGCCTTTCACCTGAAGGATCCATTGGAGGAGATATTTACATTATATGTAGCATATTTAGTATTCTCCATCCAGTTCCATTTTCTGAGTTGCAGCTGCTACACTGCAACTCTGAAATTTTTCAATTTTTGTATATTTCAGCGAATCCTTCTCAGGATTGTTGTATTATTGTTTCCAGGGGTTAAGAGATTTCTCCCCCTTATTTCTTGAGCCATATATTGTCATATATTTATTTTATTATGTAATATGGAGCAGTTCCTCTTATAAACAACATCCTCTTAGCCTACAGAAATACACGTGTAGCAGTGTTCTTCTATTTTCATGTACATGCCCCTTTTGAGGCTACATTGCTTTGCTTGAGTGACTCTTTCCCCAAGTATTTGTATATCATTGCTGCTATATTATGCATTTTTTGGCTATTCATATCTTCATGTGTTCATGGTTCTAAAATAAATTTTTTATTCCATCTCTTGCTTAAGAAATGTTGCAGTCCCTTCATCGGGCACTTTCTAAAGACAACTAGGTGTGGGAGATCTTTTTAACCCACCTAGAGGGATTTCTTTGGAGCCTCCTCTTGGATTTAGGAGTTAGACACATTTTTATAAGGGATCCAGGTCTTGGTTTCAAATCCTCTAGCAGCCATTCATGGAAAATGCATTTTCCAGTCATGCCTTGCTAGCGGTTCCCAATTCGGGATATTACATTGGCATCAGAGCAACTTGCTTGGCTCAGACTATGAGTCTCAACTAAAGAAGATCAAGAATATCAAGATGATGAAGAAGATGAGATTACTCTCATCAGTTTTCAAATCCAGAGAGGACCTCTCCAAGGAGATCAAGAAGATTGAAGAAATAGAAGAGGAAGGACCATGCACTTCCTATTCTCATCAAGAAGAAGACAATGAGAATGGAAGACACTCGGATTATCATATTCTAAGTGATTACCTTGTTGAGTATATATCTCAACCTAGAGCCTTCAAGGAGACTCTAGCTTTTCCTCATTTCATCCAGTTGAAGGAAGACAAGAGACCCTACAGTAGAAGAGAAATCAAAGGCAATAGATTTATGTTGTCCACCTTTAATGTGTCATCTACAGCAAAATATTGGATGAGAAATTTGGAGGCATTTTTCCTACTACATCTTGTAGCAGGGGAACAAGATCTTGAAATCTCAGTGCTGCACTTGGAGGGTGGAGCCTACGTTTGGTGGTCCAGCCACTTGAGCCATGCAAGGGTGAAAAATTTTGCAGAGTTCACTCAAAGTTTGATCAAAACCTTTGATGGAGAAAGAAAAAAGGAGGAAAATATCACACCATCACTTAAGGAGCCTTGTACTAACATTGTCACACTCATGGAGGAGCAGCCACATGCATCAATAGTTGGGGTAGCCAACACATTGGAGGATGGAACTCTTGTAGCCATACAAGAAGTTCCCAAATCTTATCAAGGTATGAAAAAATTTCCACTATCTATTGTTGCAAAAAATTCTTTTGAAAGTTGTGGAAATTTTCTTTTACATGACCAAGGGTCAAATCCCATTATTGATCTAGAGAAGCTTGCTTGCACTGCACTGTGCAACATGGAAACATTCAAGGAGGAAATAAACCATCATCCTCATGGGCCATTGTTGGATTTTATATCAAATTTAGAGGTTGGGGTTTGAAGACTTGAAGGAAGATAGTAGACATCTTGAAGTGAGAAACCCTTTCTCCTTTCTAGATGACCCTTTCTCAATGAGCTCCTCTTAGCTCAAAGAGAAAATTCTACCTTTAGCAGATCCAAGACCTCATTGGTTTTTGAGGACTATTGTTGAGAGGGGGGTCTCACGGAGAGATCTCATTAGAGGTGCACTTCAACACATCACGGAGTGCAAGGATTTTCTTCCTTTATCACAGGAGCAAATAGAAGATGGAGGACATCTTAGGATGGATAACATCTCTCATTCTTGTGTTGGAAATTCCTTGAGCCATACACATCATGATGGGAGGTTTTTTCCTACCACCTATTTGGGTCCTTATGGGATAAAATTGATCCTTAAGAATATTTCATTTAAAAATCCCATGAAGTGGAAAGATAGGAATATGCTTTGGGAGGATGAAACAAACCATGACACTCCTATGGAAAATCATGAAACCATCCTTAAGCTGGAGTATGAGACAACCATTGCATCCTTGGAGAGATTAACAGTGTTTTCAAAAAATTGTGGAGAGGAGATGTTACCTTCATCATATTTGGATCCTTGTGGATTCAACATAGTCATGGGTGAGAGATCTTCTCTAAGAGGTCTCCAAAGAGCTACATTTCAAACTTCCATGGAATACAAAGAGATAGAATTGGTTTGGAAGGATGGTAGCCCTTATGAGAGGATTACCAAGGGGAAAATAAGGAGAAGACATCCACAAGTGATTGAGTGGATGTGGTTGGTAAGCAAGGAGCTGGGAGGCTACTTACAAATACATGACACTGGGCAGTAGGAGGCTTGGCTGTGCTGGCTCCTCTTGAAGGAGTTTGGCCATCACTTGGCATGTCTTCCTAAGAGGATGGGGATGGAGAAGAGGTGGCAGGATGCTTGCATCATTGGGCAGCATGGAGTATGGATTCATGGTGTTGATGTGACATTCATATCATTCATTGTGTCTTCCTCACATAGATTGTATGATGGGAGCATAAGGAGGTAGCAAGAACTTTGGTTGCTTGAGTTTCACTTGAGAGAGCGAGGGAAAAATTTCTCTCATATGTTGTGTGATGTTGCAGGAGTATAAGAGGACACTCTCATGGTTCAAAGGGGCTACTCCTTGGTCTTGGATGATTTGGAAGCACTTCCATCTTGGGAGGTATTCCATATTTGCAGTAGAATTACTAGAGGAATCTTTGACAAGGAGAATGTCAAAGAATAGAGCTTTGTACTGATAGGAGCTTATTTCCATGAGCTCACAGCACTGTCACTTGGGAGAAAATAATTATGGATGGAGTGTCCCTAGGATCACTTCACATTAGATGCCCTTGGTGAACAAGGAGGAGGTGATGATGATAGAGTAGTGGATAGAGACATCTATCGCTATGACATATTCTTCTTGACTTGGATTTCCAAGCATGAGGAGGATTATCTTCTTGCAGCATATGGACCATTATTCTTCATAGCATGCCAAAACACTATGGATGAATCACTCATGGATCCATGTACCATATTACTTCCAGCATATGGTAAGAATTTTGTTTGTACATTCATTTATTTGCATACTCTTACCATTACTATGCAGTGCATTGCTTCACAAGAGGGCAAGCTTGTCACATTGCTCCATGATCATTGTTGGGCCAATGTATATGATGAAGGTAGCCATATTTTATGTGTCCTTGGGAAAAATTTTTATCATCACATGTATGTTCATTTGTTTCACCCAAACATTTATCGTATAATGACATACATGGTTAACTATGTAACAAGAAACATTTTGCCTTGTACTTTTCTGAAGCAGCAGTTTGGGAAACTGCGCTGTCACTATTGGGAAAGCTATTGGTACCTCCTTGCATAACATGAATCCTTCAACATTTTCCTCATTTTTTTGCTAATCATGATTTCATTTGCTGATATGGATCTGATTTGTATTGAGAGCATGATTGGGAGGTTGACACATGAGTTGGATGTGTCCTTTAAGGGAGAGAATTTCCCTATTTTCTGTACTACATGTTCTAATGGGAGCATGAGAGGAGATATGGCCACCACAACCACATATGTCTTCTCTTTCAGGGTGGGCCATGAGTTTTTTAACCATCCATTGTGTTATCACTCAGATCTTCCTTGAAGCTGCTGGAAGAGGAAAGAGGTCCGAGGTAACCACAAACCAACCTTCAGGTACAGAATCTAGCCAATCTGTACCCAGAGAGGGCTCTCTCTATAAAATTTAGCTTTGTTCTTGAAAATATTAGGCTAGTTATAAAGTCCAGGGGTTTTGTTTGAATTTAGGTTGATGGAATTCTTTAGCTAAGATTAAGATCAAATAGTTTCAGTCCATTGGGCTAATGGAGTCAAAGGATTGGCTGCACTAGCTTAAGTTTTTTAACAAAAGATGGTTTATCAGGGCAAGATAATCAAACTAGAAAAAATTATAGATCTAAAGTGAATGGAATGGAATTCAAATGGATGAAAGGCAATAAAGAATCTTTCAACACATTCAAGAGAAGAGAAATAAATTGATTATCAATAAAGAGCAGTTAAGTATTCTTTACTAAATAACCAAAGATGTATGAACTAGAAAAACAGGAGCAATTAAGAATTCGATGTTTAAACAAGTTTAGAAGAAAACATTTAGAATAATAACGACTAAAATTAGATTACACCTAAGTACTTTCTGATTTAATCCTTTTCGTTAAATATTAATATAATGAAACACAGATGATATTGTAAAAAAATATAAAACTTCAGAACATGGGATAGAGATGACTTATTGATCCTTCATTTGACACATGAATCCTGAGAAAAGTCTTCTGCCTCAATTCCTTGTCCATTTTTTCCACGAAAAATTTCTCCAAAGCTCTTTATTCCAAGATATTCAATTTTACATCAGAGTATAAGAATCCACCCTCAATAATTCAATTGAGGTCTTATTTATACAAAAAATCATACAAAATATCTCTTAACAAAACGAGATATAATCTAAGATGACTCATAAATAAGTTACAATAAAAATAGAGACAGATGGTCTCATAGATAATACAAGAAGTAACCGATGTTGTGTTGTTTCCTCCTTTCGAGAATGTGTTGGAGGCTGGACCTATATTTTGGCTCATCATTGTCTTCTTCAGTAATTTTATTCTAACTGCCTTGCTTCACTAATACTCTTTGTTTTTACTGATACACTTTAACTGAACTGATACTCTTTGACCTTTGTTTTGTTCCTTTATCCTTTATACTGTGGTAAATAGGAAAAATTTCATATAAGGATAATTTTTACAAAAGTTCCAACAAATCTTCCCACCATTTATCTTTTGCTATTCTTGTTCGTTGAAGCTTCCTTAATGTTTCATCAGCCTCGGTATACCTCAAGAAATTAGGCTGATTAGGAAACAAATGTTTCACTTCATGTTCAAGATAAAATAAACTCTCTAATATGTAATGAAGATTCCTTCCTGTAGGTAATGTTGCTTCTGATGAAATGGTTGAGGAACTGGCTAGATTGTGAACATGTATGTCCAATTTCTTAACATAAGTTTCTAGGTCCATTATTTTATCTTCTGAAACCATAGGGCTGGGCAACCCTTTATTCAGTAAAACATCAAACCTTTCTCTGAAAGCAATGATTTCACTTTTCATGTCAAAGCACCTTCATTCCAAATTTTGCATAAGAGTTTTTTTAGTAAAAACTATTTTTATCTCCAAGATTGTTGCAGTTCTATCCTAAATACCCAAATTTGCAAGTTGTTGTCTGGTTTGGGTGTTTAGAAATTGTATAAGCTGATTGGATTCCTCAGGCCTATTTCCTAATTATGCTCGTGTATTCTCAACTTCATCTAGAGCTACTTTGACCAAATCATTCTGCTCATATATTATCTGGGTTGAAGACCAGATATCTTTTATTGACTGAAGAATATCATCTCAAAGAATTTCATTTATTTCTCTTAAAGGTTTCTCCAATGTGAGATCCCTTTCCAAGGCTTTAACTAATTTTTCTAACTTTTTGACTTCTCTTGTTTTGTCAGCAACAGTCATTTTTGAAAGATCATATTTTTGTTCCAAATTAATAAGCTGTAACTTTGTGTGCTGAAGTTCTGTTACTTGAAGTTTCAAGTCATTCATTGATTTTATTAGTTCTTCTGTACTCAAATTTGAAGTATTTACATGTGATGACTCTACTGGCTGACCTGCTGGAGATGTACCTGTACCTGTAATTGCCTCTTTTGTAGATGCTGGGAGAGCATATTGCTTGTCTTTTAATTCTTGCTCAAGCTCTTTTTATGTTTTAGTCAGTTGCTCATTCATTTTCAAGAGAAACTCCATCATTTCTTCTTTATTACTTCTTTAGTTTCAGTATGTTTGGAGGCTGGTAATTTCAACTGTTTTCTCAAAGCTGCAATTTCATCATCCTTCTTCTTCATTAGAGCTTCTAAACCTTTGAAATCCTTTGGATTGTGACCCAAACCAATTATTATTTCTTCCAATGTTTTTATCCTGTTGTATTTAGCTTGAGAAGAAGCCTTTTCAAGCTGCAATTGTGTATTAGTGTTTTCCAAAGAATCCTATAACCTATGAGCTTCCATTACCTTATCAGTAAAAGTAGAATAGATCATTTCACCAGTCTACTTATGTAACTCAATCTGATCTAAAGGATGGATATCCTTTGCTAGGACTTCAAAGTTTGTCCTAATATAATCAGCAGTTGTTCGGGGTTGTTGCACCTTGGGTTTGAAATGACTCATTATCATTTTTCCTTGCTGAATGTCATAAGCTGACATCAATATTTCTTGATTCTTTGGAGCCATTTTCAAATATTGATTATATACTTGAATTCTCAGTGGATCATTCCTGGCCTTGATATTGATAAATGTCTTTTTGATATCTCCTGCATCTTTAACTGGTGTTTTGAAAGAAGATATTTCAACACTCTGTTGCTTTTGTAGCTCTGTCCTTTGTGAGGTAGTGGATGCTCCACTGACTAAACCTATTTGTTGACTATCCAATTCTTCTTGTCCTTGACTATCAAGGGTTTCATCAATAGATTCTACTTCTGGAGGGATATTCAATTTATGTCTCTTGGCCTGAGGCTGTTGTGAAGATTCAGTGAGAGGAGTAGCAGCTTCGACATCTCTCTTTTTACCCTTTTCCACATTTGATGGACTCTACAAAATTGTCATTTCTACTGGATTGGTTTGAACAGAAGGAATCTGTACTTGATCCGGTCCCTTGGAAGTTTGAGGTTGTTCTGTCATAGTGAACTTTTCAAATACTTGTATGTCAGGTTCCTTTTCTTTTCCTTCTGATTCTACTACCATTGTACTGATCTCCTGCAAATGTTGTTGTGAAGTTCCTGTTGAAGAAGGTCCTATTGTATGTACCTGCTCAAAATAGTCCAAGTCAAGTATTCTTTCAAGGTCTTTCATTACATTATCAATATTGACCTGCTCACTATCTTTCTCTACTAAAGTTCCTTCCACCCATTCATCTGTAGTTGCATATTGTTCAATTTCTGGCATCCTAAAATGAATGTATGGAGACAATTTGTTTTTCATTATTTTATCACAAATAAAGCTATATGGATCATAGGGTTCCCAGTAGAAACTCTTTTGTAATTTGAGGTAGTCTTCTAAAATCCTTTCGGCTTCTTTTCCAGCCTCCCTAGAATTACAAACAAAGGGACCTAATTGGCTCTTTATCCTGAGTTGCGCCTTCTTCTTGGCATTAAATAAATGAACTATATCTGAATTTTTCATCTGTCTAAAATAATCAAGTGCAAAAAGTCTCATTGGAACATATCTGGGCAACTTGAATGGACACAATTCACATCCATAAATCCTAATTTCAGTATAATTCTGATATAAGTACCAATCTCCCACCTTATATTGTTTTGAGAGCTGAAGGATTCTCTTGATTTCATTACTGACTCTGGGAGGAGAAATTCCAGTTAACAAAGTGGTTGCTGGATGTACAAATAGATCAATAAACTCATTGTAGGAGTAAGGAGAATCAGAAGAATGATGGGTGATAGCGGACCAAAAGATGACTGACCTAGGGTTTCCTTTAGCATCAAGTTTCTGAATATGGAAAGGAAAACTTTCTGACTGATAGTATATCATGAGATGATATATGAAGGAATAATATTTGAATACTCTCTCATTTCCAAATCTCATGAATTGATCATGGATTTTGTCAGCAATATAGGATGCAAAGTCATATTTAATAGCAGGAGGCTGTCCAGGGGTAAAAATAGACAGTAATACTAGGGTCAATTGGTCAACATACTCACTAGTATTAAAACCCATTAGTGAAGATATCATGTTTAAAATAAGTATGCCCTCATCAGTAAAATAGGTGTGGCCATAAGGGGGAGGGCCTTTAGGCTGATGCTGTGGCAGCATAAAAGTCTGAAAAAGACAGTTTAATTCTTCATGGGACAATTGGGTAGACTTCTCAAGTAATTCAACCATGTACAGAGGAGTGAGGGCTTGACCATGTTGGAAATGTAGCATCTCATTTATGGATTGAGCAGTTATTGGGAAGAGGACATATTGACTTGGGGATAAGACTGCTCTTTGATTAGGATCATAGTTGGCATGGCAAAGATGGATAATTTCAGGAAAAATACGGACTATTGGGAGAAGGTACATGGGCATATTGGATTCCCAAAGTCCATTTATGTCAGAACCATTCAAATAATTATCTCTGTAGTGAAAAAATATTCGAAGGGGATTCTCACTGAGACCCAGGTCTTTAATTTGAAAATCCATATCGGCCAAAGGTAAATAATCCAAGTCTTTATGAGGAGCATTTAGAGGTGCTACGTTTAAAAACAGAGGAACTTCCATTTTTGGTTCTTGTGGATTCAAAAATGGAAATTCGAGTTTTGACGGGAAAAATAGGTGTAATTGTAGATTGGGAATTCGATTACAGTTCTCGGGATTAAGGAATGGATTAGCAATAAATTTTAACTCAGTTTCAGTGAAAGAAAAAAGGAAAACTGAGTTTCTTATAGAGTACAGTGAGGATTTAGGGTAAATACCTGTTTTCTGGAGATAACAGTGATTTTAATAGGTACTGGATAAGGCGAATGATTTCTCGAATGCTTGACTGCAATTTTCTTAGATGAGACAAAAGTTGGCAGTCTTCAGCTATGAAAATTTTGAATTTCTGTGCATGGAGGTGTAGTCGTTCTCTGCGAATGGAAGAATGAAAAACACGGGCTTATTTTATTTTATTCACAAAGTCAATGGGTCGCAGAATTTTTTATTATTTTATTGGATGACATCAGCATGGTACAGTGGATATGTCACGAGCGGAAAGGTGGTAAGAGGTTTCTATCGCACCGCTTATGAGGTAAGGCGGTTTTAGGTGGAAGGGCAGCGATGCGATACAACAACTGACACGTAGCACGACACTGTTTGAAAACCGCTTGGCCCTCGCGCATTATCTTTCATATGCGGATGGCCAGTGAAATGGATGAGGGCCGTAGATCTTTGACAGGGCGATCGAATGGCTGACGGGACAGGAAGATGGCGGGAATTAACGGCGCGGGCCCAACGTAATTAACTATTAATTGAACCCATCGGGTGGAATTCAATTGGCTGGGGTCAGTTATTAATTAATCGTGTGGATTAATTAATCCCTGGTATGGTGGATGGCCGGGAATTATTTTATTTTTATTTTTAAACATATATATAATATGTTTAAACGCTTTTTCATATTTTTATTTATATAGCAATTAAATCAATGCGATTTATTTACTATAATGGGTGGAATAATTATATAGATATATTTAGCCAAAAGGGATTGTAATGTGGGTTTTTTATTTGAATAAGTGGGGATTAAATACTTTGGCTAAAGCTATAATACATGGGTTTTGGGGATATTATATTCAAAGGAGTTATACATAATAGGAGAATGGGATTTTTATAAGGAGTTAATATATAAATTAGAGTTAACATGACAAGGGGACAATGTATACTCAAAATACTTTACACAACTAGGAAAGTGAAAATTTCTAAAGCAAATTGCATTATAACCACTTCAACACTTAGGCTTAGAATAACAAGTGATTTTGAGGGTTTTTTATGAAATATGGCATGAATGTTTTTAGGAAATGAATGAATGTTAAGTACTTAGGCTTTTCCAATTATTGGGCCGAGGGTTCGGTCCCTCCAAAAGTCAAGGAAATGCCTTGAGCCCCTTTAATTTTCAAATACCTTAGCACTTAGGGGAAATTAGTGAAATATTTAGGGAAAAAAGGAAGGGGAAGTTAATAATCTTGACTTTAATTTGCTGTGAATTTTTTTCAATGTAGTATTTGCCTTTGCTCTTGTGATGAAAGTATAATTGAACATATTTAGAACCATCATTCATCACATGTAATTCTTGCAACACCATCTACCTACCCTACCTAGTTTACCCTATCATTTTTTCTTCTTTATTAGGGTGCACTTAGATTGGCAAACCCTTATCAATCTTCTTTTTCTTTTACATGGAAAACCTATCTAAGTCTACACTTATTACATCCAAGGGCTCAGATTAAACTGTTGAGCACCTTTTGTTAACTCTACCTATCTATTTATCTGCCAAGATTAAACTGTTTGGCCAGATATTTTTTCTCTATTCTACAACATGAAATTGAAAAATGAATGAGTCAAGTTTAAACAGTTTGACTCTTCATAAATTGTGGCAAAAGTTTGACAAGCTGCACACAATTTTATTTATTACATCAGAGAAAAAGTAGTGGCATTTAGACTTGCACACTTTCCTTGGCCTTTCTTTTGGCGGGGTTCATTTTCTTTCACTTTTTTGGCCAATTTTATTTTTTCACCCTTTGATTTTTATTTTAGGGTATACCCTCTTTACATTTTTTAAATTTTTTTGATTTTTTGATTTTTTAAGAATATGGAACACCTTTGCAACAAGAAAAAGGTTTGAACATATTGCATAGTTCAACAAGTCAATCATGAAAAATGACACCTATTGGTATAGGATTCTAACACATTGTATAATCATGGGAAAGTACTTGATCATGTATTGTTGACACATTCAGCCATTTACTATCCATTAGTAGATGTGATGATTCTTGTATATTACTTGCCATGCTATTTTCTGAAGTTGCAGTGGATGATACCGCGATGTGTCCTCTTGAGATATTGTTTGTATCATGTGTCATCATGTAAAAAATGCAAAAAACTTCTCATTGGGATACTCTATGATGGCCATGTCCTATTCATCATGGATGGATTGTTTAGGCCATCTTGTTCTTCAATGCTGGAGGAAAAATATTTGGAGGATTGTTCTTCACTTTTCCATTTCAGGGCAACACTTTTGCAGCCCAAGATCAACACACACTCTACACTTATCATAAGTGGAGAGGAGGATAGAATGAGGTAGGCTATGACACTTACCATGTTCAGATTTTCAGCCCACCTTCATTTCCGGAGTTTGAGGTGGAAGGAGATTGCCATGAGTTACCATGTTGGGAGGTGACTCATTTTGTCTAGATGATTGCTTGGGGATGGAGGATCCATTTGGGGAAGATTCTTTCCCAACACTTTTCAGTCTCCATGCCTTGGGAGCAACTTCTCAGTTATATCCTTGCAGTTTCTTGAGGACAAGAAACATTTGGGAGGGGAGGATTGTAATATTCTAAAATTTTCCTACAATAAATTGGAATATTAATTTTTGCTATTTTCACTTAGGAATTGAATAATTGGGTGAGAAGGCCCATCCATAATAAAAAAAATGGATAAAATCCCTCTTAGAATGAAAGGGGATCAGCAATGGAACTATATTTCACACCCTCATGTGTGAAAGGAGACATTTTCAAAGAGGCTAGGTCAAGTTTGACCAAGTCAAACAGCGCAGAGGTATGAGGTGGAAAGCATCTTGTGGGACAGCGTAGAGAAAGAGGAGGGAAGTTTCCTTGATGGAGGAAACCCTAAATAGTGGGACCCATTGAGAGGGAGATCTAATGTTTTTAAAAGGAGGGCAAGGCAACCATTGTTGAACATGCATATGATTATTGATTTTGTGTCTGCTTAGACTATTTGCAGTCCCGGCTATTTAGTTGAGTTGCAGTGTTGTTTAGCACGAGGGATTCTAGTTTAGGATTTCCTCTCCTTCTTCAAAGGCCTCTTGAGGGATTTCACTTCATTTCTCCATATCTAGGCTCAAGGCCAAAGCCATTCCTTTAGCTACAGCATTATTTCTTCTCAAGTGTAACATTGTGTTGCAGGGTGTTGTAGTGGAGGTTCCACAACACCATTCATTGGCTTGTTTTTCAGAGGAAGGGGCTTTATTTCCTTTGGGATATCAGTAAGGAAGGATTCAAAGCTCATTTCAGATCTTGGAACTTTTCCAACACTTCCTATTCCACCTACAGTGTAGTTTCCCTCTTAGGCTGTGTTATTTTTAGAGTGCACTTGTAGTGAGGGTTTGCAGTGTTGATTGGAGGGTGAGATCTTCAGTGATATGATCATCCTTTCACCTGAAGGATCCATTGGAGGAGATATTGACATCAGATGCAACATCTTTAGTTATCTCCATCCAGTTCCATTTTCTGAGTTGCAACTACTACACTGCAACTCTCGCATTTTTCCATTTTTGTATATTTCGGCCAATCCTTCTCAAGATTGTTGTATTATTGTTTCCAAGGGTTGAGAGATTGCTCCACCTTACTTATTGAGCCATATATTGTGATATATTTCTATTATTATGTAATATGGAGCAGTGCCTCTTATAAAATGCATCCTCTTAGCCTACAGAAATACATGTGTAGCAATGTTCTTCTATTTTCATGTACATGTCCCTTTTGAGGGTACATTGCTTTTCTTGAGTGACTCTTTCCTCAAGGATTTGTATATAATTGCTACTATATTATATATTTTTTGGATATTCAGATCTTCATGTGTTCATGGTTGTAAAATAACATTGTTATTCCATGTCTTGCTCAAGAAATGTTACAGTCCCTTCATCGAGCACTTTATGAAGACAACTAGGTGTGGAAGATCTGTTTAACCCACCTAGAGGGATTTCATTGGAACCTCCTATTGGATTTAGGACTTAGAAACATTTTTATAAGGGATCCAGGTCCTTGTTTCAAATCTTGTAGTAGCCATTCTTGGAAAATGCGTTTTCCAGTCATGCCTTGCTAGTAGTTCCCAATTCGGGATATTACACTCTGCCTACCCATTCCTCCCCTCCCTCTCTCTTTCTCTCTCTCCTTCTCTCCCCCTCTCCCCCCTTATCTCTCTATCTCTCCCTCTCTCTCTCTCTTTCTCTATCTCTCTCCCTCCCTCCCTCCCTCCCTCCCTCCATCACTGTCCCTCCCCCCACCTCTCTCTCTCTCTCTCTCTCTCTCTCTCTCTCTGCCCCTCTCTCCCTACCTCTCTCTCTCCCCCCCTCTCTCTCTCTCTGTCTCCCTCCCCCTCTCTCCACCCCGAATATCTCTCCCCCCCCCCCCCCTCTCTCTCTCTCTCTCTCTCTCTCTCCTCCCCCACTCTCCCCCTCTCTCTCCTTCTCCCCCCACCCTCTCACCATATCTCTTTTCTATAGGGTAAAATTCTTGGGTTGTTGGTTCTCGAATATCCCTCTCAGGGCTTTCCAGTGCCCGAGGCAGACAGTAATATTAGCTGTATAGTTCACAAAGAAGATACATACATGTTCATATCAACTTAAACAACTTGATGGAATAGGATGGAAGATTACCTCCTTAATGACCTTGAAGTATATTGGAAAGCACTAAGTAGCGAAGCAGGGATCCGTCTTCACCAGCTCCAAATCTCGACCATGTGATAAATCAAAGCACCCTTGTAATCTCTACCAAAACATACATTTCCTATCAATTAAGTTAATATATGATAAACATTTAAACTATGCACATCTAAGCCATTCATCTCATGCTATATAAGTATTGAAGAACAATAACAATATCAATGCATAGAATGGACAAAACAGATACAGTTCTATTGATTTATAAAAAGGAGGATTACAACCGTTGGTTGTACCAAGCCCTCCTCAGCCTTCCAATTTCTCTATCTCTCAATGTGGTGATGTCTTGATCAACAAGTTCTCAATGAACCTTTTTAACTTTTGACCTTCACACTACAAAAATGATGCTCTGCTTCAAAAGTATTCAAAAATATTTAACAATCCTTCGACCTTGAACCAAGAGCCTACAACTCCATTTTATAGGAGATGGAGAGAGCAATCATTGCCTTTCTCCTTCCACCAGTTCTAAATAGAAAAAACCAAGACGTTTCTTCAACTTCCCATGCTTTTTCCTTCCTTGAGAGTTCAGTTGTTTTTGGCAAGGACCAATAAGAGACTAGTGCTTTGAAATTTCTATTTTTTACTAACTCTCTTATGAGAAAAAGATGGAATTTAAAATAATTCTCCGTGGGGTTTTCCTGTTTCAAACTCAAAACACGAGTAACGCTGCCCTCTAGTCTAAACAGAGCGTTACCCTAGCCACTAACATGATGTTTTCATTGATCAGGTGCGTTATAACGCTCTTTTTCTATTATAGGAGTGACTTACCTTGGCAGAAGTAGGTTTAGTTTAGGTCTCCATATTCCTTCCATATTTATCTTCTCTTCTGAGCTGATGAGGAGGTTATTTGACATATAACAGAAGCCCCCTAAAGTGTGAGGTCAGAGACGAAGATGATGGCCGAAATACTTTATAATGTGTGTAGTAGAGATAAAGATATTGGATTACTGAGGAAAACCTGAAACAACAACATATGTCAGAAAATACAGTATCTTTCTTGAGTTGGGCATTCCCATGCTCAGTAGCTAATCAACATGATTTCTATAGAATAGGGATATGAAGAATTTGTCCACCGATAAGTAGAATGTGGAAGTGTCTATCATAACATGATCAGGATGAACAAGCTGTCTCGATAAACAATATCACAACTTGGGGAAGGAAACACAACTGTAATGATGTAACATTTTCCCCAAGGTCTTGGTCACCGCTTCACTTAAACTGCATGTTTCTCAACATGTGAATGAAGGAGATTTCATCGAACATGTGAGAAATTTTCTGATTACCAGTCAATAATGAAAACTATTAACCAAAGCGAAGGTGGCTACCGATAATGATGATGGTCCCTAAGATGCACAGTACAATCTAGCGAGTGTGAATAAAAGGAGTTGAAGTCAAACACTTGTACAATCATTCGATTAGGAGCCAATGATGAATACTCCTAATAAAAAACAATATTACCTGCCACTAATGTTTGCAAGTATCTGGGTACTGATGGGTTTCTGGATCAAATTCCTAGATAAGATGTTGAAGTCGATAGGAAGAGATCTGTTGAAAGGTAGGCACTAAGGCATCCTACATCAGTCAACATGAAACGGAAACAAAATGATTTTGTTTTTGATGGAGATAATGAAGAGAAAATGGGGATAACTGATGACAAATAATTTCTGGAATAATGAGCGGTTTGGTTGATAAGAGGAGTAGTGGATAGCGAGATCTGCTTGAACAATAGAAGGCACTGTAGCAGGGTACTAGGCAGCTGAGGCTTAATGAACACCAAAGAGTTTGTTAGGATTTTACCGGTGTAGGAACACTAGGAGATGAAGGCTAATACTCATAGATGGTAGGGTTTGGCTAACTACGAAAGATTTTTCTGGGAAGTGCCATGTTCAAGATTTTTGCTGCCAAATCGACCTTTCTGAAATGTAATAGAGGTAGTATCCATTTTGTCCAAATTTTTCCCCGTCTGATTAGGTTTAACAAGTCCAGAAGAGTAAACTCGGTGAATTTTTCATATTTAGAGAGTCTGAAAAATGTCGTAAAAGACAACTCCATTCCCCGTCTTATTAGGTTTAACGAGTCCAAACGAGTAAACTTGGTGAATTTTTCATGTTTAGAGAGTCTAAAAAATGTCGTAAAAGACAACTCCCTTCCCCATCTGATTAGGTTTAATGAGTCCAAACAAGTAAACTCAGTGAATTTTTAATGTTTAGATATTCTGAAAAATGTCGTAAAAGACAACTCCATGGGGTACCTTTTTCATGTCTTGATAACCGGGCAGGACAAAGGGAGAATAGTAAGCATGAAATAGTTTATTTTCAGTGAGTTAGTCCATCGAAGCTGAAAAAGTGAGAAATATATGTTCGATGGACGTCTACCTCATTTTTTCATGAGTACGAGGAGACAAAGTAAACTCAGTACTCCTTTTGAAATTTTTAACGAGTCCAACAAAGAAAAACTCGATGCTCTCTGTGAAATTTTAACGAGTCATGCGGAGAAAAATCTGTCACTTTTTCTGTTTAAAGAGCTTTGAAAAGAGGAAAAGGATGGTTCCTTACTCTCTGTCGTGGTAGCTTAATGAGCCTGACAAAGGAAACTCAGCGTTTTTTCAGTTTTATGAGCTAGAAAAAAGTCGCTAAAAATAAATCTCAGTGCTTCTTCATATTAGTCTTAACGAGTCTGAAGAAGAGAACTCTAGGTTTTTCGGATTAACGAGCAAGAAAAAGACCATAAAAAGAACGCTCGAAATCAACTTCGTATAAGTTTAATGAGTTTGAAGAAGAGAAATCAAGGTTTTCTGGATTAACAAGCAAGAAAAATACCATAAAAATAATGCTCAGAATCAGGGTCAAAACATGGTTATGTCTGCATATAGATCTTGATCACTCATCAGAACATCAGTAACTAACCTCAAATAGTTGCGACACATATGCAGCAAGAATTCACAATTTTTTGCCGACTAGCTAAGAGAGTCATGCCCCAGAAATGCCTATAAGAAGGTCAGAAGACTTTCATTTTCACTGTTTTGAATGCTATGAAGGAGCTCTGGGTGAACAAGGGTGAAAACTTCAGCTGGCGATTGTGGTCAATCCGGGCAATGGTTCTTCTTCCCGTGAGATCCAGGTAAGATCTGGAACCTCCTGCTATCATTTTATTTTGTTTTTGTGAAGTTTTTCTAGTTGAAAATGAAAAATTTGGTAGGCCCTAAAAAATATTAATGGCCAACGCGGGCCAGCAGTGCTAGACCTACGTTAAGCGCACTTCCCGTGAAGGAAGGACGCTTTAGCACGGTCTGTTTTTCTCTAGAGCCCGCGTTAGGCGCAGAGCATATTTTAAGAGCTCATTAATAAGCATTTTGAAGTGTTCCAGGAAATTTCTAATCGGTTGAAAATGTTTCATTGGAAAGTATTCAGCTGTTAGTCATGAGTATCTAGCGAGAGAGAGAACATGAATGGGAAGAAAGAGATATGGTTATTGATGCTGCAAGTTTTATGGCTCTCCGCCGATGCGGTTTGCTAAAATATGCACATTTAGAACTGATGAGGGGTCAAGAGGACATCCTGAGGTGGTTGATTCACCAATGGGACGAGCGTCACCATGTCTTTCAGATTGGGGCCAATGAGCTCTCAATTGAGAAGGATGATGTTTAATTTTTAACTGGCTTATCATGTCGTGGACTGAGGCCCAACTTGACAGGGTCCAGAGCAATTCCGTGCTCCACTGCTGATCTTGTTCTGACTCATTTCATACGCAACATAGAGGTAGTGAGCAACCGAGTGCCTACTGCACGGGTGGCTTCGAGACCACTGACATCTATACTATGGATGATTGTTTTCTTGGCAGGTGCCAAGAGTCACCATGTGGCCACCAAGGCCCAGATGCTACTGGCTTTCGATTGTATGCAACCTCAGGTTTTTGACTGGTGTGATGGAGTTGTCCATTGGGTCTGAGCAGAGCTTACAACATGCAATACCCGTACCCAAAGAGAGTTAGGGAATGGCACATTGATCATTTATTTCTTACTGGAGTGGGTGCCTTTGATGAGAACCAAGATCATTACAACGTTGTTGGGCCCACGGGAGCCGAGACTTGCTCGGTGGGTAGCTTTGATTCTGCGGACTGAAGAAGGCCCAGTCCATCACTGCTTTGATGATAGGTTTTTTTATTGGTTGAACTCCGAGATCATTATGATTGAGGATTATCCCTATGTAACGATGAACTTCACTGATGATCCAGAGTTATTTTTGCCCCCTAGCACCTAGTGGGGACTCAATGGTAAGAAAGAAATGATCAGTGTACTTTAGGAAGTACTTTGTTTTTTTTCTTTTGAATGTTTATGAATTTTTTTTTTTTGAAATAGGGTGAAAAATATGTTTTGACATGAATCTTGTTTTCTTGACACAGATGTGGCACCTGTCCGCCCAGTTGGGGTCCCTCGCTATGCACAGCGAGGACTGTAGCTACTTGAGGCTGGCTCACCAGCTGAGGATGCGGAAGCCACCGGAGATGATGATGCCCAGATCCTACATGAACTCTCCAGGAACTTGGAGGGTTTGAGTATGGGTGTACCACCCCTTCCTATGCGAGAGGTTCCAGTTTGTCTACAGCAGCATGCCGTAGGTGTGCCAGAGAGATACCTGGTGCCTCTTAGGAGGATAGCCAGGGCATTTGTATGTTATTTTTAGCATCAGGCTGAGCTGGTGGAGTGGATGTATAAGTGTCATAGCGTGGCTTTAGTATAGCCAATTTTTTTGTAAAAACACCCATTTTTTGGAAGATTTTTTTATGTAACTATTGTACTGGACACGACATATATATACATACTTTTTGGTGATTTTGTGTTTTTTAATTTTTTATGCATTTTCTATGGGATAAAAAATATATATACTCATGTGTAAATATTTTATAACAAATGTGACAAATACCAATCTAACACATAGTTTTCTAAAGAATCGGCTAATGCATTAAATTCTCTAGGAACGTGCTCAAATGTGATTGTTTGAAATTGACGTTCTAAAAGTCACACCCTTAAAAAATAACGTAACAAGACTAGATGATGGACATGGTAATGATTGTTTAACTGCATAATGATGAGTTGGGAATCTAACCTGACCACTAAATTGGAGATGTCACGAGATGAAGCCTCCGTGAGGAGTTGGATCACTGAAATGTACTCGACAATGTTATTGGTGGTGCTAACTAGGAAAATTCACCCAGAACCAAGAAGTTCCGACTTAGGAGTGTAGAGAACCCAAGCAACTAAAGCAATCCGTCTAGTGTGATGAATAGCACCCTCTGTGTATCCGACATATGATAAGGAGGATGATAGCATCTGTGTGAAAGAAAAATATTGTAGATGAAAAAAACACCTCAAAAACAAAAAAAAATATACAGAGACATCAAAACAATAGGAAAAACTTATATGCATAAAATTACAAAGCATACGCCTAGTGCGAAACTAGGAAAAATACTTCTTTAGATAGAGCGCGTTTCGGTGCTCCGCAAGCGGAATTCCATTACAGTCCTAAAGTTCATAAGCCCCTTTTGAGAGGAATTTAGTGACGATGTAAGGACCAAGCCATAATGGTTGGAGTCTTCCTACCCCCAAGAGGTCATGTTTCTAATCATAGAGTAGAACAAGATCACCCTTTTGGAAAGAACGAGGCTTGATAGATTTTTCGTATTAAGCTTTGACTCGGTGCTACTGAGCTTCGAGTGCTAGTGTAGCATCTCGACGAGTTTCATCCAAATGATCGAGTGAGAGTAAGCTCTCTTCTGTGGCAGTGGTGCCAGGTAGGAGTTCAACAACGAATTTGAGTGATGGAATTTCACACTTGATTGGAAGTACTACCTCCAAGCCGAATGTGAGTTGAAATGGCGTGAAACCTGTGGCAGTTTTGACTAATGTTCGGTATGCCCATAATGCAGAGTACAACTTTCGATGCCATGTTATTTTATGGTTTTCGAAAAATCGACGAATCATAGTTTGGAGGATGCCATTTACGGCTTCGACTTGACCATTAGCTTGATGATAATAAGATGAAGATTGATCTTGATGAAAACCTACCATGGATGTTAATTCGGTCATCATATGATTCTGAAAGTTGGATCCATGATCTGTGACAATAGATAGGGGTATGCCGAACCGACAGATTACCTGATTGAATAAGAAGAGAGCAGCGATTTCACCATTAGCCTTAAAAGTAGGAATGCCTTCTGCCCATTTCGTAAAATAGTCGACCACAACCACGATGTAGTTGTGTCCATTTTCCGAAATGGGATTGCAGGTGACGAAGTCAATTCCCCATTTGGTGAAAGGACCAATGGAGATAACTGGATGAAGGGGGGCAGGATGAGCATGCATTTTCTTCATGAAAATTTGACATGGATGGCACTTCTGGACCGCTACAATGAAGTCTTTAAACAAAGTGGGCCAATAATAACCTACGCGCAAGATTTTTTGGGCAGTAGCTATGCCTGAAAGATGACCACCGCACTCGCCTGCGTGGAAGTCATTCAAAACGTGTTCCGCTTCATTGAAAGTGAGACAATGCCGGATAATAGTATCGATACCATGGTGATATAATGTATCATTCAGCACGAGGTAGTGCTTTTCCTCATGGCGAATACGAAGACGGTCGTCAGACATGAGAGTTGGGTGGAAGCATTGGGTTTGTAGGTATACCAAAATTTCTCCATACCATGGGTCCGAAGAATCAACCAAGTATACAGATTCATCAAGAAATGGATCATGAGCTACTTCTTCTAGGTCGATTCTGGGAAGGTTCGATAGTAATTCAGCGAAGACGAGAGATTTCTTTACTTTCGTAGCTGTGAAGACCAAATCAAATTGTTGGAGGATTATGATCCATTTGGAATATTTTCCTCCAATAATTTGTCGAGATAGGATGTGCTGCATGGGGTTCTCCAAAGCAATAATAGTAGTCTGTCGCAACAATATATAGTGTCGGAGTTGGGTGACGACAAAAAATACCACCAGAGAGAGCTTCTCCACATGTGAATAACGTAGTTAAGGTACGATTAGACTTTTTGACAAGTATTATATCACATGTTCACTGTCGTCATTGTGAACTTGAACCAAAACCATTGCAAGTGAGGATGGTGAGGCTGCCAGGTAGAGGAGAAAGTCACGTGAGTAGTCGGGGGCACTAAGGAGTGGGGCTAAAACAAGTGCATGTTTTAAAGCATCAAATGATCGTTGAGCTTGGTCATCCAGAAAATATAGTGTTCCCTTCTTCAATAATTGCATAAATCCTTTCGTCATCTCAGCATAGTTAACAATGAATTGACGTAAAAAAATTTCCTTTCCTTGCAAACGTTGGAGTTGGAGGATGGATTGTGGTGCCGGCAATTAAAAAATTGCTTTAACCTTATTGGATCAACCCTAATCCCATGTTTGAAGAAAATTAAACCTAACATATGCCCAGACTTGACCATAAATATGCACTTATGAGGATTCAACGTATATTGTAGAATCTACACATAGCAAAAATTTCTTTCAGATGAGCAAGGTGATCAGGTCGTTTCTTGGAATGGGCCGGAAGGTCATCCAAGTAAGCCTGTACAATATGTCGAATTTCGTGGAAAGCATATTCCATAGCCCACTGAAAATTTACTCCAGAATTCTTCAGACCGAATGGGAGTTTACAATACGCAAATGTGCCCCAAGGATAGATAAAGGCATTTTTATGTTTGTCTTCTTTTTTAATCGCAATCTGGTTATATCCCGAGAATCCATCCATGAAGGAGAAATATTCGCATCCAGCGCAATCGTTGAGAATCTGATCTATGAATGGCGGAGGATAATTTACTTTGGGACAAATGGTGTTCATATCGTTATAGTCAACACAAACTCGGATGGTGTCCTATTTTTTATTAATTGCAACCGGATTGGAAACCTATTCTGTCAAGGGAACAGGATAGATGAAACCAGCGTTTAAAATTTTTTCGACCTCAGTTTTAATGTCAGCCACTTTGCGTGGGTGGATAGGATTGAGTCGTTGTCGAATTGGCTTGGCATTGTCATAAATCTTGATTTCGTGCTCAATTATAGATGGATCTATGCCAGACATTTCATCATAAGACCAAGTGAACACATCACGGAATTCCTTGAAAAGGGATGTGAAGCACGCAATTTCCTCAGGATTGCAATCTTCTCCAATATGGATATTTTCCACGATACCCGTTTTGACCGAGATATCAATGAGCTTTGTCTTAGAAAGATTACCCATGTTCCCTTCTGAATCGATAGTTTGAATAGTCTTGTAAGCGAAGGGAACCATCTTAGGTGGGTTAAAGGACAGGATTTCAATATTTATCAGGTCCGAGTGAATCATCGAAGTGTGATGGTGAAACTCTCCCTAAGGTTGTTCTTCTAGAGAGGTGATCTCTCGAATAGCTTCGTCTGTAGGCAAGACTTCATTGAGGAGATCCTTAGAGAGAATTATGATGGGTGGGAGGTTTGTACCTTTGGTCGAAAATTTTAGTGTCATTCTGGTCATACTGCCATCAGTGATCAAAATTTCTCTTTTGCATTTGCATATTAGGAGTCCCATACCATAAATTTTCATCATTCCATTAGGTCATGAATTCGTTGATGGTAGTGGTCTTTCATCAGTTTTCCCTCATCTGAAACTTGCTAATTCTCCTCTCTATGGTCTTATTCATGAGTCACTTTCACTCCCAATCCATATTACTAAGTCATAGGGTTGGTCTCATTAGGTTCTACGGTCTCATCATGGTCAAATTAATGAGTCAAGTGTCAATAAATATCAGCAAGTTCATGAGGAGGTCAAATAAACTCTAAGTCACAGCGTCTGGGAAAATCAAAGAAATGTTCTATTGAGCTTGATGTAAAAACCATGGTACTTTGCCTTTATTATCATTTATGATGTAATTTTATGTTTTCATATGTAATAAGCTACATTTCATAAGCTGCTATCTTCATAAAGCCACCTCCCTGTCCTTCAAAGGTGTTTTCTACAGCATTTTCCATATAAAATCACGTTCTAATTATTTCCATCAGAAAGAGCCCGGAAAGAGCTTTCCAACAGTATATTATACTCAAAACTGACTCCTAGATCGAAAATTATGCCTAAGTGAAAGAAGGTCCCCTATAGCCTAATCTTTTCCCTTTCCCATTTCTCCCTTGCACTTTATTTCATAAAAGTTTAAAGTTTTCTTTATAACCCCCCCCCCTTTTTCCTATCTGATTTCATAAATCGCATGGTAAAAATATTTTAAACTCATAAATCCCCAATGCAATTAAATAAATCCCCTTCTCCGCTCCATCGCAACCTTTAAATCGCCCCCCCGATTGGTCCGCCTCGATCGACCCCCTCCAGTTGGTTCGTCCTGATCGACCCCCTCCGATTTTCCCTTCCCTGATTGAAAATCATCGATGCGATTCGTCATAATCCCCCTCCTCCGATCACATTGCATATTTTATATTTAACATTTTAACCCCCCCCCCTGCTCCGCTGACCCTCTGATATTCCGATTGCGATTGGCTGGGCCCCACCACTGTTCCTTCTACCTCTTCCCAATAAAAATGAGTTTCCCTTTTCTTAATACGATAAACCAATTTTCAAAAAGTTCTAAGTATTCAAATCGCATCGCATTGTTTCACTTTACCATAGCACTTTGCCCTGCTCCCCTTCCGATTCCCGATTGCGATTGACTCCCCAGTCCCACCTTTAATCCCTTCTGCCCTTTACAAATGGAGAAGGGTCTTTCCCTATGTAAACTGGAAAATTTCATTTTATACAAATTTTCAAAGGGATTCCCCCCATTTTCCATCGCATCGGCTTTTTCACTATCGCATCGCAAGTTTTCTATTGTCCTATTATACGACACCCCCTTTCTCTGGCATTTGTGATTGCGATTTCCCCTTTTCCCTTTACACTAATTGCAATCACAAACTCCAAATCACATTCTCTCCCTTCTATGACACTCCCTCCTCTCTTATGATTGCGATTTCGGTTCGGACCCACCTCCTTTTCGCTTCGCTCTTTCTCATTCAAAATGAGTCTTTTATTAATTTAAGGCATAATTTCATTTTTTCAAAGGCATTCTTTTCAAAGGTGGATTTTCTTCAAGAGAATAATAACAGAAGCAAATAGTCAAGGAGCCGGGGGCCAAATACAAGCACACAATCATCACGATTTCTTCAGTAATGATTTGAAAGGGATTGGTTCTACAGGTTTCTTCTTCAGGTTAGTTGGATGTAATAGCGAAATCTTCAGATGGTTAAAAATGTATTGTTGTTACTTATTTTAAGGAGCAGATTGCTGGTTTCTTTCTATGATCGGATTTCAGTTTCTGAGCTGGAAAATAGCTCCTCTTTTTGTGGATCTAATTCCCTAATTTCTATCTATTTAATGTACTTTTTAGTCATTTGTAAACAAAGAGGGGGGATATAGTGTGGAAATAGTTTGGAAATCAAGGAGGACGCTCTACGCTCCCATTGTAACATTTTGACAGGGAATTAATAAGATATGAAGCTCTGATTTGTGGGATCCATGTGGTATGAATTTTATCATTTGTTCTTTTCTTTGTGTTCATATGTAAATTTTGTCATGTTCACCATACATTCATAAAAATTTCTGGTTGAATGCTTTCAGGATAGATAGGTAGAATCCATTTTTAATGCTCTACCTTGGGAAATAATTCAATACTCTATGTTTTCTTCTATTTTAAAAGGATCGATCTCCTATGCCCTTTTCAGCTCCTCACCAGTCTCACCACCCCATCATTATTTAAACTTAATTGCTAAAATTTCCTGCCTACCTTGCCCATGAAATAACCTGTATCCCTGATTTAATTCCCCAGTTTCAAACTGCCCCATATTTTCCATAAACCCCTGAAAATTCATTAAAACCTTTCTCATTATTATACCTAGCCTAAAATCAACTTGTAATTGCATTTTATTGAATATATTTTTACGGAGAGAGCCCTCTCCTGGCCTTGTAGGGCTAGCTACAAGGCTAAGCATGGTTTGAGGTTACCCTAATTTTCCTTTTTCAGCCTGAGGTCCAAATTAGGTGCTAAAATTTCTGGCGACTCCACTGGGAAATTGTTTTGTAACACAAAGATTGATCACCCTAGTAATTTTTTCCTTGTAAATTCATCAACTTTGGATGATGATGTTCATATTTTTCTAGGTTGAGATAAAAAAATTTAAAGTAGAAATTCGACCACACTGGCTTCAAGAAGATACACAAGGGCCAATCTTGATTCAAATCCTCCCCCTGTGTTTGAAAATCCTAATCTCATCCCAAGAATAGTCAGAAGACAAGAGGGATCACTAAGTCCTACACCCATTTTCAGATCTCACACTTGGCCTAGTGAGTGGCTGTTTGTAGAATATCTTTATTTTGATGAATGTTTTGAGCTTTCTTTGTTTAGACGTAAGTCTGAGACTGAACTTGATGACACAGTTTTAGATCCATAATTTCTTGTAGATATCGAAGTTAAAATGGAAAATACATCTATTGATGATTATATTTTGAATTCCCCTCAGCCATCTATCATTATAAACAATATCCCTGAGCCTTCAGAGTTATCAGAACAAACTTTTCCTCCCCTTAATTCATCAGCATTCCCATCAGTTAATTCTCATATTTCATCTCCTCCATCAACACCTCCCTTAAATCCTAGTAGTACCAACACTGTTGTAAATCCACCTCAATTCATGGTTGCCCAGTATGCACCCCTGGTTTTACCTCAGCAATTGAATGATATGCCTGTTGATTAAAAAAGTAAAATACCTATCTTTGATGCCACTTAAAGCATCACAGCACAACAGCATGTTGATAAGATGAATGACTTTTTTGATCTTCATGAGGTAGAGGCACAAAATGTAACAACAAGGTTATTTGTCCAAAGCTTTGGAGGTGAAGTTATAAAGTGGTTCAGAGCCTTACCAGCAGGCTCTATCCGCACTTTGCAAGAGTTACATACACAGTTCTTAGACCAGTGGGAGGTAAAGAAAAACCCACTCCAAATTTTGTCCGAATATGAAAATATTAAAACAAATGTGGGTGAAACTGTACAGGATTACTGTGTAAGATTTAATGTTGTATATAATGTTATCCTAGCCAATATTAAACCCCCTGTGGGATTATCCTTGCTCAAGTTTTTAGATTGTTTCAATGCTAATATGGCATATCAGTTACGAGAAAGAGATCCCACCATGCTTAAAGACATGCAGAAGATATTTGTGAGCGTAGAAGAAAATATACTGGCCAGAAGAGCTCAGGAAAAGGATGAAAAGAGAGTAAATATGAAAGAAGAAGCATCTCCTTCAGACAGTATGATGGATAATTTGATCCAAATAGTCGAAAATAAGGTTGATCAGCTGACAATTTCAGGCAAACCTGAAGCACAAATCAGGAATCCGAATTTCAGAGGGCAACATTCACAATTCAGAATTAAACAAAGAGAATAGAGAACGCAGGACCAAGAAACACCATAACAGCAGATCAGAACTCCATTGCAACAAAATTATGTTCAGGGAATGGAGACAGACGATGATGATGATCCTATGATTGAAGCCAATCATTTCTTCACTACAGATAATGCTCCCATCTTTCTCACAGAAGATGAAGAATACACAGCGATTACATGCATTCAAAGGGACAAATATTTTGATATTGGCTAATGACACAGTGTTAGAAGAAGAATCTAATGATAACCAAAGAGGATACATGAATGCCTTATCAATGCAACAGAAGCAATACTCTTTGAGGAGAAAAGATGTGCCGATTAGTCCCATTCAGAAAAGAAATGACCCGCAATCGAAGAACGATTCTTAAAATACTCAGAAG
Source organism: Pinus albicaulis (assembly GCA_034641835.2). NCBI lineage: Eukaryota > Viridiplantae > Streptophyta > Pinopsida > Pinales > Pinaceae > Pinus > Pinus albicaulis. The sequence continues at coordinate 285,871 of JAXQQM020085535.1, forward strand.
AAAGGGCAAGAGCCAGTCGATCCTTCCCCCAACAAAACATCTTTAGTGATTAACACTACAAATAAAAAGAACCAGCACAGCATAGCAAAGGATCAAGTAGAGAAGAAATATCTGCCCATCAAAGAGGTAGAGAAAGTTCCTTCTTTTAATTTAGAAAATGAAATTTCTAAGCTGAAGGTGTCCATGCCCTTGACTGAGTTGGTGAAAAATAGTGCTTATAAACATCAGGTGTCTAGAATTTTTCAAATAGACTCTGTATCAGATATGGTAAATGTTGAAGATGATTATCCTAAACTCATTTTTGGTCCAACCACATATGATCAATCTGAAGAAAGTGAAGTCCCTCCCTTTTACCTGAGTCTTAGATTACATGAGACCATCTTACATAATGTTATGTTGGACTCCGGAGCCTCACATAATTTGATGCCCAAAGCCATTATGGAGAAATTGGGACTTGATGTTACCCACAAATACCATGATTTGTATTATTTTGACTCAGGTAGCGTCCATTGTATTGGTCTTATTAAAGACTTGGTAGTATCTTTAGATCAAATCCCACCCAAGAATGTTTTGATGGATGTAGTTTTTTCCAATGTTCCACCATGATTTGGAATGCTTCTATCCAGGTCTTGGGGTGCAAAACTTAAAGGAACCATGTAGCTTGACTTCTCTTATGCCACCATTCCCGTTTTTTGTCAGTTGAGAAAAATATATAGGGAGAAGAAAATCAAATATATGATCACTAGCAAAGAGAATCCAGTTAATAATCCCATTAATGTAGTCCACATAGATTTAGAGTCATTTTTATTATATTTAGATGGTGGTTTGAATGATGAAAACATTCAGTTGGTACAAGTAGACGAGATACCTAAAATTTCAGAAAAATTTAGGAAATTCCTCAAATAGGAAAAAGATAAAGCAACAAGCACTTCTAAGCTTCCTACCTGCTAGTAGCAAAAGGATAATGAACAGTAGGAAAAGGAAGAAATTATTCCAGATAAAGTAGAGAAAGAAACAAAATTTCAACATCTAGTAGAAGAAGAAGAAGGCCTCTGGAGCATAGACTCTGATGGAGTTGTTGGTAAGGACAGTGCTGGTATTGGAATTTGGATTCAGAGCCTTATTTTCCAGCCTGAAAAGGTTCCTAGTAATGTTAGAGTATGTGCTTACAAGTTGGATTTTGATTGCTGTAACAATGAAGTGGAGTATGAAGCTTTGATTGTAGGCCTGAAAATTTTGAAGAAGCTAAATGCGAAGAGGATTTCTGTCTATGGAGATTCAGAGCTGATAATCAAACAGGTCAAAGGAGAGTATCAAGAAAATCATCCACGATTGAGGGCATACAAAAATGCAGTCCTTGACATCTTGAGCACATTTTCTGAGTACACTTTCACAACAGTACCTAGAATACAAAACCTCATTTTTGATTCTCATGCCATTATGGCAAGCAACTTGAAGATTCTAATGAACTCCAGCAACAAGTTTGAGATTTATGTTAAACATAGTCCTACTATTCCAAAAAATTTAACATATTGGAAAGTGTTTTGGGATGACAATGAAATCAATGCTTTTTTTGCAGAGTGAAGGAAAATTCAAGGATACTCCCATAAAAGGTGATTATGAGGTTCATGATAAAGAAATTGAAGTAAATCAAATGTACATATTGTAGTTGAAAGATAATGTAATTCCTAGAGGTATCATACCTTTAGAGGAGCCTTTTGACCAGGATGATGTTGCAAAGAAACCAAGCTTAGTGCCTACTGAGAAATGAGTTGAAGATGTGAATATTGGAACAGCTGACAAGCCCAAGCTTGTGAAGTTATCAAGAGCATTATCCCCTGAGGTAAAGGAACATTATGTTAAATTTATTTCTGAATTTTCTGATGTGTTTTCATGGGATTATTCAGATTTGAAGGTATATGAAAAAAACATAATTCAGCATATTATTCCCATCAAGTCGGATCAGAAACCATTCAGACAGAAGCTGAGAAGAATCGACCCAAAGCTGCTTCCATCCATTGAAAAAGAGGTAAACATATTATATAAAGCTGTTATCATAGTCCCAATTATATTTTCTAACTGGATTTCAAATTTGGTCCCGGTACATAAGAAGACAAGAGAGATAAGGTTGTGCACAGATTTTCGGAATCTGAATAAAGCATCCTTAAAGGATAATTATCCACTTTCGAAGATGGACCATATTCTACAAAGAGTAGTTGGAGCATCAAGGATGTCACTTCTCGATGGTTACTTAGGCTATAATCAGATCTTGGTGCATGAGAAAGACCAAGACAAAACTACCTTCACAACACCTTGGGGAACTTTCCAATATGCCAAAATGCCATTTGGACTGAAGAACGCTGGAGCTACTTTCCAGTATGCAATGGACATTGCTTTTTCCAATGAAAAGGATGCTTTTCTTGTTGTTTATTTGGATGATCTAGCAGTGTTTTCTGTTTCTGATGATGAACAGTTGCACCATTTGAGAGTTGTTTTTCAGCGATGCGGAAATTTTGGGAGTTCTCTCAATCCCAAGAACAGTCTCTTTTCTATGGATGAAGGCAAGCTGCTGGGTCATATCATCTCTAAAGATGGTATCTGCATCGATCCTTCGAGAGTGGAGGAAATTCAACACATAGACCTTACACGTAACAAAAAGGAAATTCAAGCATTCAATGGTAAGATGCACTTCTTGCGCAGATTTATACCCAATTTGGTTGAACATCTAAGAGAAATGAATAACATGTTAAAGAAAGATAGCACTATCAAATGGAGTGAGGAGGCTATCAAGTCATTTAATCTGGTAAATTTTTCTCTATCCAATGCCCCAGTCTTGATTAGTCCTGATTACACTCAATATTTCATTATTTTTTCATTTGCATTGGAGCATACTATGGCTGCGGTTTTGATGCAGAAGAGAGATCAGATTGAAAATCCAATTGCCTTTTTCAGTAAGACTATTAGAGATGCTGCTTTGCGGTATAATATCATTGAGATACAAGCATTGGCTCTTATAAATGCATTGAATTATTTTACAGTATATACTCTGCATTCACATACTATACCATATGTTGCTAATGCAGCAGTAAAGGACGTCTTGATGAAAACTGATCCAGAAGGTCGAAGAGGTAAATAGATAGCAGCTATGTTAGAGTATGATTTGGAGATAAAACCCACAAAGTTGATCAAAGGACAAGGCTTGGAAAAGCTAATGGCTCAATCAAACCTACGTGCCCTGGATATAAATCTCATAACAGCAATGTTAGAAGATGAGGATGAAGGTTTGCTTGTTCCAGTTTCATAAATTTTTCTACAATCCCCATGGTATTCAGATATTGTTTATGTGCTTCAGCATCTTTCACCACCTCCAAGGATGTATAAAAGAAAAGGTAGATAACTAAAACTTAAGTCTACTAAATATTGTTTTTTAAACAATGCTCTCTATTGGAAATATCCAGGAGGTATTCTGCTCAATTTTTTGGTTGAAGATGAGGCACAGCAAGTGATGCACGATTTCCACAAAGGTGATTGTGGTGGTCATTTGTTTTGGACAACTACAACTAATAAAGTGTTTAGAGCAGGATATTATTGGCCTACTTTATTTTCAGATTTGTATAAAATAGTGATGAGCTGCCATGAGTGTCAAATTTTCCAAGGGAAAAGGAAATTGCCTCCTCTTCCTTTGAAACCAGTTGTAGTAAATGCTCCCTTTTAGCAGTGGGGACTTGATTTCATAGGGGAAATCCATCCCAAATCATCGGCACAACATCGATGGATCTTGACAGGTACATGTTACCTCACCAAATGGATCGAGGCCTTTCCGGCAAAGCAGGCTACAGATACAGTAATTATTCAATTTCTAGAGTCAAATATCTTATCTCATTTTGGTTGCCCTTACAAAATTATAACAGATAACGTAGTAGCATTCAAATCTAAGAGGATGGTGGATTTATACGACAAATAAAACATTTATTGGGCCATTCAATAGCGTATTACCCGCAAGGCAATGGCTTGGCAGAATCATCAAATAAATCCCTGATTAATATAATCAAGAAGATGTTGGAGGAAAACAAAATAAACTGGCATCGAAAGCTCATCAACACGTTATGGGCAGACATAATCAATAATAAGAAATCCATAGGTATTTCACTGTTTGAATTGGTTTATGGTGCTGATGTTGTCTTTCCCATATTTCTTACAGTTCTGGTCATGAGATTATTACAAGAAGATGGTAGTGAAGAAGATGATAAACAGTGAAGGATCAATCAGATGATCCACCTTCAGCAAACAAGAGAGGAAGTGTCTCAGAATGCTATTCAGTTACAGGAGATGATTAAGAAGATCTATGACTGTAAGACCAAAGTAGAAAGGTTTTAGTTGGATGAATTTGTGTTGAGATGGGATGCACGAAATGAGGACAAAGGGAAGAATGGTAAGTTCGACAACCTGTGCAAAGGACCATACAAGATTTCAACATACAGGGGATAGAATGCTTTCTTGCTCTTAGAGATGGATGCCCAAGATTTCCCTGGAGGACCAGTGAATGGTAGGATTTTGAAGCACTACCACTATTGAAGACAATGGATAAAAAACCTATGTCACAATCATTGTACGTGCCATGTTACTTTTGGTCAGATTTCAAAGTACACAGTCATTGGAGTTTGGGGCCCGAGGTGAAGGCTATAATTCTTCAATGATATGTGTATAGTTTGGTTTTATGTTAGTTTTCAGTCTTAGTCTTGAGTCAGAGTTAGTCTGCAGTTTGTCAATTTTCAGTATTTTTGACTCCATGCCCAATGGATAAGGCTACTTGGTCTATGGTGTTCTTGGCACCTCCAAGGAGCTGCCATCCCCATTAGAGCCAATGTTAGTGTAAGTCTGGTCATACTGCCATTAGTGATAAAAATTTCTCTTTTGAATTTGCATATTAGGAGTCCCATACCATAAATTTTCATCATTCCATTAGGTCATGAATTCATTGATGTTAGTGGTATTTCATCAGTTTTCCCTCATGTGAAACTTGTTGATTCTCCTCTCTATGGTCTTAGTCATGAGTCACTTTCACTCCAAATCCATATTATTAAATCATAGGGTTGGTATCATTAGGTTCTAGGGTCTCATCATGGTCAAATTAATGAGTCAAGTGTCAATAAATATCAGCAAGGTCATGAGGTGGTCAAATAAACTCTAAGTCACAGCATCTGGGAAAATGAAGGAAATGTTCTATTGAGCTTGATGTAATTTTCACCTCAAAACCATGTTTTGAGGTGAAAACATGATACTTTTCCTTTATTATCATTTATGACGTAATTTTATGTCTTCATATGCAATAAGCTGCACTTCAAAAGCTGTTATATTCATAAAGCCACCTCCCTGCCCTTCAAAGGTGTTTTCTATTGCATTTTATGTATAAAATCATGTTCTAATTATGTCCATCAGAAAGAGCCTAGAAAGAGCTTTCCAACGGTATATTATACTCTCAAAACCTACTCTTGGATAGAAAATTATGCCTAAGTGAAAGAAGGTCCCCTATAGCCTAATATTTTCCCTTTCCCATTTCTCCCTTGCACTTTATTTCATAAAATTTTAAAGTTTTCTTTATAAACACCCCCCTTTTTCCTATCCAATTGCATAAATCGCATTGTAAAAATATTTTAAACTCATAAATCCCCAATGCGATTAAATAAATTCCCTTCTTTGCTCCATCGCAACATTTAAATTGCCCCTCTGATTGGTCCACCCGGATCGACCCCTCCGATTGGTTCGCCCCGATTGACCCCCTCCGATTGGCCCTTCCCCGATTGAAAATCGCCGACGCGATTCATCATAAGCCCCCTCCTCCGATCACATCGCATATTTTATATTTAACATTTTAACTCCCCCACTCCACTGACCCTCTGATCTTCCGATTACGATTGGCCAGACCCCACCACAGTCCCTTCCGCCTCTTCCCAATAAAAATGAGTTTCCCTTTCGTTAATACGATAAATAAATTTTTAAAAAATTCTAAGTGTTCCAATCACATCGCATTGTTTCACTTTACCATGGCACTTTTCCCCACTCCCCTTCCGATTCCCGATTGTGATTGACTCCCCGGTCCCACTCTTAATCCATTCCGCCCTTTACAAATAGAAAAGGGTCTTTCCCTATGTAAAATGGAAAATTTCATTTTATACGAATTTTCAAAGGGATTCCTCCCATTTCCCATCACATCGGCTTTTGCACTATCGCATTGCAAGTTTTCTATTGTCCTATTATACGACGCCCCTTTTTCGCCCTGATTGCGATTGCGATTTCCCCTTTTCCCTTTACACTAATCGCAATCGCAAAATCCAAATCACATTCTCTCCCTTCTGTGACACTCCCTCCCCTCTTCCGACTGCGATTGTGGTTCAGGCCCACCTCCTTTTCCCTTAGCTCTTTCTCATTCAAAATGAGTCTTTTCTTCATTTAAGGCATAATTTCATTTTTTCAAAGGCATTCTTTTCAAGGGTGGATTTTCTTCAAGAGAGTAATAATAGAAGAAAATAGTCAAAGGGCCAAGGGCCAAATACAGACATAGAATCATCACAGTTTCTTCAGTAACGATTTGAAAGGGATTGGTTTTGCAGGTTTCTTCTTCTCATTAGTTGGATGTAACAGCGAAATTTTAGATGGTTAAAAATGTATTTCTGTTCCTTCTTTTCAAGAGCATATTGTTGGTTTCTTTCTATGATCAGATTTCAGTTTCTGAGTTGGAAAATATTTTCTCTTTATGTGGATCTACTTCCCTAATTTCTGTCTATTTAATGTACTTTTCAGTAATTTGTAAATAGAGAGGGGGGGATATAGTGTGGACATAGTTTTGAAATCAAGGAGGATGCTCTACGCTCCCATTGTAACATTTTGATAGGGAATTAATAAGATATGCAGCTTTGATTTTTGGGATCCATATGGTATGAATTTTAGCAATTGTTCTTTCCTTCGTGTTCATATGTAAATTTTTTCATGTTCACCATACATTCATAAACATTTCTGGTTGAATGCTTTCAAGATAGATAGGTAGAATATATTTTTAATGCTCTGCCCTGGGAAATCATTCAATACTCTATGTTTTCTTCTATTTGAAAAGGATCCATCTCCTATGCCCTTTTCAGCTCCTCACCAGTCTCACCACCCCATCACTATTTAAACTTAATTTCTAAAATTTACTGCCTACCTTGCCCCATGAAATAACCTATATCCCTGATTTAATTCCCCAGTTTCAAACTGCCCTATCTTTTCCATACAACCCTAAAAATTCATTAAAACCTTTATCATTACTATACCTAGCCTAAAATCATCTTGTAATTACATTTCATTGAATATATTTTTACGGAGAGAGCCCTCTCTTGACCTTGTAGGGCTAGCTACAAGGCTGAGCGTGGTTTGAGGTTACCCTAATTTTCCTTTTTCAGCCTGAGGTCCAAATTAGGTGCTAACAGAAACCATAGCAGTGGAGGGTTCATATGTGATTTGGATGGCTTGGTAGGCAAACTCTACTGTTGAGAGCGACATCTGATATCCGTAGGAATCAATGTTTGAAGGTGTCAGGAGGATCCATGGGTCGATAGAGCCATCCAAAATGGTGGATATCATTGCAACTGTATTTGGGATCTCTGGTAGTGGTAGAGGAAAACAACCCAGTAGGGAAGATGCCTTTAGAAGACCGGTACCAATACTAACGTAAAAGTAAGGAAAGCCTCCTATTAGGGGTACAGTGCTACTTGGTAACGTGGTATAATCAGGGGTGCAAAAGGATAATTGATCCACTGTGACTCTTTTCCCATCCAATGGAAATAGGATGAGTTGGAAAAACAAAGAAACAGTGGCGGTCATGGCATAAGACCAATTGCGACCGAGCAATAGATTATAATCGAGATGGCGATCTATGACTTCAACATCCACGGTTATCATTTTCCCACTTAGAGTGATGGGAAAGCTAGCAAGGTATCATTTTGGGAGGAACGTGTGGCCATCGAAAGCTTTGACAGAATTCGACGGTGGTGACAAGGTAGGAGGACCTAAAGCGAGCCAATAAGCTTGTGACATAACGTAGGTTGAAGCACCTTCGTCTATGATAGTGCGATGGATTGGTCTCCCTTTCGACACAACCTGCACTTGGAATGCGAGTTCGTGTGACAAGAGAGCCTGAGATTTTTCCATATCAAAGATAGCTAGCATGGAATCCTGGGGGTCTATTCCACCAATGGCCAAAAGCAAGGCTTTCCTTTGTGCTGGAAATGTTTGCAATACTTCGAGAGCAAACATAGCTGACGGTGCTTGCGCCAAATCTTCTACAATGTTGTAGTTTTGGGCTGCATGTGTAGAGGTGTTATGAGTCATGCGTCGATCTGTCCCTTTTGGGGGACGAATCACGAGATCCGTAGTGGAGTTGAAATAGTACGAGGTTCTTGAGCATCTATGGTAGGATTTTCATAAAGCTTGGCTCGTGTTTGAAGTTCCACACTTTCAATGCCATAAATGGAGGATGATCCTTCACTAGAAGGATGTGAACCACCATTGCCCCATTGCTGGGGTTGTGGCAGGTTTTCAACCATGTGTTGGTGTTGCTGCTATTGATTAGGGAAAGGATTATGAAGAACGGAAGGTGTTCGCCCAGAATCCTTGTTTGCGATAAAATCGGCGCATTCCTGCGACCGAGGGCATTTGTATGTCAAGTGGTGTTCCACACAGATCTCGCAAGGAAATTTCATGGGTTTATCCTTCCATTTTTTGTTTTTGGCAGTGTTTTTCTGATTAGGATTATTCTGATTGTCTGACTGCTCTTCCGAAGAAGATGTCTTTTTCTTGTTCTTCTTATTATTTCCACTAGGTTTTTGTGAAGTTTGCAAGATGCATCTTGGCAGCCTTCAATTGAGTGGCACAGAGATGAAAAAAGAAAGATAGAGGTTCCATTGATGGGAGGACATTATACCCAGGACTGAGAAACTTAATGGCCAGTAGGAAATCAAGGAAGCAATTCTCTTTCTTTGAACTAGGGCTTCTTCTATCAATAGGGTTCCTCATTGAACCAGGCTCCTTCCAAATCCAAATATGATTTTCAGAGTTTACCTCAGTGGTAGGAAGAGTAGTCTTTTGGTTAGGGGTGATGGCAGCCGAGGATGGCTGGGAGGTTTTCCCATGAGACTATTTTGTGGCTACACCAGAGATTGCGCCAACGAGGCTG
>JAXQQM020088065.1:0-32356 GCA_034641835.2 Pinus albicaulis
TCATGCTATAGGGAAGGCGACACTGCTGGCTGACGCGAAGATCTCGTCCTTGGTGAAGCCACCCGATGGTGTATGGATGTGGGTGAGCCGTGGTCGGCAAGCCCAACCGCTTCACGGCGTCTGCTGAAATGAGGTTCTTTTGGCTCCCATTGTCGACAATGAACTATACCGGGGAGCCCTTTACCCACATCTGGGAGTGGAAGAGACGTTCCTCCTCCTCCGGATCTTCTGGTTCCTCCTTCTGTATCTTTGTAGTGGCAACAAGGGCGTTGGGCTCCGCACACACCGTTTCCCCTTTTTCTGTCACCTTTTCGTGTTCGATTTTCGTGCTTGGCCCGACACTCACTGCTGTTGAGTGGAGCTCTTATGGAACTCACAACACTTTCCTAAGTCCTTCTTTTCGGGGTTTTCGCTGTCGTTCTTTTGTGGCTTCAATGAGTTGTCTTTAGCCACCATGCCTTGGCTCGGTCCTTTGTTCTGCGGTTTGGAAGCACCTTTCCCTTGCTTTTGATTCGCAGATCCAAAGTCTCGCTTCTTCTGCTTGAATTTCTGCTCAATGTTGGCAGCATACCAGTATGCCGTACCAAGCGAGGAGATGTCAAGGAACTCCATTTCCTCCTGAATGTATTTGTGTAGACAACTACGATACTTTAGAACTAGATGTTTCTTTGAATCTTTGATACCCAACTTTGTGCGCAGGGTATGGAACAGATTCGTCAGCTCATGCACATCTTGATCCCTTTGTTGTCGTAGCGTGGTCCATTGTATGTACTTGTCCTCATAGCTCCCCATGGGATAGTACTATTCCTTGACGGCGTCTCGGAAAGAATTCCAAGTTGGTACGGCCGAGAACAGGGAGGGTTCTGTCTGGTCCTTGTTCTCACAGTAGGTTTCCCACCAGTCCTTAACATGGGGGGTAGCTTTGAGGAGTGCAAAAATAATCTTCTCCCGGTCCGAAAAGTCATGAACCGAGAAATATCCTTCTAACAGATTCAACCATTTATCTACAGCATCTGCGTCTATTTGACCCTCAAATATGGGAATGTCAAAATTTACTTGTACCTTAAAAGGAGTCGCGCCTCCAGAGTGGCTGCTGGATGCAGATGCACTGCCGGTGGGTAGCCGTCGAAGGATCTGAGCAAAGTTATCCATCATCACGTTCCTTTGTCTTTCGAGGGCCTCCTCGAGCAATATTTTGATAGGATCTCCTGCTCCCTCATCTTTCTTTTCATCCCCCATGGGCGTCCGTCGAGGTTTGTGAGGCTGATCTTGCAAAGGTTCCACCAGATCAAGCCCTAGCTCCTTATACCCCGACCTCGTTGGGGACATGCAAAGAAGGATCGAGAAAAAGAAGACCGCTTTGATACCACTGATCCGGATTTATGCAGGAACGCAACAGAATAAACACATAACCATAAATACAGAGATGCAGCGGAAATAACACTTCATTTCATTAATATCAAAGAACTGAAATTTGCTTACAGACAGAATGGAAATAAAACTAGCTAGGGCGCCGGTAGCTATCTCTGAGAAGAGATGTGGCGGCTACAGGCCTCTGAACTGAGTTACAATGAGGCTCAAGGGCCTATTTATCATTTAGAAACAATGGGAAATCCTAAACAGCCAAAACCCTAACCCTAGGAGATGAAGCGCCAAAACTATGGGCCCCGTTTGGGTAAATTGGTGTTTCAACTTCCCAAGGGCGTAACTTTGGCATACGATCTCCGTTTGACACGTACCATACCTCGTTAGAAAGATCTATCCGAGGAATACAAATTTGGAATGAGCAACATCGGTCCATGGACCCATGTTTCTCTCCGTTTTCCCAAAAAAACGTCGTTTAGGGCCTCAAAACGGCTCCGGAAGTTTAGGACCCGAAAAGATGCTAAAAATAGTAAACTGTGCTAAAACTGAAAAACTGAAATAGACAATGGTGGAGCCCCAAGTGGAATAGGTGAGTGACCACCAATATCCACCTGGATCAATGATACCTTGCTCTAGGTCTTGAGCATAGTTGTTTTGTTTTCCTTTTCGATTGATTTCTTAGGAACCAATCTCTCATCCTTGGGAGGGAAATGATACCTTGCTCTAGGTATTGAGCCTAGTTTTTTTGTTTTCCTTTTCGATTGATCTCTTAGGAACCAATATCTCTTCCTAGGGAGGGAAATGCTACCTTGCTCTAGGTCTTTAGCGTAGTTGTTATTTTTTTATTTTCGATTGATTTCTTAGGAACCAATCTCTCGTCCTAGGGAGGAAAATGCTACCCTGCTCTAGGTCCTAAGCGTTAGTCGTTTTTCTTTTCTTTTCTTTCTGCTGATTTCTTAGGGCCCAATCTCTTGTCCCAGCAAGGGAAATGCTACCCTACTCCAGGTCCCGAGCTTAATATTTCATTGATTTGCTTTCTTTATTTGTGTTTAAACACCCAATCTATCATCCTAGGGAGGGAAGTTTCATCCTTCTTCAGGTCCTGAGCTTTAAGAATTGTTTGATTTTTTCTCTTCCTTCGGTTCTATGAGCAAAGATATAAAAAAAGGCAGAGGAAGACCCCAAAAACTCATAGGATGAGGTCAAGGAAGAATTCATCAACACAATCTAGAACTCAGTCAAGGAACTTCATGATGTGACAAATATGGGAAATCAAGACTATATTGAAAGCTGGTTTCACTCTGTTGTTTTCTTGCAGCATCACTCCACACTTCAGCAACTCTTGGCACCATCCTTAATAGGGAAGTTGGTCTCTCATACCCATGTATTTATTAACATACATTTTTCAAATATGGGTATGTGCATACTTGAGGTATTATTTTGAAAATGGCTTCACTGGAAGTACTCTTATATGTAATTATATTTTATTTTTCAAAATAGAGTAGTGTAGTATAGAATATAAAATGAATAAAGAGATAAATAAATCAATTTCTTTATATGTAAAAATAGTTGTTTTTGTTGTAACACACTGTGAAAATTAAAATCGTTGATCAATATTCAAATTTATTTATGTATGTAGATGAATTATACTGAAAATAAAATCTATACAAACATTCATATTCATTTTGATCACCTTCTTGGAAAATTTCCTTAATTATCATATCTTGTGGCTTGCGGGCTTGATGAAAATTCTGGAAAAAAAAGTCAGGACAGTCATGTTTTGAGGGACCAAATCCTACATAGCCCTTTATGTATAATTTCTAACCCAATTTGAATCACTCGATTTTGATTTTAAACGAAAACGTTATAACCAAAACAATGGCATGATGTCTAGTAGGTAGCTCAGGAACAAAGTTGGGGCAGTCCATTTTTGGAGGCCTAAATGACTATATTTTGGAAACCTGTTTCTATGGTATATTCCCATATGAATCTAGTTTACAATGCAATTTGAATCACTTTATTTTGATATCATATGAAGAATTTATGACCAAAATACTAACTGTTTATCGTAAATCAGCACTCTTGAAACTCTATTTTCCCGGTTGTTCACTAGCGAATTTGACCCATCAATTATTAATGCCTTAAAAATATGTTTCTATTGGAGATATATAAATAACTATAATTTAATTTCCAATTTGAATCAGTTCAATCCATCATCAAACGTAAACGTTATGTTTAAAATATCAATTGTTGGTCTGAGTTGGGAAATTGAAAATGGCTTTGTTATGCAGGTTGTTCTAAGTAAATTTGACATATCATAACATGGAATTTTTAAAACCTATTCTTATTGGTGATATATATTTGAATTATATTTCATTTTTCTTTTGAATCACTCAATTCGAATGAAAAACAAAGAAGTTATGATTGAAACACTACTGGTTAGTATGGTCAACCACTGCTCTCCCGCAGGTGACAAATAAATATTGTTTTATTTTTATGTGGATTTGCTTTGCAGAGTAGCTACTTGTTACTTTTTTGCATATGTCTTGGATTATGAGAGCCTGATAACCTCTCTTCTTCCATGATTTCATGTTTTATTGCAGGTAGATACTCGTTTTTTGCAGGTCCCAGAAGAGTAAATGAGGTCAATTTATGAACACGTGATTCTTGAAGACAATGATAATGAAATATTTTCAAAGACATTTCCTCACACAGAGAAAATAACATGAATAATTTTCATCAATTAATGGATTTATAACATGAGAAATGGGGAATTGATTTCTATTTGAAGATCCAAGTCATTTCCAAAAAAAAAAATTCCATTCATTCACCATTCACAAACAACATTGCTGCAACAAAAATTATAACCATTGTAACTTAAGTTATTTATTTATTTATTGGTTTTCAATAAAAAGTCATTTATTTTCTGATTTATCTTATGTTTTTATGCTTCAGGTATTGTTTACTTCAAAGTCACATTTTTTTGTTTTGTTCTCAAAATAAAAGGAGCGAGTTCTTAAGTTTCGTGATGTTGTTACTTCTTGATGTTGCTACTCGTGATGTTGTTACTCCAAATGCTACTACTCGTGATGTTTCTACTCCTTGGATGTGGCTACTCCATGATGTTGTTACTCTGGATGTTGCTACTCGTGATGTTGTTACTCCTTGGATGTTGCTACTCCGTAATATTGTTACTCCTTGGTTGTTGTTACTCCTCGAATGTTGTTACTCCGGATGCTACTACTCGTGATGATGTTACTCCTTGGATGCTGCTACTCAGTAATGTTGTTACTCCTCGAATGTTGTTACTCTGGATGCTGCTACTCAGGATGTTGTTACTCCTCGGATGTTGCTACTCCGTGATGTTGTTACTCAGCGATGCTGCTACTCCTTGATGTTGTTACTCCATCGGTGTTATGAATCCGCACTGTGAATCCATCACTGTTGTTACTCTGTCGGTGCTGTGAATCCGTCACTTCTATTACTCCATTGGTGTTGTGAATCCTTTACTGTTGTTACTCCACCGGTGCTATTAATCCATCACTACTATTACTCCATCGGTGCTGTGAATCTGTCACTGTTGTTACTCCGTCTACGCTGTGAATCTGTCGCTACTGTTACTCCGTCGGTGCTGTGAATCCGTCACTGCTGTTACTCCGTCGGTGCTATGAATCCTTCACTATTTTTACTCCATCAGCACTTTGAATCCATCACTGTTGTTACTCCATCGGTGTTATGAATCTGTCATTGTTGTTACTCTGTCGATGCTGTGAATCTGTCAATATTGTTACTCTGTCAGTGTTTTGAATCAGTCACTGCTGTTACTCTGGAAATTTTTTCTAAGTGTTGGATGCTATTACTCTGTCGGTGTTGTGAATCCGTCACTGTTGTTACTCCATCGGTGTTGTGACTCCGCCACTGTCGTGACTCTGTCACTGTTGTTACTCCTTCAGTGCTATTACTCCTCCAGTGTTGTTACTCCGAATTGTTTTGTAAGTATCCAATTCTGTTACTCCTTTGGTGTTGTTACTCCTCCGATGTTGTTACTCTAGGAAATTTTCTAAGTGTCCGATGTTGTTACTCCTCCGATGTTGTTACTCCTCCAATGATGTTACTCCATGGTGATATTTTTCTAAGTACTTGGTGTTATTACTCCTCCAGTGTTGTTACTCCGCCAAGGTAAGTCTCCAGGTATGTCCTCAACCGACTCCGTGGATTTATTTGGTATTTTACTTATGACATGATCAACTATGACAGATGGCAGACATACTTTACTTGGTGGTAGGTCTCGTGTTTAAAGGATGATTATTATGGTAAGTCTTGTCAGGAATGACTCACTCTTAATTCCTCATTATTTTGTAAAGTGAATAATCCTTCTTCATGTCACCTTCCTAACATCGTTCTTTTTCCCCTTTCCATGTTATTACCTAAGTCATGGTTGTTGTTACCTCAGTCACAACTATTGTTGTTGGCCAATTTTCATGTTGAATTCAACATATGTAGGTCTTTTTGATTTGTTTTTCTCTTGGGTGAATGGGAAATACTTTTAATGGTCTAAGCCCTCTTTGACATAATGATTGGGTAGTCAATTTATCTTTGTTTATCTATAAACATAATCTTATTTTTAAGGAATAATTATGCAAATATTTTTTCATCGTGTCAGCTTTCAACTTTCCTAATTGGTCAAATCCCTAATCTTGTAAAATTTATGATGATGACCACATAATTGTATTTAAATCTTTCCACCATTATCTAATGAATTGTTCCTCAACCCCAATATCAACAATGAAAAATATATTTATTAGTATTCATTTTAAGGTTATTATTTTTTGAGAAGAGAAACTATCAAAGTTGAAAATAGTTACTACACAACTTTTTACGCCATCCCTAGCTCTTAAGGAGCTGATCTGCCACCCCATATATTAAGTAATCTGTTATTGATTAACAGAAACCATAGCTGAATTTTAAACATAAATGGTCAACTAGAGGATAGGACGTCTCATCACGAGCCGACCTACCATGATCATAAGTCCTAATAAAGTGACATTACCATTGTTGGTCACCAAGCCACGATAATAGCCTTCGGTCATAAAAATGAAGGACAAGAGGTCTCATCACGAGCCGAATTTTTCACTTTTGTTAGCTCTCGTGAATGGCATTGTTATTAACTGGTTATCATGCCATAACAATGATCTTCAATTCACATCTAAGTAAATTGAAAGGCTTTTTTCAACTATGTACTTATTTCTAATATATGGGACAGTGGCATCTCAATGGGTTAAAAATGCATCCCTGTTGAGGCTATAGACGCCTGCTAGTAGTAGTGGCTATGCCTATGGTATAGAAGTTAATTTAATACTATAATCTATTTGGTTACCTTGTTTTCTCAAAACTAATTTTTGATAAATCTGACTGTTGCATATACAAGGTTTTCTAGAACACATGGTTCATGGGGTAATGATGGTGGTTATGGTTTATATATATTATTAAGTTATAAATATTTACTTTACATGTCAGTGATGAAACTTTTAGGATATTTGATATTTGACATTTTGTATCATCTAATCTATCATTCCTTTATTCTATGAGTACCATATCTTTAACCAAAGATAGTTGCTTTGCCCAATCATTCACCATTTATTCATATCTTAACAACACCACTAAGAGGCTTGATTCTAATTTTGAATCCCATGGAATTGGACAGACCTTGAGAAGCAAAGACTGAGATAACTAATTCTCTTAATTTATGTGCTCATAACAACTAAAGCTTATGGGTATAGGGAATGCATATTTTCCCTTCTTATCCATTATTATCCCATGTCATTCACAATATGATTATGTCACTTTTATATGTAATGATGTAATCGAGGTGATGAATTATTGATTAAGGATACTCATGGGTTTTTCATAGATGATAGTGAAACTAATCAGTTTGGCAGAAGGAAACTCTGCTACACTTTCTGATTACTTTTCCAGCTTGCATGGCTTCCACCTTCCGCATCACTTTCAGCATCAGCTCATCCTACATCAGCTTCAAGAAATTTCAATCTATACATGTCATTCCACATTTTTTTTATGGAGGTAAAACTTGAGGTAAAATAGCATAAGGTTTTGATTTATTAAAAGTTTAGGAGAATGTCATGAAAAACCATTGAGCATAATTCACTCATATTTTTCAACCATTATTTCCTCTTCTTTAC
This sequence comes from Pinus albicaulis, assembly GCA_034641835.2. Classification (NCBI taxonomy): domain Eukaryota; kingdom Viridiplantae; phylum Streptophyta; class Pinopsida; order Pinales; family Pinaceae; genus Pinus; species Pinus albicaulis. The sequence goes on from JAXQQM020088065.1 coordinate 7,566, forward strand.
CACTTCCCTTTTTTCAAAGACAAAATCTTTTAGTTTGGGGGAGTTTTACTTTCATTATCATGAACATGCCATTAATATTCTTTATCATCCATCGATCTCATTATTCATTCTCAAAATATCCTTTATTCCATGTTGTTATACACCAAACAAAGAATTCAGCCATGTTTGTAGAAACTACCCTAATTTGTTTTCTAGTGTAGCATGAGGGCATGCTAATTCTCCAGTTTGGGGGAAGGGTTGCTATGCATGATTAATGATTTCTCATTTCTTCATCATTTAAGGTATACAATCATAAAATTGATTTGTGTATATCCTTAAAACTATCAACTGGATTCTTCTGATTTTTGGACAACAAAGATGTATCATTAAACCCATAAATTTTCAAGATAAACAAATTTGTTAATTCCAAAAAAATCATGTATTATTACCTAAAACCATTTTGCTGATATATTGAAATCCGTTCGTTGCATTGATTTGATTTTAAGATTGGAGAAGCATTGATATAGTATAATTTTTCTTATAAAATTTCAGCAAAATCTGGTTTTTAATGAAGTTTGTATTTACTTGTATCATACTTTGTTGCAACTTCATATACATACGGTTGAAAGTATACATGAAAATTATTTTAAGGAAGAATTTGAGGAAGAAGATTTCTCTTCCATCAATATCATGCGCTGGGGTGAGCATTTTGAATATTGTATTACAACTTGGTTAATACTGAGGCATTAGCCTGCATGAGGACATGCAACATGTTAAGTTTGGGGGAGATGTTGGGCCACTAATTTGTATTATTATTATCACTTTTTAACATCCATTTTTAATGTTCTTTTATCACATTATTTATCATAATTTACTATATAATTCCATTTCATAATTATTTATGCTCTTTTGGATAAATAATACTTGTTCTTCTTTATTTTAATAAATTAATGATTATTATGCATGATTTTTCCAATGATGGTTTATTAATGAATTCATTATAACATCACTCACTATTTTAGCCTTCAATATGTCTTCCAAATTGCATATTTGATCTTCAACTGATAATTAAATATTCCAACTCAGAAATTCGCTGGGATAACAAGAGATAGTTTTGCGTTGAATGTTTTGGGAAAACATAAAAGAATCTTGAAAATCCAAAACATGGTTTTTGTGCAGAATGGACCAAATTAGTTTTCTTATGAGCAGTTTTCCAAAATTCAGTCTTGATTGAGAGAAATGCAGAGTTCTTTGAAGGACAGATTTGCAGATTTTCTGTTGTGGTTGTTTTCCAAAATTGCCCCAATTGTAATTGCCAGATTCGACTTGTGCCAATTGAATTATGATGGAAAGATATTTCAGATCTCATCTTGCTTATTGAGATTTTGTAATCAGTCTATTTCCCTTTGTTGTTTGTATATTTAAAGGGACACACATTAGAGAGAAGGGAGAAGGCATAGAGGGTTAGCATGCAAGAGATCAAGTTTTGTAACATAAGACTTTTAATTAATTGAATGCAAGAAATTTTTTCATTCTATCTGTAAGATGTGAGTCTACCGCGGCCTTGGTCAGAGAGTTGGGCCCACTCTTCTGATTAGGTGCTGCGTTATTTCCTTTTGTTGCTTTTGCATTTCTGTTTGAGTTTTTTAGCTGCTGTTATGGTATGTTCTTTAATTGTTGTGAATGATTTTATAATTCTACAATTTATCTTTATTTACTATTACAGTAGTTTTGGTTGTTTTAATTTTTTAATCTATGATCAATATTGGATTGTGCCATTGCTCCTACATATACCTTGCGCGTTACCTTGAGATAATGTACACACCCGGATTGATAATTAATGTGGGAAAAGGTTTGAATATTCATTCACACTTGGACACCGACATGGGCCATAACCCACAAGTTCACGATATTATATGTTAATTGCAATTTCGTGCTTCATCAAGTGGTATCAGAGCAAGGAAATATTTCCTACAAGAAAGAGTTTGCTTGTGAAGGAAAAGGAGGTACATTTATGTTGGAGATTGGTAAGCTGGTGGTCTTTATATTGTTGTGTATGTAGCGATAGAGGAAGGTGAGAATATTTGTAGCAACCTAGAGCCAAGAGTTCTCAAATGGTTCTAGAGAATAGAAAAGCAGAGAGATGTTGAAAGACTGAGCTTAGAGGAGAGAATCTTGGTGAGGTATCGTGTAGCAGGGAGGACTTGCTATTGCAGAGGTTTTGTTGCAACTCACAGAAAGATCACAAAATCAATTCCGCAGAAGATGTGGGTAGAATTTCTAAGTGATGAAGAAGGCATATGACCAAGGGGTCATAAGAATTTTTTTACCTTGGGAGTCTGATGCAGGAGCATTGAAGCACCTTAATTAAAATTAAAATTCAATGCTATGAAATATGAGACATGGATAGCCGTTTGTAAATAGGGGAAAATTCCATGAAAAAAAGCTGAAATGATGGAAGTGATAAGTCTCTAAAAGACTTGATTTATTGTAACTATCTTCCATTTAATCAAACAGAGAGATTTTAGGGGTTTAGTTGAGCAATTGTGGGAGAAGAACTTGTGAATCTTAGATGATTCACTCGCTTGTAATTTCTTTATAAATGTGAGTCTGTATGTCTAAACGAGGGCATAAGAGTACAATGTTGCCGCAGGGAAAATATGTGATTCAGGCTAGAGTGGCCTTAGCCTGTATTCAAGCTCGAACAATAATGAAAATTGTGTATTTTTAAGTATCTAGGATCATCTGGAACTTACAATATTTGTGTGTTGTTTTATTTCGAATTCTCGATATATTTGTGTGTTCTTTCTGTTAATTGATATGTTGTGTGAGTATGAGTGGTTAACGAAGTTCCTATGAACTTTTCATAGATGAAGTATGGTAGAACATGTATTATTGAAACGTGATTCCATTAGCAGAGATCAGTGCAGGTGGAAGAGATGAAGAAGAGCCGCATGAAGGATGAGCCGACAGTCATGATTAGATTGTAGATCTGAGGGGAAGAGATTGGCAGTCAAGATGACATCGCAAGCTAAAAAAAATAACTTGCAATGCAATGAAGATAAAACTAAGTGTCATCGGAGAAGGGCGAGCAGTGAGGACCATTAGATCTAGGCGTAGATCAAAGTGGATGGCAAATCTCAAATTTGTACATCGCAAATTTTAGTGGATAGCGTTAAGACTTTGCTGGGTAAGTTATATTTCTTCTGATGCAATGAGGAGAAGGGACACATGTCGGCATTACGCATTAGTGTACATCGCATGATTTATGGTTAACCGTTATTGGTATAAAGTTAAACTTGAAAGCAGCCGATTTGCGATAAGTTGTAGAAGTTGCAATGTTGTGATGCAACATCGTCATCGCAACTTGGCATCGGTCTTATTATTGTTTACCATTTAATTTACTTGTTAAGTTTTCCAATATGCGATGTCCTAAAAGTTCCGATTTGCGATTGCTTCTGATTGGTCACCAGATTGTGGGACCCTAGAACCACAGTTCCACGTGTATGTAAGTGGTTTGAGCTTATGTGTGATCTGTTTTAAAGTAACTGTTGTTTGATTTATAATGTATGTATGTTTATAAAACTCAAAAATTATAACCCATTGTGAGTAAAGGGATTTTATGTGGGCCATAACCCACAGGTCCAGGGTATTATATGCTAATTGAATTTCATGCTGCATTACAATTTGTACTTGACAGCCGAGAACAGAAAGCTGGTACAGAACCTATAGGCTATCAGTGAGAGATTGGACAACTCCGCACCACAACGCAAAATGTAGCTTCCACACATTTCTACCTGGAACAAATGAGAGAAACAATACTTGTTGAAGTATCCACACTTGGAAACACTATGCAGAACTTATGAGGATCTCATGACCGTGCATAAGGCAATTGTTTGATTGCACAACTTGCAACTTCAGTGCAGATTGTTTGTCACTATCCTTAAGAATGTGAAATTCGTCATCACTTATGTGCATGATTGGGAAATGTGGTACAAGGAGACACCACTCACGTTGGCAAAGATGATGAAGCTGCGGGCTGAGCCAGAGAAAGAAAAGTTTTGGATATTGATCCAAAACAACAAGTAGCTCGCTACGTTCATCACAAACATTCAAACCACATATGCATGGTTGTACAAGAATTTGGACTTCATGGTGAGAACCCATAAGATCCCATCGGTCGGTTCACTCACCCAAGATAAGCTTAAATGCCAAGTGCAACAGGAGATTGACAAGTACTTGGAGCAGATGAAGCAGATCACCACTAAGGAGGATTTGGAGCTTAACATACAGAACATGTAAAAATACATTGGTGACCTTGTTCAGATTCGAACGATGTTGTTCCTGATTGAGCAAGAGGTTTAGACTGGATCCAAGACATTTCACCTGAATGTTATTGAGGAAAGAGTATGCTTCCATCTTGACACTGTCTTGTAGTTTGGGGAGATCATTGCACAATACCAAGCTTGGAATGAGTCTGTGATCGAGATACATCAAGTTGAAGTTTCCCAAGTTGAGTTCACCCAAACTCCAACATGATAGTTTTTTGTCTTGTTAGGTTGCCAAGTTGTCTCAACATTGTTTTGTCTCATATGGGTACGTGTGGACAATTGATATTATTTGTAATTATTATGTAAGTTAAATTCCATGTGTCTATGATGGAATGTGAAGAGTCATAGGTAATGTGAGGAGTCATGAGGGGAGTCCAAGAGTTACGAAAGGCGCATGCCAAGAGTCACCCCCTTTTGGTTATAAATACATCCTCGTAACTCTTGTAGACGTTTGTTTGGAGCCAAGATTTTGGCTAGGCTTAGGCTTAGAGAAGGCTTGGGGTTATTGTGTCAACATTGGCTTCTCTGTAGCATAGAGTGGGGTATACTTATTTGGGAGGAGAAGGTGTTTTTGACTTCACGTTCCACTATTGGGGAAAATTGTTCGTCATGTTGTATGTATGAATGGAGCTTTCATTTATAATAAAATTAGAGTTGGCACATCTTCATGCATATATTGTAAATGTAGTTGGACTATTCTGGTTATATTTTCGATATATGTTTTTTAAATTATGCATATGGTTATGAACCATTTTGTTTTCATTTGTACGAATCTAGTTGAATGCGTTTTCATGTTTTAACCCATCACCTTTATCTTGTGGACTATTTCGCTTGTTAATTTGTGTGATGTGTTGGATGGAGTTTCTATTGTGCAGCCAAACTGCAGAATATGCGATGAAGGATGACTCTCTTCCTTCCACAACTCTTCTACATTATCATGACATTTTCTGTGATTCTCTCATTCCGGTTGAATCATGTAAAATTTTAGCTTTTGATATTGTTAATACTCCAAATAATTTGTAGAATTCATGGAATGCCAATTTTTCATTTAAATGCAGAGAGGATGAATCTTCTATAATTGATCTTCCCAACTTCTCATCATACCTTTCTGGTAACATAAAGGGTGAAATTTCTCATTTTTCATCTCCCCATCTATACAATTCATCAGATCATGAGGATACCTCCATTTGCGATCTCGAACTTTCTGATCATGGTTGTCGTGACCTTTTCATTGATTTAGTTGGTCACAATTTTGAGTTGTCTGTTATTAATTTGTCCAAGCCATTGATATTTGATGATCTATCTTGTGATGAGTAGGATCTTCCTCAAACTATCGAGGCACTTCAACTCGAGATGATGGTCATGTCAAGTTCTCATATCCTTGAGGTCAGTTCCACCTCCAATTAGAAGAGTGTTGACTCTTTTGAGGATCCTCATCACTCCCTTGTACATGTTGAAAATCCTTCTGATTTAAATTTTTTGCATCCTCCATTTGTTTTTCACGATCCTATCACTCAATTGTTGGTGGAGTCGTTCTTAGTGAGCACCCTGGTGAAACGAAAATTTCTTTCTTTCTTTATGTTTGCTCGTTTTCATGGTTCAAAATTTTGTGTTTTCAAGTCTTCAGCTCGCGATGTGTCACGACACATGATACATCCGCCAAATGTCTGTTATGTGTTTTTCACCATTACTTTTCTGCATGTGCATTCAAAATTTGAACGTTTTGGTTTGCAATGTCTTATCTTTCTTGTATATTTTTATTCATGTGTATATTTCCTTACATGTATCCACTCACCCATGTAGGCCTACCAATGCATTGGTGGCTAGATTGGAAGTATCACTTTACGTGAGTTGGCCTACTTTCTGCTTAGGTTAGGAGTAGGAGTAGTGTTTGCTTTTCATTGCTATTTTCTTTGATTTTATTTCACTCATTTGTTTTCATTTTGATTCTTTCCTTTGATTTTTTGTTTAAATCTTATGTTAGTTTCCACATGAGACCGTGTTTGACTTCTAAAGCAAGCGTGGTGAAATCCAAGAGGAAATTTTTTCTTCTACCAATACTTGGTTTTCTGGTTATTCCCTCTCTTTGTGGGAATCTTACTGTTTTGTTTTGGTTGATGATACTCAGATGGAAATGTGTTCCTTCTCGGAGAGATTCATGGAGAAATCATGGTGTTTGCGTTTTAATTGGTTCTGCCTACTCTAATCGGTTCTTATATATTGGGTTTATCCTTATCACTATAGTCAAGTAGAGTAAGGAAGGGAGAAAAACCTTAACAAGTATGTCAGATGTGTACATAAACATAATTCTCTAAAGGAACAACCTCTTCCATGCTCAATAAGTTGGGATCCCTCTTCCACCCCATGAAATAAATAGGTGCCTATGCACAGTTCCCTGAAAATGAAAAAAAAATGAAATAAAGGGTGAAATAAGAGAAAGGTTTTTGGCACAGAGCGGTGAAGCAAGCAACTTCATCAGGGTACTATCCAGGCTCACTGGAAGTGGAGCAATATTTGTGTTTCTGAAGTGACTTTGTCGGGGTACTGCCTAGGCCTACTCGTAGAGGATCAACACCAGAGATGAAAATAAATACTGACAATTTATTTTACTTGTGTATCTAAATACTCCTCATCCCAAATCGAAACAACTTAGTGTGACTTGGCCTGGTTAGAGTTCCACTGATGAAGAGGATGGAAGGGGCTATGTCTTTAACTCAAACTATGTGAGGAATTTGTGGTAATAAATTATCTAGAAGGGTGAGACTTGGTTTTACACGAAGACACGATTCATTCAAAGGGTTGTGTTTCTACTAGTGTGTCACCAATGTTGTAACAACTACAACCACCCTGTTTCCATCACTTAGATTTTGGAGCCTAACTTCCCTTATTAGAAGCTTACCTTACACTGCTATCAGGTATTTGTTCTTTGACTAATGTTTACCTTTTAGTTATGCTTGTGTTTACTTGTTCTTCACTCAGGAAATTTTTCTAAGTCACAAGTTGACCTCCTGCCTAAGTCTTACACAACAGTTCTGGGCTTACCTCTAGAAACTACAATTCATGGAGCCAGACTTGACCTTGATGTTCTGAATTATGCATTCATGACTGGAATCCCAGCCTTGAGCTCAGAAACCGTACAGCCATGACAGGCAGCCCATCATGGAGCCCAAAAATTGTGCAATCACTCACTGACCTCATAAATTGTGCAGTGCACTGAGACAAGAGCTTCCAGATCCCTGGAACTGCACAATCCTTCATAGTGATGTGCATGGAAATTTTTCCCGGGAAATGCATAAAGCTGAGAAAGAAAAAAAACATTCTTAGAATCTAGGGATCTATTTTTAGTAACCTGAAGTTAGCGCACCTTTTATTTTTGGAAATTGTCGCCATGTGTCAATTTTACCTTGATTTGTGGCATGCGCGTCATAGAAGCTCCTAGAGCTCATTCTCACACTCGGTCTTAAAGCTCTAGCATTCTGAAGGACATTATTCGGTGTGATCATCGTCACTTTTCCTGGTGAGTTTTTCACTTATTGCTTTTAGTTGCTTTTTATGTCGCTTTTTTCCATTTGGCTCATGTGAATGTTGTTTTGCTTGTTTCTTTGCATACATGTTGGATTTTTAACTTGATTTAGCTTGTATAAGTGTTTTTTCAAGTTGTCGTTTGCCTTTCACAAGTGTCGCATAAGTTTCTTCATTTTTGCACCGATGGTTGTCGTTGCGGCAACTCTCCTCACCAATTTGATTTTCTTATTCCCTCTCTTTGGGTGAATCTTGTTGTTTTCTTTTGGTTGATAATACTCAGATGGAAATACTTTCCTTCTCGGAGAGATTCATGGTGAAATCATGATGTTTGGGTTTTAATTGGTTCTGCCTACTCTAATAAGTTCTTATATATTCAATTAATCCTTGTCAGTCTAGACAAGTAGAGTAAGTGTTGTAACTTTATTTTACACCTTAAAAGATGTTACAAATTTTCAAATAATTGCTAATTAATTCTAGGAAAAAACATTAACGTTTATGCAAATTCTATGGGCGAAATGCTATTAATGTGTTATATTTTTTGAAAGAAACATTAAAAAAAAAAATATTGGACCAAGCATCCCATCTCCAAATTTATATGCCAAAGTTTATTATTCATTGGTGTTAGTCTACCAAAACAACGCCTAATACAACATGCCAAGCCAGGCGATAGAGAAAGCATAAAAATGCAACAAGAAATAAATAATGAAATGTATTTGGCTCTCATACAAAGTCTACGGTAAATAAAAATTCCAGACCCCCTCATTCGAAAGCTGCTTGATAAGAGAGGGGCTCTGGAATAAGTTGTTTCAAAAAACCAACTGTGATTACGTGGTATCATTTGGAGCATTTGGTCCCCGCGTAGTCTAAAAAGGCCGCGTTTTGACCCAGAATCCGGTAATGATTTTTAGAAAATCCGGCAAATATTTGCCCATAATCTTGTTTACAGTTGTTAAACATTAGTATTTTGAGTGGCCCAGGGGTTTTTTATAGTGCTGAATCCATTTAAACAATCAAAAATGGATTCCAAGCACTACAACTACTTGATTTTTTAAAATTTAGTTGACCGGATTCCGGCAGATTTCTGCCGTCCGGGCCAAAACGCGGCCTCGGTAGACAACTCCTTTGGTCCCCAGGTCGAAAACTACTTACCATGTGCAACCCCATTCGAAATCCACTTCTGGTTTCAGGGATAGCGCAGAGGTTAATTATGCAAAGCAGGGTTTAAGGTGGAAATTAGATCCTTATGTGTTATGTGGGAATTTATAGTCTATTATGGTTTATATTTCAGAATGTATGATTCTCTGAAGCCTGTAGTTTTGATTAGTGATCTTCAGGATAAATTCCTTACAAGTTTTCTTCTTGGTTGAGGTATTACAATTGGTCCCCTGTCCAGAGTTATGGTGGCTTGCAGAGTGCATTTTACATGCTTCTCGTGCAAGCAATGAAGTTTTGGCTATAGCCGACAGGTGGTTATCTTTTCTAACCATTTTACTGGGAATTTTCAGCCCTTAGACTCTTGTATTAGTCTGCAATACGCACAACTCCATAATAACCATTTGAGTGGTAAGGTTTCTTTGAAAATATGGAGCTCTCCCAAACAAAGAGAATTTAAGTTGTATGATAAAATGTTTGAAGGCCAAATTCCCATGGATATTGGTGAAGCAAAGGAGTTGCAATGGTTAGAGATCGCTAACAATCGGTTCATCGACATAATTCCTCCACTGATTGGACAGCTGAAGAAGCTTGTCAAACTTAGTGCAAGAAACAACCTCTTGTCTAGGCCTCTTCCTGATGAGCTTGCAGGCTTGAGTTCAATCAACTACCTCCAGCTTGATCACAATTCATTGTCTGGGGGAATTTCAAATGGGATAATGTTATTACTGAAACTCTCTGAGCTCAATCTTTCCAACAACCAGTTGACAACTGTTTGGTTCTATTCCGACTAATTTCAGAGATTTGGATTATAAAGATAGTTTTCTTGACAACCCCAACCTATGCGAAGATCCGGCTTTAGGGATTAGAGTTAGATCATGTTCTTCAAAGAAAAGATAGTCATTATTACATCATTATTTTTCCATAAATCTAGTCCCAATTCTGGTGTTCATAATGGAAATTATGATGTTTTGGTGTTTGATTCATGTTGGTCGCTTCAATATCAATAGTGGCATAGTCATAAATATAATTTTGGAAAAATCAAGCAGCTCAATGTCATGGGAAATAACATATTTTCACTCTGGCTTGGAAGCGGATGAGCCATACTCCTCAAGCAATTGACAAAGGACAATATGATTGGATCAGGAGGTGTTGTAAAAGTGTACAAGGCATGTCTCTAGAATGGGCAGGAGGTGGCTGTTAAGAAGATTTCAAAGAGAAGAAATGAATTTGAAACAGAGGTTGAGACCCTGGGAGTGATTAGGCATGCCAACATCCTAAAGCTCCTGTTTTCATCTCAAGTGTAGAAAAATATTTCAATTTATTGGTATTTGAATACATAGAAAATGGAAGCATGTTTGAGTGCCTTCACGGAGGATCATAATTAATGCAGCCGTTGGGATGGGCAGTGTGACATAATATTGCAGTTAGTGTAGCTCGTGGGCTATACTATTTTCATAATGATTGCATGCCTCCCATATTGCATAGGGACTTGAACTCGAGGAATATCTTGTTGGACTGAGAGTATTAGGCCAAGATTGTTGATTTTGGTGTATCCAGGAGACTATTATCTCATCAGTGGGGATCGGGGGACGATGGTTTGACAATATCTAGATTCACTGGGTCTCATGGCTACATTGCCCCAGGGTATGCATATGGGAGGATGAAGGTGAGTGAGAAGAGTGACGTATATAGCTTTTGTGTGGTGTTGCTGGTGTTAGTATCCCGTGTTTTGAAAGTTTGGAAAATCAAAAGACAAGGCAACATCAGAACCAATATTTAAAGTTCCAGGATCTAGTCCTCCTGTCCTCAAAGAGGGATCTCTCAAATATTTGCTTCCAAAGGTTTATCGTGTTTGCTTTGGTTATGGATTTTAGACTAGTTATTAGATGCATATGTTTGTTTTGTTGGGTTGAGTTGATACAGCAGAATATGAAAGGTCTAGAAAAGATAGACAGAAAGAGGAAATATCTGGTTCATTGGGAAATGGAGTCAAAATAAGGTCATGACAAACTCATCAATGGATATGGGATATCAAAGGGAAAATATAACTTGGCCACGGGATCCTTTTTTTTGGAATGAGATGGACATTAATGTTTTGGAAAGAGAATCTTAATTCTCAACAAAGGGAACTTGAAAACATAACTTAAAAATAAAGAGATATTTGATAGACAGGGCTAACCATAAATTCCACAAACATTCTTTAAGCAAATAATGACTTCAAGAAAACTTTTAAAATGAAATCTAAGATTCGGGGAACTCCCTATTTCCTCAAAGATTTTATTTTAAAGGACTTAGAAAACATAAAATATTCACTGATAGCTGCATTCATAGAAGAGGGAACACCTAAATAACATCTATGCTTGCAACTATAAAGACCTTCAAAACAACTTTTCAAGCAGGGGCAAAGGGTAAGATAAAAACTGACCTCTTTGATTAACTTAATACAATGGTACTTCAAAGGGAGACTTCAATAACAGCTTTCAAGTGATGGTAGACAAGCAGAGAAAACCATAAATCATGCTGAGACCAACTATTTGGGCTATCAAGGAAATAAACAAGCATGAGGACTAAAGAGAAGGTTTAAAGCCTCTAAAATACTTCAGCAGAAGAAAACATAAAACAGTGAAGGGTGAACAGGTCTAAGGTGCTTCCAGGAGTCATTTCTTAGCCTAAAACTTTCAGCCTACTGTAGTAAGAGATTATGAAACATAATGAAAACAGGAGAAAACATTAAACAGTTAGAATACTTCACCGACAACCAAGCTCATGAATCCAATGATAGAGCCTTCTCAGGAACGGGCATGCAACAGCATCATCAATACATCCAAGACTTCAATTTGTTTTCAACTTCAACCGACTTGTATATTCATTTCAGAGAATTTCAATGTTACAACTTGTGATCAAACAACAACCAACAACCAACAACTTCTCTTCTTCTACAGAGGTATTTATAGAATAATGAGGAAGTGAAATCTAAAAAGATCTCCTAAGACAATTAATATAGTTTCAAGACTTCCCAGTCTTTTGAGGGGCTCGATGGAGAAGTTTACAAGTGGATCATTGTATTATCTGTTTACAATAAATATCAAAGCTTGGCGGGAGCTTAATTTTACTTTGAGGCTCTGTGTGATGTATGGAGTGACTTTGTAGATATTTTCTGCATTGATTTCCTTGCAGAAGTAACTCCCTGGCTGCGTTGAGGCAAAACATCTTCCTTTGCAATAACTTCGGCCCTGGTTTGAAAGGTTTGAGGCAACAGGTGGCGTTTAGTTGCTGGGAGGAATCAATTTGCCTCCTTTTTGTGGCGGTGGAGGGTTTGTTGTCACTAAAACACTTTAGGTATTCTGTAGACTGTGTTTTAGATTGGGGGATTAGGATTTTGATAACAGTATTAGCCGTAATCCCCATAAAATTGTCTTCAATTCTCTATGCTGGCACATTTATGGTCTTCTACAGCTGATACTATTTGACTGTGCCAGATTATTGGTGCTTTTCTGTTACATGGGGCCGCGCAGGGCTATATGGCATCAATGCCTCATGAAACACTGATGACAGCATGAATTTAACACCTGCTAATGATTTCCTTTGATAAATAGAAGGAGGGAGGGTCGTTACCCTCATCTTTCGAATTTCATCTGAATATAGCGAAAAACGTTAAACCCTGCAAAATACAAACAAAAGTTATGAAATCCTGCGTTTATAGGTCAAACTGCATTGGAGGGTGTGAGGAGGAAGCAGGGCCGTTGGATGGCATCATCCAACGGTCGGGATTAATCGAATGGAGTCAAAGGGGAGGCGGAAAGGTGATTAAATCAGAGTCGTCGATCGCGCAAGATCGACGGTGGGAATGCGATTGCCACTGTACAATAGCTTGGTTATCGCGCAGGTACTTTGGTTAACCAGCAGACAACTTCGGCGATCAACAACCGTTGGATGAGGTGCCATAGATCGGACGGCTGCGGTAAATTTTGTTGTGTATCCATGGTCTGAACGTTAATGCGTGGGGGACTACGGTTATACGGTGGCTTTGAAATAGTACAAGGGACACGCGTCGCTGGATGTATGGATTCGCTGGGCAACGGGGAAAAACCACCACCCGCCCAAAGGCGGTGCGGAAGAAACCGGCGTGGTTATGTGAAAACAGCGGAAAAAGCAATGAAATGACGTAAAGAGGGGTCAGGCGGGAGAATGCACGGAGGACCGTTAGATCGTGGAGCGGGGATGCAGATCAAAGGCGGAGATGCGGCGTCGGGATATAAATGAAAAAATCTTTGTAAACAACAAAAATTGACATTTCTCTACTTTACAAAGGAAAAAGGATTTATTTATATGAATGGCGGGGGTATCGTATGGTGGGCCCGGCGGGATTGATCGCAAATCGCAAAAGTGGAAAACACGATGGCGGATTATGCGACGGAGAGAAAATGCGATATTGCGATTTGCGATGAGTGCTGGGGAAAAATGCGATTGGAGCGGTCGCATCGCAAATATTTGTGATGCGATCAGATCGCATCGCAAATATTTGCGATGGATCAAACTGTTTAAACAACGAAACATGCGATTTGCGATATGCGATGGATCGCATCGCAGAAACTTGCGATGAGATTTTTAGAGGAAAACTGAAAATCTGCGATCTGCGATGGATCGCAGCGCAAATATTTGCGATGCATCAGTTTAAAAAATAACAATTTGGAAATTCTGCGATCTGCGCTTTGCGATAAGCGCCAAAGGGTTAAAACTTGGTTCCAAGGTGCGGGCATATGGAAGAAAAGGGGCTAAGGGCTTAAGCTCGAGGGGCTTAAGTTCTATACATAAAAACATGTATTTTTATGGTTTTTGAAGGGTTTCTTGAAGGAAATGAAGGTTTCGGTAAGGTTAAAAAGTGGGTTTTTAACCTTATAAAGTAATTATAATGAAATGGAAAGGAGAAACATGAGAGGTAGCAGGTTTCATGGAAAAAGGAGAATAAGAAAATGAGGTTAGTAAGGAAGAAAACGAAGGGACCTAGGTGTTCTGCAATGATTATTTAACTTGGAATTTTGAAGGATTTCACGGTTTTAGGATGTAAACAACAATAAGGGATGCGGGCCAGGCATGAGGCCTTAGAGAGACTTCAAGAGCCAACAATTTTTAGTAATAAATTTGTCCTTGGGGGCTCCAAAACGTTTTCATACACCTTTTTGGTACCATATGTCCCCATGGGTGGCCTAACGGTGAAAATACTTGAGGATCACCGCTTTGAAGGCATCAAGAACTGCAGACTTGTATTCTCTGGGAGGCTGATCAGTTGCCTCATCCATTGGGCTGTTTCTTCTGCTTTGAAAGATCTTTCTTTGTTCTGGAAACCAATTGTCAACCTTTGGAAAAAAATGGAGCTCTTATCAACAAAATTTCTACCTACCCAATCCTACTGATCTAACATTTTATCTTCATCAGAGTGCACCTGGATTGGCAAACTCTCTTACAAAATTTTATTCTTTTGAAAGCATAAAAACTAATCTAAATCTACTCCTTATTTCTTCATGGATTTAGATTAAATAGTTGGATCCATATGATTCTCTACCTAATCTACTATCTGTTGGGATTAAGCTATCCAACAAGCTTCCATTCTCTAAATTCTATAACATAAATTCAAAAATAGTCAAGTCAATATTGAGCTTTTTAACTTGCCGTGATCTATGGCATAAAAACAAGCTGGACATAGATTATTATTTGCAGAAAATTAAAATCAAAATGGAAGGCTTAAGATATGAAAGTCTCTCATCATGGCCTTCTCTTTTCTTCACAGCTCTATTTTTGCTTTTGTTTGAGCTGTGTCTTCTTTGATAACTGATTTCAGATTTTGGGCAAATTAGAACCAGTTTTTCTCTTTCATGACTCAGAAAATAAAACAGTTTTGAGTCATCTCTCTTTCGAGACTTTGGTTCAGATTTTGAATTTGTTTGAACCTTTAATTTCTATCCTAATCTATCTATTGATAAGCCAAGATTAGACAGTTTGGCAAACCAAATTCACTACCCTATTAGCAGAAAATTTAAAACTAATTAGTCAAGATTAGGCTGTTTGACTAACTAGAAGTGTGGTTATCAGGAGTGGCATTTAAGCTTGCACACTTTCAGATTTGTTTCTCTTTTTTGGCATGGGGCTTTGCCTTTCTTGTTTTCACAATCTGCCCTCTTTTCTTTTCTTTTTATTGTTTTTGTATTTTGATTTTCTTCTAACTTTGAATGCAATGGTTAGGCTATGATATATACAATGGTAAAACACAAATTCTTTGAAACTTAGGATTCTTGGCAGAAGTAATGCTTGAGCATCCTGCCATTGACAGGACCTCCATACAGGTCTTCTCCATTCGTTTCTTTCAAGAAAAATGTATTATGACCCCTCTCAGCATGAATAATATATGGCCCTTTTTACAAGTTTTCAAACTTGCCATGTTTCCCCTTCTCTTCTCTCCTTGAATCCCATTTAAGAACAACACTTCCAATCTAGAAGTTGTTTGCCTTAGTCCTTTTATCAAATTTCTTCTTCATATTTTCTTGGACTAACTGTGTTCTTTCATAAACTTCTTCTCTGGTCTGCTGCAAATGAATTGTTTGGTTGATCCTCCTCTGCATATCATTTTCTTCAACCTGTACTTCTTGAAGGAGCTTCATGACTGGAACTCCTAATGAGGTAGGAAATATTGCATCCATTCCATAAAATAACTGATAGGCGGACATATTTATTGATTTCTTTGTGGTTAGTCGATCAGCCCATAAGGCATGAACCAGCTTATTGTGCCATGATTTTCTATTTTCTTCCAATAGCTTTTTAATGATATTAATGAGACTCTTGTTGGAGGATTCAGCTAATCCATTCCCTTGGGGATAGTAAGCAGTGGAATGGCCCAAGGTTATATGGTATTTGTGACAGAAATCAACCATCTTTTTGGATTTGAAAGCAGCAGCATTGTCTGTTATGATTTTTCTGGGACAACCGAATCTGGATAGGATATGGGTTTCCAGAAACTTGATAATGACAGAGTCATTAGCATTCCTAGTAGGTATAGCTTCTATCCATTTGGTGAAGAAGTCAGTGGATGTGAGGATCCACTTATGTTGAGTTGAGGAAGATGGATGAATTTCTCCAATGAAGTCTAGCCCCCATTGTTGAAAAGGTGCCTCAACTCTGATAGGATGTAGGGGTAAGGGAAGGAGCTTTCTCTTGCCATCAAATATTTGCACTTATGGCAAGACATGACCAGCTTCTGAGTGTCTGGGAAAAGGGTAGGCCAATAGTAACCTGATCTAAGAATTTTGTTTGTTGTGGCCTTCCAGTAGAGGTGTCCTCCACATTCACCATCGTGCAATTCATGCATGATTTTTCCTGCATCATCTTCAAGCAAACATTTAAGCAAAATTCCAACAGCATTTTTCCAATATAATACTCCATCTAATATGCAAAAACTCAAAGCTTTTTGTTTCAAGAATCTAGCCTTAGTTTTAGATAAAGAAGGAGGGGTATTTAAATATAAAAGAACATAAACAATATCAACATACCAAGGAGAGTTTAGAAATGTTTCTTCAATAAAAGGAGCATCATAATCTTCTATTTCTTCCAACACATCTACCATATTCATGTCTAGTGCTTGGAAGTTAGACTCAGCCATAAGTTTTGCTAATCCTTGCCCTTTAACTATTTTGGTGGGCCTGATTTCTAAGTCATATTCAAGAATAGTTGCAATCCATTTTCCCCTTTTACCATCAGGGTCTTGACTCAGAATGTCCTTGACAACAGTATGTGGGACAAAAGCAATTATGTGAGAGTGTAAAATATAGACCCTAAAGTCCTTTAATGCTTTCACTAATGCTAAGGCTTGTTTCTCCATGATATTATAATTGAGAGGAGCGTCTCTTAAGGCCCTACTAAAGAAGGATATTGGTTGTTCCCGCCCCAAATCATTCTTTTGAAGTAGAACTGCAGCTATTGTATGCTCAGATGCAAAAGAAAAGATGTAAAAATCTTTGGTAAAATCTGGACTAATCAGGACTGGTGTTTGAGTAAGAGCTTGTTTGACCAGTTCGAATGATTGTTTAGCTAGTAAAGTCCATTTCACACCCACGTTTTTCTTAAGCATGTTTGTAATGTTTTTTAATAGCTCAGCAAGGTTGGGAATAAACCTTCTCAAAAAATTTATCTTTCCAATGAAGGATTGCAATTCTTTGAGGCTTCTAGAATGGGTAATTTGCAATATGCCATCTATCCTTATAGGGTCTATTTTGATTCCTTCTTCTGAAATTATATGACCAAGAAGTTTCCCTTCTTGGAGACCAAAGAGGGTATTCTTGGGATTCAATGATAAGCCAAATTTCCTACACTTCTCAAAAACCTTTCTTAGGTGAATCAAATGTTCTTCATCAGTTTTCGAGAAAACAGTTATGTCATCAAGGTAAATAATTATAAAATAGCCAATATCTTCAGAGAAGGCTATGTCCATGGCCCTTTGGAATGTGGCCCCTGCGTTCATTAATCCGAAAGGCATTTTGACATACATAAAGGTGCCCCAAGGTGTGGTAAAAGCAGTTTTGATTTGATCACTTGGGAACACTAACACCTGATTGTAACCTGAGAACCCATCCAATAGGGATATCCATCTTGACCCAACTACTCTTTGAAGTATATGGTCCATTTTGGGCAAGGGGTAGTTGTCCTTCAAAGAGGCTCTGTTTAAATTTCTGAAGTCAATACAGAGCCTGATTTCCCCTGTTTTCTTTCTAACAGAAACTAAGTTTGATACCCATTCTGAAAATCTAATGGGTACTATGATCCCAGCATTATACATTTTCTCAATTTCTACCTTAACCAAAGGTAGTAAAAGAGGATTTATTCTCCTTAGTTTTTGCTTGAAAGGCTTTTGATTTTCCTTCAAGGGAATTTTATGCTGGATGATGTTGGTATCATATGATTTCAAGTCTTTGTATTCCCAAGCAAACACATCTTTAAACTCTTTGAAAAGCTCTATGTACTGCAATTTTATGTGGGTTGGGAGGGTGCTGGATAGCTTGATCATCTTGGGTTCTGCTAGATTGCCTATGTTATGTTCTTCTACATTTGTTT
This sequence comes from Pinus albicaulis, assembly GCA_034641835.2. Lineage (NCBI taxonomy): Eukaryota > Viridiplantae > Streptophyta > Pinopsida > Pinales > Pinaceae > Pinus > Pinus albicaulis. The sequence goes on from JAXQQM020088065.1 coordinate 25,655, forward strand.
CCATAGGCTCCATTCTGGGTTCTTTAGCTACATCGTTGAGATCAAACAGGTGTTCTAAAGGTGTGAGACCTCTTGGGATCTTATCATTTTTGCATTGTAAGACTTCCAAGTCTTCTTGGTCTTCATTGTTCACTACCTCTGCTTCAAAAGGATTTTCGCAATGATTTATATTAGCAGGATACGTCATTTCAGCCTCTGGGATTTGTTCAATATACAAACAGTTTTCTTCATGGCTAGTTTCTGGTGTTGGTATGCTGAAATCATTTTCTGATTTCAAGAAATCATCTATGTGTTTGTCAGATTCAAACACCTGCCAGTGATCTTCGTTATCAGGCACAGCAGGTCTGTGTTTCACCTTTATACTGAGTTTTTCATTTATTTCAGGTACTTGGCAATTGCTGGCCATGAAGACAAGTTCATTTGCTAGATGATTCAGTGCTCTTGGAATGAAAATGAGTTCATATTTTTCGAAAGTTTTTAGCAGGTCTAGGGCAGCATTTCGATATTCCCTAAGCCTTGGATTCTTGGCTGAGTATTCTCCTTTGATTTTTTTGATGATAAGTTCAGAATCTCCTAAGATAGATATCATTTGGGCTTTTAACTGTTTGAGCAATTGTAAACCTAGGAGGAGGGCTTCGTACTCAGTGATGTTGTTAGTGCACAAGAAATCTAATTTGTATGAAAAACTTTGATTTGTGTTCTGAATCCAGACACCTGCCCCTGCACTAGTTTTATTGCATGATCCATCGAAATTTACTGTCCAGAGTACGTTTGACTCATTTTCACTTTGTTGCTATTGATGGTCAATATTTTGAAGTTGATTCGAGGTAAGATTGGATTGTTCTGGTGAGTTGATTGGGTCCATTTTTTCTTTACCTTGTTGGGTAATTTCATCTTCGTTACACAAGATAAAGGAGTCTAAACTTGATTGAATAGAATAGATTGGAGTGTTGTTTGGTTTGTCCATGTTACTCACCATGTACTTCATGTGGGATTCTCTGTATAGTCTTCTGTTTTGGTTAAAAACAGGGATGGTGGCATAAGACATATCCATTTGAAGGCTTCCCTGAAGTTTGGCTCCCCATGATCTTGATAAGAGCATGCCATACTTAGGGGGAATATTAGCTACAACTATATCCATTACTAGATTCTTGGCAGGGATCTGAGCTAAGTTAACACATAAATCTTTAATTAAACCCAAACATTTGACTCTGCTTGAGTCAAAAGAATACAAATCTTTGTATGGTTTAGTAATCTCTAAGCCTATACTTTCCATTACTACTTTGGGCATTAGATTGTGTGAAGCTCCAGAATCTAACATGGCATTGTGTAGAATTTTATCTTGTATGTTCAAACTGATATAGAAGGGAGGAACTGGTCCTTCTTGATATTTTCCTTCAACCTCTGGGCCAAACAACAGCTCAGGTTTGTCATCTGTCAAGTTTAAGGTGTCAGTATCACTTCCTAGGTTTAAAGCCTTCAAAACTTGGTTTTTATACACTTCTTGGGTTACTAGTTCAGCTAGGGGGATGGTAATTTTTATCTTAGCAATCTCTCCCTCAAGGCTGAAAGGAATAATTGACTTGTTAATATTTACATCTATTTTTTCAACTGGATTATTTTCAGTAGCTTTGATTTGCTGAACCTTGCTTGAAATAGCGATAGGAATAGTTCTACTAGGACCACTAGCTGAAGTGCTAGGGGTGCTTTGTTCAACATTTGGCTGGATTCCCTTGTCTTTATTTAAATCTGGTTTTTTGGCCGAAATGTTGGTTTTTTCTGCTGTCTTCTTGGGCTGGTTTTCTGCGTTTTTCTTGACAGCAGTGCTAGTATTCTTATCTTTTGGATTTTCTACACTCCCCTTGCTCCTAAGATCATACTGTTTGTGTACCTCCATGATTGCATTTTCAAAACCCAATCTATAGTCATCAGAATCTTCATAGGTGTGTGTATTTTTATCATTAGAGAAGAAACCTTGTTCTTCCTCAGTGAGGAAAACATCATCCCCATTGTCTGATCCAATCAAGTTTACATGTGATTCTTCCAACCTTTCCAGCTCCCTGTCTTCCTCATATTGATCTACATAGTTCTGTTGAAAGGGAGGTCTAATTTGTTGGTCACTTTCTTTTTTCTTATCTTGATTGTTATCTCTTCTATAATTTTGATTTCTATTTCTGTTTTGATTGTTTTGAAGTGCAGTCTGGTTTTGATTTGCTTGTGCTTTCTTAATTATGTTCATCTCTTTCATCATTTCTTCTAACATTCTCTCCATTTTTGAGCTTGAAGTAGAGGGAGGGGATTCCTCTCTGAAAGATACTCTCTTTTTAGTTTTCATTCTTGCTCTCTTTTCTATTAAGTTGACTTCCACAAAAAGAGCACCCCTTTGCATATCTTCAAGAGTTGAAAAATCTCTTTCTCTCAGTGAATAAGTCATGTCATAGTCAAATCCTTCAGGAAACTTGTTTAAGGCTGAGCCTTGTGGAGGTTTTAGTTCTGGGGAAAGTGCATTATATACATTGTTAAATCTAGTACAATATGCTTGTACACTTTCCCCAGGGTTCCTACGGAGATTGTTGTAATCAGCAAGGATTTGGAGAGGATTCTTCTTTACTTCCCATTTGTTTAGGAATGTTTGATGGAAGGCTTGGAGGTCGTTAATACTACGGGGGGCTAAACCTTTAAACCATTTTCTTACTTCTCCCCCTAAGCTTTGAGCAAATAATATAAGTTTGACAGAATCATCATCAATTTCATTTCGGTCAAAATAGTCATTCATCTTATCCACATGTTGTGATGCAGTTGTAGCATTATTAGCATCGTATAATGGAATTTTGGACTGATAGTCCTGTGGAAGATTGACTATTGGTACAATAAGGGCTAAGGGAGCATACCATGCTGCCATGATCTGTGGTGGGGGTGGATTCACAGGTGGATTGACAAAAGGGAAAACGGGCTGAGGTGTGGTGGTTTGAACAGTGGATGTAGGATGAGTAGAAGTGGATGGACCCGGAGTAGACTGCTGAGCTGACCTTGGATGAGAGACACCTAGGTTGTGAAGGAAATGTAAATCAGGAGGTGTTGTTTCTCTACTACCAGGATGTTTACTTGTCTCTGGGTATGAAAGCGAAGATTCAGAGTCTAACTGGATTATATCATCCAATGACCTGGTTCTAAATGGGTTTACTAGGTTAGCTTGTGATTGTTGTAGAGCTGAAATATTTTCTGGGACTGAATTAGCTCTCAAGGGTGATCTGAAAATAGTCGATAATTTAATCCTAGGAAAATTCCAAAGGATACTTTCTGGGTTATCAACTATCTCAGGTGGATTAGGGTCTGTATGGGCTCTAGTGTGAATCTTTTTAGAAGCCACTATGCTGTATTTTAAGACCAAAATAACAAGAAAATTTTAACCAAGTATGACAATCTTTGAGAGGTTAACTAATCTATTTACACAAATCTTAATCCTACAGTCCCCTAACTAAGTTTGAAAGATATTATAATGATAAGGGTTCTTCCCAGTGGAGTGTTGAGGTCTGCTAAGGATTGTGGAGTCGCCAAGTGGAATTTTTTAGCTCCTAAGGAGGTAAAAGGTTTTGTGGTCCACTACCATGTTTATTATGAAGCCAAACTTGAAATATTTTGGGTTTTTCTGAGTTTATTTTGGTTTTATAGGTTAACAGAGTGTTCTAGGTCTGATTTTGCACTTAGCTAAGGTGTTCAAACAAACAGAGTTGCTCTTATGGCTTGGTAACTAGTTCCTTCAAGGTTTGATAAGGATTAAAAGGAATCCTAAAGGTTACTTAGTTTGTCACTGATTCAATCAAGTCCTATCATGATTGCCATTATGTTAGGCAGTGCTTGAAGAAAATTACTTATGTTATACTGGACCTAAAGGTTTTAAGAAAGGTTTTGAAACCTATAATTCTCAGTAGGGTCCCACCGTGATCGCCATTATGTTGGTAGAAATGAGGTGGCTAATAATCACTGGATATTCTTGAAAATAAGGGATTTCTGAAGTCCTAAGGGGTATTTGGATTGTTACTGACTCAGATGTCCCACCGTGATCGCCATTATGTTGGTATCCCGTGTTTTGACAGTTTGGCAAATCAAAAGACAAGGCAACATCAGAACCAATCTTTAGAGTTCCAGGATCTAGTCCTCCTGTCCTCAGAGAGGGATCTCTCAAATATTTTCTTGCAAAGGTTTATCTTGTTTTCTTTGGCTATGGATTTTAGACTAGTTATTAGATGCAGATGTTTGTTTGGTTGGGTTGAGTTGATACAGTAGAATATGAAAGGTCTAGGAAAGATAGACAGAAAGAGGAAATATCGTCTATTGGGGCAACAGCCAACAGGTCATGACAACCCATCAATGGATATGGAGACGCGAAAATATAATCAGCTGGCGGATCCTTTGTTTTGGAATGAGATGGACATTAATGTTTTGGAAAGAGAAACTTAATTCTCAACAAAGGGAACTTGAAGACATAACTTAACAATAAAGAGATATTTGATAGACAGGGCTAACCATAAATTCCACAAACATTCTTTAAGAAAATAATGACTTCAAGACAACTTTTAGAATGAAATCTAAGATTCGGAGAACTCCCTATTTCCTCAAAGATTTTATTTTAAAGGACTTAGAAAACATAAAAGATTCACTGATAGTTGCATTTATAGAAGAGGGAACACCTAAATAACATCTATGCTTACAACTATAACAACCTTCAAAACAACTGTTCAAGTAGGTGCAAAGGGTAAGATCGAAACCGACCTCTCTGATTAACTTAAGACAATGGTACTTTAAAGGGAGACTTCAATAATAGCTTTCAAGTGATGGCAGACAAGCAGGGAGAACCATAAATCATGCTGAAACCAACTATTTGAGCTATCGAGGAAATAAACAAGCATGAAGACTAAAGAGAAGGTTTAAAGCCTCTAAAATACTTCAGCAGAAGAAAACATAAAACAGTGAAGGGTGAACAGGTCTAAGGTGCTTCCAGGAGTCATTTCTTAACCTAAAACTTTCAGCCTACTGTAGTAAGAGATTATGAAACATAATGAAAATAGGAGAAAACATTAAACAGTTAGAATACTTCACCAACAACCAAGCTCATGAATCCAGTGATAGAGCCTTCTCAGGAACAGGGATGCAACAACATCATCAAGACATCCAAGACTTCAATTTGTTTTTCAACTTCAACAGACTTGTATATTTATTTCAGAGAGTTTCAATGTTACAACTTGTGATCAAACAGCAACCAACAACCAACAACTTCTCATCTTCCACAACAGTATTTATAGGAAGATGAGGAGGTGAGATCTAACAAAATATCTCAAGGATAATTAATACAGAGTGAAGGCTTCTCGGCCTTTTGAGAGGCTCGATGAAAAAGTTACAGGTGGTTCTGCATTAACTGCTTTACAATAAATATCAAAGCTCGGTGGGAGCTTTATTTGACTTTGAGGCTGTGTTATGTTTGGAGTAACTCTGCAGATATTTCTGCATTGATTTCCTTGCAGAAGTAACTCCCTGGCTGTGTTGAGGCAAAACATCTTCCTTTGCAATAACTTCGGCCCTAGTTTGAAAGGTTTGAGGCAACAGGTGGCGTTTAGTTGCTGGGAGGAATCAATTCACCTCCTTTTTGTGGCGGTGGATGGTTTTCTGTCCCTAAAACAGTTTAGGTATTCTGCAGACTGTGTTTTATATTGGGGGATTAGGCTTTTGATAACTGTCTTAGCCGTAATCCTCGCTAATCTGTCTTCAATTCTCTGTGCTGGCACATTTCTGGTCTTCCGCAACTGATACTCTTTCTCTATGCTTCATTTGACGTTTTTTAGGTTTTAGCAGGGGCAGACGGCACCAAAGGCTCATGAAACCTTTGATGAAGAACGTGAATCCATACCCTGTGGGCGATTTCTCTAATGTATTCGAAAAGCGGAGGATCGTCATCCTCGTCCTACGAACTTTCTTCCTTTCAAGCGGAAAAACATTAAACCCTGTAAAAACAAACAAATGTTACAAAACCTTGCGTTTATAGGTCAATCTGCATCGAAGGGTGTGCCGGGGAAAGCAGGACCGTTGGATGGCATCATCTAACAGTCGGGATTTAATCTCAGAATGGTCGAAAGGGATGGTGGAAGGGTGATTAAATCTGAGCCGTCGATTCGCACTGAGATTGACGGTCGGGGATGGGATTGCCGCTGTACAAATAGCTTGGCTATCACTCGGGCACTTTGGTTAAAGGTCAGGCCTGTTAGGCGAGCGATCACCGTTGGATGGGCGGTCTTAGATCGGACGGCTGTCGTTAATTTCGCTGGGCGTCCAGGTCTGAATTATAACGCGCAGGGGGCGATGGTTGCTCGGAAGTTTTCAAATCGTACAAGGGACACGCGTCGAGCGGTGTATGGAATCGATGGGCGACGGGGAAAAACCACCACCACCCCAAAGGTGGTGCGGAAGAAACCGGGTGGTTATGTGGAAACAGTGGAAAAAACAGTGAAATGACGTATAAAGGGGTCAGGCGGGAGAATGCTTGGAGGACCGTTGGATCATGGAGCGGGGGCGCAGATCAACGTTGGAGATGCGGCGGAGGGATTTAGTGGGAAAAACCTTTATAAACAACGAAATATGACATTTTTCAGCTTTACAAAGGGGAAAGGCGTATTTTATATGAATGGAGAGGGGATCGTACGGTGGGCC
>JAXQQM020092573.1:0-10530 GCA_034641835.2 Pinus albicaulis
TTGTTAGTATGAATCTTTCGTCGTAAAAGATCACTTTAGCTATGCATAACAAATAGCCCTAACATCAATTATGGCTGCAAAATATCTTTAAGTTTGCTGCACAAATCCAGATCTAAGCACAAAATACATTAAGCAGATAAAATATAATATGGCTCCATGCATCCAATAGAGAAGACAAGAACAATGTATTTAAAATAATTTTACATTATATTAAAGAATGGGGCACTTGAGAGGAAAACAAGAAAGGTGTTTTCCGGTTCTCCTCAATGGGATGGGTTCTTGAAAGTCCTCAGTGTTTCAGATCTAAAATTCCTCTCTCTTGTTGGTGTGTAAAACCCAGACAAACATAGAACTCAATGGGAGCTCACAAAGCAAAAATGGAAAATGGTGACCAAGAGTAGATCCAGAGTGATCTAATGCAATGGAGGTGACTAATGAATGGGGAAAACCCTCCTATTTATAAAAAAATATTGGGGTTGTCTAGAACTTGTTGCATGAATAAAATATTATTAATCAAATTCTAGAACCACCCTTTAGGAATATTTTATTATATTTGTTGGAGGGAAAAGGTCTTTTGACTTTGGTCAATTCCTTTATTTATAAACAATAAATAAATAAATGATTTATTTATTATTTTAGGGAGATGATGGGGATATGATTAAATAAATAACGATTTATTTAATTATTTAAAAATGATTTAGTCAAATTTAACTAGGAATATTATTAAATAATGATTTAAATAACTTATTCCTAGGAAATAATTAAATAAATAATGATTTATTTAATTAACTTCCTTGTTTTGGGTTAAATGTGACCAGGAAATATGGACAATTGTTATTTGTCATGGTGAAAGCAATTTTACTTAGGGTAAAATTGGTCTTACATGGTGTACTTGGGTTCATCTAATGATAATGAGTTAGATGACCAAAAAAATGGTGTAACAGATTGCCCCCCAACGTACGAGTGTTAGGAGCAAATCGTATGACCGAAGTACGTTGTAAGCACTCAATCACTAGGCATTAAGAGGGAAGTGAGAGAGATAAGTATGAGGTAGTCTAATGTGCTAAAGGACTAGACCCGGAGGAGACGAGACTTATAGGTGCAACAAGTCTCTAGGTGATGAAGTGGTATCAATGTTAAAGGTGGCGGGGGAGGCGTAACTATGCCCACTGAGACAATAGTACAAAGAATAAGGCGCCCAAAAAACCACGGAATGCAATAATGAAGCAAGTGCTGGCCTAAACATGAGCCAGATAAACAAAATGATGAATCCCACATACATGCGATGCCTGGAATAACCTTCAGGACTTATACAAGCAGATTTTAGTACATGAGATACAAATACACCCAAAAGCCCCCTACACACGGGGAAGGGCTCACAACATCTGACTGGTAGATGCAAATCGAAGAGGCGCTGCAAGCGGTTGAGGCTGATATCATCAAATGAGAGGAGCTGCATCAAGGGCGGAAATGAAGAAGTCATCCGGGCATGTGGGGGGCTACCTGCAGGGCCACCCCCTCATGAGGGTTGAGACATATCACACACACTCGGGAATCACCAAGAGCTGCTGCTGCATCACTGGACCATCAAGTGTATAGATCGCGATCATGCTGAGAAGAGCTAGAACCAGGGTACACTGCCCCCTAGACCTGGCTTCTGGAGTAAATGAGTTGATGTCGACAGAAGTAGGTCCGCCATAGGTGAGACAATAAGGGAACCCCAACTAAGGCACGAGGGAAAATAGTAGAGTGACAAACAAGTAGATACTGATAATGATGATGGAATGAGGGATACGGAGGAGCAGTTGGACGACTTTCCTTGTTAGAGCATAATGGGCGGGAATGGCTTGGCAGCGACTGACGCAATATCAGGAGGGATAGGGGACAAGGGTACTGAAGGCCATAATGTGCAACACAAGAGAGGGACCAAGCAAGAAAATATGAAGGACTATAGCAGAGTACAAATGTATGCGGAATAGACTTCGGAAATGCGATGATGACTCGACTCGGATGCTCTAAACAAGGGCGACTCGATGGTGCTGCCACTTAGTAAGGGTCCAATGGGGGACCATAAAAGCATGAGTACGATAGGGTAGTTCATGACGAAAATAACCACGAACGAAAAACGAGTAAGGAGGCAAAGTGGTGCCCCAAGTACAAGTGTCGTCAGTGAAGAAGTTCGATTTTTAGAAGAGGTAAATAGATCCTTCATGGACAAAATGTGTCCTGGTGAAGTATTAAAACATGGAAAACTGATAGATACCCATTTGAGTGCTTAGTGAGAGCTTTCCAACGGTGCGGACGGTGTGGCAAACGGGGCTACGGTTTGGTCGCAGCGGGTGAAAGAAAAAACAGTGGTTTTCTTCTAATAAGGCGTTTTCCCTCCAAAATCATTCATTTGTTTGTGTAGCTATGGTGAATGTGGAGAGGAGAGAAGGCCCTAAATCTTGCGGCGATTGTAGCGGACAAACCGACCGTTGGAATCGTGATCCGTCAATTGCAGGTAAGAGGCCTCATCTTACTCTTTGTTTTTGATGGTTTCAAATTTCAGATTAGGGTTTTAAATCTCAGTAACTAGCCCTACTTCTTCATTACGGTCGGGTTGCACTTTTTGGGGCAAAAGCTGCGACCTGGGACGCAAGTTTTTGCCTGAAAAGTGTGACCTGGCCCAGGATTTGCCCAAAAAGTGCGACCTGTAAGAGGTGGGAAGTTTCAGTGCTGTTATGGGCTGAGATTCAGTTTTTATGTGAGTTAATGTATTTTTGCTGATCTGTAAATTGACAAAAATGATGGTTTTGTGCAGATATGGCAGATATACAGATCAAGTGGAGAGAGAGAGACTTAGGTACATTACGGATGGAAATCCAAGCGGATCAGGGTGTCCGTCGTGCACTGGCTAGGTATGGGGTTCTGAAATTTTTGGAGAACCCTTTGATGAGGGCTGGAGAGCCCTTGTTAGCCTAGATTATCAGTTATTGGGATCCAAATCATGAGGCGTTTATAGTGGAGGGGCACAAGATCGAGCTGACGGTCCAAGATATGTATTTATTGACTGGTACGCAGCCAGTGTTACCATGGGGGCATAACATTATGAATTTTGTTAATCAACATTGTCGACCAAGTGTCCGAGTCAAAGGGACTCGTATATCCATTAGGGATCTAGAGAGATTGGAGACCCGGGTAGTGGCCGCAGCAGTGTTGCGGATCTTTGGCAGCCAGGCGTTCCATCACATCACTGGAGGGCAGATGATGATTGTAGAGAGTGTGTTGGGGGGGACCTACTATGGGTGGGCCTAGATGATGTTGGTGTCGGTGAAACAACAGCTGTTGCTATGCAAGCGGCAGGTGAATCATGATTGTGCCTATGGGACGATTTTGTGCTCTTTCTTGTTTGATAAGATCCCGACCTTGCGACCTCGTATACAGTTACCTGATGGAGGTCCGAGAGAGCCCCAGATGCATCGGTGGGGATGATTACTGTGTAGAGGAGGAGGAGGGGCAGTCGGGCGGGTGTTCCGATCATAGTTCTTCGCCCATTGGGATCAGATGCCACTATACATAGACGACTATCCCTAGAGTGGGATGAGTTATTAGGGAGATCCGGACTTTCCGCTTCCGCCTGGTTAAGTGTGGGGGCCCGATGGTAAGGGACAAGCCGTTAATCTGTTATGTGCATTTTAGAGTTTGTGACTAGTAATCATGGTACTAATCTTTATATTTTTGGGACTGCAGATATAGCTCTAGTAAAATCGGTCGGATATATGGGACGACCTGCAGCAGCAGGAGCTATAGGTACCAGTGGATCAAGGACAACACAGAACGAGGATATGGCCGCTCTGTTGGAAGACATCCATCGTAGATGTGAGGGGCTATTGACTGGTGTGTCGGAGTGTGGTTGGCAGGATTTATACGACCAGCACATAGAGTTATGTATTGGGCTACCCTCATAATGGCGAGGTATCATGCGACGCATGGCGATGGCTGGTCAGACTGTACGTGATCTATGAGCTGTGGGAGCAGAGCCATTGGCTCGGGATCCTCCAGAGAGTGATTATATGTAGGGAAAGTGGTGACCCCCAGCGTTGATGTAAGGGCAATTGGTGCCCCCCATTTTGTGGTTTTGTTTTTTCACTAGAAAATTTGGCGGAAATTTCGACAGCCAATTCGTCGCTATTCCGACACATAGTCGTCGCAAGAGCGACAGTTCGAGGGCGGGAAAAATGTGGTTTTCCATACCATCGCAGTTCCGACGCAATTAAAAAGTGTTGCACTATCGACACTTTTTCCGTCGCTTCCAAACAAGCGTCACTCTTCCGACGTTTCCCAATCCGTTGCACTTTCGACCTTTGTAAACTGTCGCACTTCCGACAAAATGTGGCCGGACGTTTGTAAACTGTCACAATTACGACGAAATGTGGTCCGATGTTTTGAACGTCGCTCTTTTGACGTTTGTAAATTGTCGCAATTTCGATGCAATGTGGTCCGACGTTTTTGATGTCGCTCTTCCGGCGGTTGTAAACTGTCACAATTCTGACGAAATGTGGTCTGACGTTTTGGACGTCGCTCTTCTGACGTTTGTAAACTGTCGCAATTCCGACGAAATGTGGTCTGACATTTTGAACTTCGATCGTCCTTCGTTTTTATACTGTCGCTCTTCCGACGTTTTTAATCTGTTGCAATTCCGACGCTTACAAGGCGTCGGTATAGCGACGACGGGTTCAATTTAAAAAAAAAAAAAATTGAAAATTTAAAAGAGGAAAAACATTGTTTTGAATATATTATATGAAGTAAAATATTCCATGAAGTCATTACATTTTCACATCTGAATATCGGAACCCAAATATCCATCCAAAAAAGTGGAAGTCCCACCCGAGACAATGATAGAAAAATACCCCATGTCACATACAGGGACATGATATAAAACTCAGTAATGGTCCACATGGAGATTATCGACAATCTGAGAAAGCATCCAAATATGCTCGAGGAATCTATAAGAAAGTGAAATAGCAGTATGTAGAATAGTAAAGCAACAGATAGAGTACCGACGTCCATTGTTCCAAATACAAATTAAAGTACCCAAAATCCTTGAACAGAGAAAAACGCTAATCATGTGAGGAGTGTGATATGTCCAAAATATAAAAAGACCATCAGACCATATCAATAAACCAGCAACATAGACCAACATAGCTAGTTTTGAAGGCAGAGTGATAAACATTAATCATTTTTTTTTCACAAGAGAAAAAACGTTTTTTTGAATATATTATATGAAGTAAAACAGTCCATGAAGTCATTACATTTTCACATCTAAAGATTGGAACCCAAATATCCATCCAGAAAAGTGGAAGTCCCACCCCAGACAGTGATAGAAAATACCCCATGTCACATACAGGGACTTGATATAAAACCCAGTAACGGTCCACATGGAGATTATCGACAATCTGAGAAAGCATCCAAATATGCCCGAGACATCTATAAGAAAGTGAAATAGCAGTATGTAGAATAGTAAAGCAACAGATAGAGTACCGACGTCCATTGTTCCAAATACAAATTAAAGTACCCAAAATCCTTGAACAGAGAAAACGCTAATCATGTGAGGAGTGTGATATGTCCAAAATATAAAAATACCATCAGACCATATCAATAAACCAGCAACATAGACCAGCATCGCTAGTTTTGAAGGCGGAGTGATAAACATTAATCATTTTTTTTTCACAAGAGAAAAAACGTTGTTTTGAATATATTATATGAAGTAAAACAGTCCATGAAGTCATTACATTTTCACATCTCAAGATTGGAACCCAAATATCCATCCAGAAAAGTGGAAGTCCCACCCCAGACAATGATAGAAAAATACCCCATGTCACATACAGGGACATGATATAAAACCCAGTAACGGTCCACATGGAGATCATCGACAATCTGAGAAAGCATCCAAATATGCCCGAGGCATCTATAAGAAAGTGAAATAGCAGTATGTAGAATAGTAAAGCAACAGATAGAGTACCGACGTCCATTGTTCCAAATACAAATTAAAGTACCCAAAATCCTCGAACAGAGAAAAATGCTAATCATGTGAGGAGTGTGATATGTCCAAAATATAAAAAGACCATCAGACCATATCAATAAACTAGCATCGCTAGTTTTGAAGGCAGAGTGATAAACATTAATCATTTTTTTCACAAGAGAAAAAACGTTGTTTTGAATATATTATATGAAGTAAAACAGTCCATGAAGTTATTACATTTTCACATCTAAAGATTGGAACCCAAATATCCATCCATAAAAGTGGAAGTCCCACCCTAGACAATGATAGAAAAATACCCCATGTCACATACAGGGACTTGATATAAAACCCAGTAACGGTCCACATGGAGATTATCGACAATCTGAGAAAGCATCCAAATATGCCCGAGGCATCCATAAGAAAGTGAAATAGCAGTATGTAGAATAGTAAAGCAACAGATAGAGTACCGACGTCCATTGTTCCAAATACAAATTAAAGTACCCAAAATCCTTGAACAGATAAAAACGCTAATCATGTGAGGAGTGTGATAACCATCTGCAGAAACCCAGGCTCGCTTGTAAGATCAGGCTCGCTTGATTCCAAAATTGGTAACCATCTGTTGCATCTGAGATGTAAGGTTCAGGCTCGCTTGTTTCCATTAGTAGCCCGCTACAACATCCACCCTGTTCATAGAAAAAAGGTTCCTGTAGATATACAAAGAAAGAGTATAATACGTAGACCATATAAACATGGCTCTGTATTTCAAAAAACAGGTTTAAAATAGAAACAGGGCAACATTTTTTTTTTTAAGTAAAGTTAATCTATTAATAGTGGGAATAAAATTGCATCGAAGTCAAAATCATTTCCCAGACTCATGGCAAATTTGTCATCAAAAAATAAAAAAATTAAGAAGACTTCCCTGATACGGGGAAACCAGTCTTGAACATTTAATTTAAAAAATTCAAAAATATTTCAAAGGTCCAGCACAGTAAAATAATCTAAAAGCGGCCCAATTAAGTGGGTCGCGAAGCAAGAAAAACAAATTAACCAAACTACTCCTCCAGCTCCTCGACGATTCGGAACCATCCTTCGGAAGGTCCAGGATCGCTAGGTTCTACCTCCACATTCATGCCACGGCTCCCTTCCTAAAGGCTCGAATGCTGGTCGGCTTTTTCCGAGCTCAGACCCGCCGGATGGGTGCATTCTTCCTCCATTTGGGCCTCCTCGTGGAAAACCACAGTGACTGAAGCTGTGATTCGTGGGTGGTTGAGAGAGAAATTAAAGGAAAATTGTGCAGTGCGCGTCGTAGGAGAAGGTGAACTAGCAGTGGGGAAATGAGGAGCAGGGGAATCCATATGGTGGCCAGATCCTACAACCCAACCTCGCCCACTCCTAGTATTTGGATAGCGACCTGCGTAATAATCACTAGACTGGCCGGAAGTCCACTCGGTTGAAGGGCTAGAGGGAGCACGCAGAGGTTGACCTCTAGTGCTCTCCCTGCGGCAATGCATCCTTTGATGCAGGCGAGGCATGGGTGCAGTCTCACTAGCAGTGGGCACAAGAGGAGATGGAGAAGCAGAATTCTAAGAAACAGAGGAAGATAGACAAGGACCAGACCGAGAGAAATGCAGATATGCAGCAAGGTCTACGCAGCAGTTCAGCTGGCCACTTCTCCTTCTCGTCACAGTGAGCAGGCAGTGTAACCCAACAACCGGCTCGTCTAAAAAACCATAGAGAAATGCAATTTTATCGACCTGACTGCAATGCAATCGAAGGACGCCCGTCATAATTAATCTCTGATCATTAATGGGAGCCGAAGGCCGGATCATATTGGAGCATGCGGAATCGCTAATAGGAGTGGAGGTCCAATCTTGAATAGTGTTAAAACTTAATGGGATTAGATGTGAAAACCTTGGAACTTAATTTAACATCGTTAAAACTTAATGCGATTGATATGAAATCGCCACATCCATGTCCCATCGCCTTAAATGCCATCGAATGCACCCGCAGCCAGGAGCAGGGCAAGTTCTGATTGAGGACACATGGCAGAAATTGATTGGAGCGGATCTTTGTTTGGGCCGCTCGTGCAGTGGAAATCCGGACCCGAAAAAGATTAGGGCGAATTTGATAAGAAATTAGCGTCACAACTCTCCCTCCGTACGCCAGCCCAACTTCGGACCCAAAAAAGATTAGGGCAGAATTCATTTGGTTTTCGCGTCACAAAATTGGCCGACGTCAGCAGGGTATTTTGGAACGCGAATTTGGTTTGAATTATGGTTTATCGCCGTTTGAAGTCCGGCGGGCTCGACTTAAGAATAATTTTGTTTGATCCCATCTTATAAAATTTGTGTTGGTTTTATTTGATAATACACATATTTATAATAAATCATGGGAATACCACACTAGTAAACATGTGGAAAAGTTATATAAATTATTGAGAACAATCATTTTTATGTAAAAATATCAAAATGTGCTTTTGGGAAATAAGAATTCGAGTATTTGGTTCATATTTGTTGTGTAACCAGCTCCAAAATAGAAGAAAAGAGATATCAACGCCTTATAAATAAGCCACTTCGAGGGGGAAACCTCCAATACATTACATTAATGAACAATTATTGGGTGATAAAAATGACCAAAACCTCCTTCTATATATAGGAGTCCATGGGGCCATGATATAATCCTAGTGGGGCCACAATTTAATCCTAGCCGACCTAACAATAATAATGTAAGGGCACAATAATAACAATATGGGGGTTACAGGGGTACAATAATAACAATAAGGGGGGCTACACTAACATAATAAGGGGCTACACTATTAATATAGGAACTTAACATGCCCCTCTCCTTCAAACAAGTGTTGTCCTCAACGCTTGATTATTTCTTGATGCTTCTGTATAAAATTCTCATCCTCCCATGTGAAATCTTTTATAGGAAAGTTCTTCCACTTGCTGAGATACTCTGAAATTGATCGTACTTGTAGAGTTCTTGTTTCTATGACTGCTTCATAACTTCTTTCGATGTGATGTTGATCTTCCTGTTGTTTCATTAGATTATGCACCAAAGTTGGGTTATCCTTTGAGAGTTGGAGAACTTGTTGTTGATGCTCGATGTGATCTTCCACTAATTTATCATCCATATTTGCTATTATTTGATCCTTCAAACCATCCAACTTAGCCTTCATTTCTGCTTTTAAACCATCTATTTCATCTTCAATTTCTCTTCGTAAGATCGAAACTTGTTGCACTTGGTACCGTAATTTTGATATCTCATACTGCAACTCTTCTTCTTCATGCGTCATAGTATAGATTTTTGAGGGATTAATGGGTATGGAATTATTTTTAGGAGGCATTTCAGAATCCAATACTGAAATATATGCTCAATAGGCCCTTGGAATCACTTCAGACTGATTTTTCAAACAAGATTTATGCAATTCGGAAAACAAAATACACACCTCTTTCTTGCTTTTAGGAGCTCGCTATTGAAATTGAATTATCTCTGTAATTGAAAATATTCAATATCTGAAATTAAGCCCTGTAGTATCCCTCTAAAGCTTCTTTCAAATGCCACAGGTCTGACCTGATTTGGATTCTCCAAGACAAAGTTGTGTCCAATCTCCCACAATGACCTAATTCTGGACTGGTTCAGTAGAGCGAACTTGTACGACTTGCCACGTGTCACTGTTTTGTCCTTTGTCTCTGAAATTGATAGCCAAGAAACTACAGGCCGTGTACTTGTAACCACTTTTTACGGAACTCAAATCCACTGCCCAGAGAGAGAGTTATTGAACTTTTCCCACGATCACCTCTTTGAGATGCAATTCTGGAGCCTGAAAAAGCACTACCTTCCACAGATTTTTTCTCCCCAATGTGGGCAAACTCGAAATTTTTTGATGAATTTCCTCGGGATTTGACTTTTCACCATATGAATTTTGAATTCTTAACCTTCATGAAAAAATTTCCTGTATCGTTACGATGACCTGTTTAGGAGCCTGAAAAACTACCTGACTTCCACAGATGATATCTCCGAAATTATTGTGAACCAAACTCTGAAATTTTTACACAGGCTTCCTCAAGATTTTTTCTTCGCACCCTAAAAATTTCAGCTTCTGAAACTTCGTAGAAAAAAAGTTATAGCGAAAATGCCACGATGACCTGTTTGGAGCAGCGAAACCCTAGAATCCAAACCTCTGATACCAAATGTTGTGTAACCGGCTCCAAAAAGAGAAGAAAAGAGATATCAACGCCTTAGAAATAAGCCACTTCGAGGGGGCAACCTCCAATACATTACATGAATGAACAATTCTTGGATGATACAAATGACCAAAACCTCCTTCTATATATAGGAGTCCATGGGGCCACAATATAATCCTATTGGGGCCACAATGTAATCCTAGCCGACCTAACAATAATAATGTAAGGGCACAATAATAACAATATGGGGGTTACAGGGGTACAATAATAACAATAAGGGGGGCTACACTAACATAATAAGGGGCTACACTACTAATATAGGGGCTTAACAATATT
>JAXQQM020058246.1:0-24486 GCA_034641835.2 Pinus albicaulis
TGAACCCGTGTCTTCTCTGTGAGACTCGTTCTCTCGCCAAAAATCCCCATATCGCCCATTGGAGGGTCATTCTTGTGACCAATAAGCAATGTCATGCCTTGTAAAAACCATCATTGTGTCCCTTTACATGAGAGTAACATTCCTCTTGTTGACAATTCCCTGAGTAGAGTCTCAAAAACCCTTATTTTTGCCTTGGCGTGGATAATCAGTTATGCCCTTGCGTCGAAGAGGAAAATTAACACTGGGCTCACTCCAGCTGGCGCTCTATCCTATTTTTCCACCTGCACCAAGCTTTTTATGGAATTTTTTTTTTAAATAGAGGTGGAGATTCCACTCCAACCACCTCGAGGATGAGTCATTGGGAGTGGTTGAACTGATAAACCATAGATTTCCTCCTTTAGGTTTATGGTTTCCACCTCTTATGGGAACTCCCTAAAGGATAGGCCTCCCTCCCACCTTTGTAGGGATGCTAACCTCCTTCTTTTCCTCTATAAAATAAGCTATCTCTCTTAGTACAAACTAGCTGAACAACTGAATAGCTAAATGACTAGAGAAGATAGAAGGAATTACGTTGAGGAAGCTTGAGTCTCCAATTAGTTGTGCAGGTATCTAAGCGTAATGGCAAACGAATTGTGACTTGCCGAGGCAAGAGCGAGAGGCCACCACTACTACAGCAACAACGACATCGTTGGATTCCAGGTAGGTCGATCTACCATGTCCCTTGTTCATTCAATAATTAGGAAGAAACACTTTAGCGCGTCCCTTTGTTTCTAGACCCACTCTAGGGCTAGAGGGATTGTCTCTGTTCGTAGAGAGGATTTACTTGCATAACAAATTGGCGATTCCATTGGGGATCAGTGCGAGTTTGTCGTTTCATTTTTGTTGGGTCAGTTTCAATTATTTCTTTAGTTGTCTGTCTTTTCTGGTTTGCTTGTTTAGTTTTCATCCTTTTAGCTCCAGAGTGTCAAGATTGACCTCTGCTCATTAGGTTTTGGTTTTTCCTCTTTTTCCCATAGTTATTTAGCTTGGCGAAGTTTTTCTCTGAATAGTTGTGCCAATTGGCACAGGTTTCTCTTTTTGTAGTCGCGACAACCCCTGTATGGCGCGGATTACAGCCTTACAGTCGTGCCAACCCCTGTAGGAATTGGTTTGACCTCCTTGATGAGTCTTTTGGTCAATTGTGCTTGCTTTTGGGTTATTTTTTATGCATAATTATGCCTTTGGGATTGTTTTAAGTGCTGTCGACTTGATTTTCTCAGTTTTTTGTCCATCTTCTTATGAGTGTCAATAGAGGCCTTAGGGTTTCTAGGTGTCCTAGTGCACTGAGCCTTCTGTTTGAAAATCGAGTCGATTTGATTGTTGTCAGTCCCATTTGTGTCTTGATTCCACTTAATTTTCTTGATCTTTTGAGTGATTGCCTTGGTTGCAGAGTCATTTCGTTTTCTCGATTGGTTCTTCGCCTTATTTCTCCAAGCATATATTACATTTCTTTTTTTGAATCATTTTGAAAATTGTCTCTTGGGTTGAAAGATTGCGACATTAGTTTGAGTGATTTCTTGTGTTTGTTTCGCGTTTTATTGAGTCATTCAATTTCGATTCTTGCAACACTTAAGCTAGTGTTTGTTTTCGTTTTTCATGTAATTAGTGCATCATGTACTTCTTTTCATTGAAAAAAATAAAAAAAAAACATATTTTGCATTCTTTCTTGGCATTGAAAGTGAAATACTCTTTTGCATAACTAGTATCCGATTATCTAGGAAAGAGTTTCATTTTCATTATATTCTGTTAGATGAATTAGTGGATTTCTTTGTATGGTCTCATTGTTTGCTTTTGTTTGAAAGATCTCTATCCTTCTCATGAATAACATTCATTGAATTGGAAGTGATGTTCATTTGCATATAGCTTGCATTTAGGGATTTTTGAGATCCAAAATCGATAGGACCTTAAAACTGAAACATAATCCAAGATCAACTTTAAAATTTATTTAATTAACCTAAGGAAGCATTGAAACCTAACGAAACATTTTTAGTGGTCTAGGCTAGAGACGTGTTCCGACGTCTTGAAACCTAGTAGATGTCGTTCGCCATCTGGCTTTAGACAACGCTAGTACGGACTTGTGCTCCCCGTGCCGTCGAGTATATAAAGGGAGACCCTCCTAGGTTGAAAATTCTTTTATTCATAGGAAGCCAAGTTTTCCGCCTTGTAACCGTGATACACTAAACACAACATTCGGGGAGACTACCTGCACATACGTCAAGTCCTTGGTCATTTCTGTTTCATTTGGTCACCAAGGTGTATTTGGCAGTTCATGGAAACTTGGTATACCCTCTTGCTTAGTATTCTAAAGTAGTCATTTTGATCTTTTCACGACTCTTTAAAAAGAGAAGAGATCGTCGAGCACTTGTCCTTTCACGCTCGTTTAAAATTGAAAGCGACTAGAGTCATCTTTGGCCTGTTTCTCGACTCTTAAAAAACGAAACAACAAAATATGGTTTCAGTGTCATAAAATTAATCACCTATGATCACACGCCCGTTAAAGTTTTATTACTTGGCCTGTTCTTTTTTCCTTGGTTTTGATCTTGGAGTCCTCGATTGGTTTTATTTTTTCCATTTCTGTTTTGATATACGGTCACGGTGGCAGAACCACTGGTTTTGTCGTCTTCACTGCCTCCTAGTGGTAGTTCTTTCCCAGACGTTTCTTTTGAAACTCCTCAGTCCACTAGGTTTGCCGAGATCTTGCAGCATATTCTCCCGTCTGTCCTGCCTCTTGCTGCTCGATATCCTCTTGAAGAGCTAGTTGATTTCAATTGGCCTCCTTCTGGTGCTTGGTCTGGTTTTGGAGAAGAAGGAGATTTTCATCCTCTTATGTCGAGCTTGCCATTTTTTGATACTGCTGTGCCTCCTAGTCCCTGTAGTATTTTCGAAGATCTTACGACAGAGTTAGACATGGACTCGTCTAGTCCTGTTGGTCGTGAAGGAATGCATGTTTCTACAGGAGAATATCAGCTTTTTCCGGAAGATGTCCATCATGTTTCTACTCAGTCTTCTCCGCCATCGTTGTCACTTCCACCTGGCTATCGGTCCTTGAGTCAAATTATGTCTGGTGTTGCCTCCATTGTGCAATACAGTACAGTAACTCCTTCTCAGAGTTCGCCGTCATTAAGACTATCACCTTCGACACCTGGTTCGTCGATTACTGTTACATTTGTTCTAGTCCGACCAACGGTTTGTGTGGCTTCATCCACACCTGTTGTTACCCATCAGTCGTCAGGATATTTTCACACTCGCAGGTCTATTTTTCTCAACCCTACGTGGCTTGTTAATCACGACCCAGGTAGCTCACAAACCCGTGCCATGGAAACCCAGTCTACCTCAACCACGCCTATGGTTTCTACCTAAGTGTTTGATGAGCAAATGTTGGATATTCACCGACGGTATGCTCCTTCGACGTAGGCCACGCCTTCTTCTAGTGTTATTTCCACTACCCCCGTGATTCCTGGCGGTCTTACTTTTGAAGATTATCTGTTGGTTGTTTAGCAGCAGAGCTCTCAAGGTTCTCAGTAGCCTCATGCTCCTGGTAATCCTCTTTTTCATCATTATGATGCTGTCGGAAACCCTGTTTATTCATATCCACTTCATTATGATGAGCATGGTAATACGATCTATTTGCCTCCTACTGATCCTTATCAGACCGTTTCTGGTTTCAGGCCTACCTTGCCTATGCAACCCTCTAGCTTGCAAGGACAACCCCCTATGGGACAACCTTTAGGTCAGCAGGGCCCTGCCTCTAGTCCATAGGGACAACCATACGGTCCACAAGGCCAACCTTTACAAGTGAAACCTTTGGCCCAACATGGACAACCCTCCGGTCTTTTCGGTCAATCTTCGAATCAACCAGGACTATCTAATGCTCCTGGGGGGAAAATATACCCACCACAAGGACAACCTGTTGCACCACAATTGCAGCCACATGTTCAGTATGGCCCAAATGTTGTGCAACCAGGACAACCTTATGGTCCTTCCCCGAGTCAACCTGGTTATCAGGGACAACCTGGTCCATTACAACCATCGGGAAAACCTTTCCCACAAGGCCAACCTGGTGGCCCTCAGCAACCGCTTCAACCGGCTCCTCAGTCGATTCCATCATTTCAGTAGCCCGTTTTACCCGCTCAGCAACCTGTTCAACCTGCTCAGCTGGGTCCGCCTGCTCAACCGCAAGGTGCTTACTACCCCCAAGGTTCATATCAACGGGTATATACTGCACCTCAGGTTCCTTACCCTCTAAATCAACTTGTCTATCATCAACCTCAAAGCCATGCTTATATTCCACAACAAAATCCATACGCTACTCAGCAATGACCTCAATGGTCTACTCCAACTCCATATCCTGGTCCTCAACCCCAGTATCAACCGAATTATCCTGCTTCTAATCCATATGATCCGAATCCTTCGGGACATAATGTGTGGGGACAAAATCCTGCTCGGACTGGATGGAATGTACATGTAGGTCCTTATGAAAGACCTCCGATGACTTTCAATACCCAATTATCATTTCTTGCTACGTTGGAATTACCTGATGTGTCAAAGTTGACGAACGATCCCATTCTTCATAACCCGTATTGGCCTCTGGTTCCAACCAAGATTCCTGGTGATTGTCCTAAATTTGAGGGAAATTCTGGCGAAGACCCCCAAGCGCATGTTATGACTTACCATTTGTGGTGTTCCTCTAACTCTTGGGTTGACGATTCTATTAGATTCCGTCTTTTCCAACGAACTCTTACTAGTGCCACTGCAGAGTGGTACATTGAGCTACCTCGTGGCCTCTTCCAAGATTTCAATTCTTTAGCCATGGATTTCCTTACGCATTTTCAGTTACCAGTCCGTTATGAGACCAGGATGCACCTCCTCACTTCATTGAAACAGGACCGAGCTACTCATATCTCGGATCATATTCATGAGTGGCGACGTCGTCGTCGCATGATCAAATTTGAAATTCCTGATCAGCTTCTAACTCATTGGTTCACCACCTCCTTTTTCAATCAAATTTCCAAAGACATAGCTATGGGGGCGTGTGTAACCGAGGAACAAGCCATTGCTTATGCCTAGTACCTTGATCTTGTGTACTGTCAGTCTGGTGCATTATATGATATCTTTCCTGATGCTCCTTGACCTGGAACTTCTAAACCACCAGCAACTCCATCCGTCGTTGGCATTATTGGTTCTGTGTCTTAGACTTCTCAAAAGTCTTCATCTTCAAATACTGGGAAGTCGAAGTCCGATTCTTCCAATATTGTTGCTTCTCAGTCTACTTTGAATTCCGGTAAACCCGCAAAAGTTAATGCAATTCAGGCCAATCCTATGGATAATACTTCTAAAGGTAAGAAGAAGGGTAAGGGTAAAGCCAAAGCCGATACCCCGAAACAGGATTCTCAGAAACCTCGTGCTGGTGATGGTTCTCAACGTAAACTGAAGTACCCTTGTTTGATTTGTGATGAAGAGCACTTCACCAAGGACTGTCCTTGATGGTCTGAAGTGATCCGATTTTTCAAAGGCACTCAGGGAACTCTGACCGTTCTTAAATAACCTTTGCCATCTCAGCAGACTCAGATGGTAGAGCAACCTCAGTCCTCTGCCCCATTTGGTTCTCATGTGTTCATGATGAACGGTTCTGCTTCCGTTTCTATTGCTACTTGGTCGAAAGATTATGCTGGATCCCATCAGGCCACAGGGAAGGAGATCGCTGATGGTCCTCCTCCTCCGTCTATTAGTGGTCCTCTTGAAATTGAAAGGCCCAATCTGAATCCGTTGTGCGACCACCTTCTAAAGGTGTCCTCCATAAGTCTTCTTATAATCCCAACACCCGTGTCGCTCACCATTACAATATTGTTGAGGATTTGGCTCAGGCGTCGTCCGCGATGTCTGCGTTAGAGGTACTTCAGAGTTTTCCATCATAGCAAAGAGCTTTGTTATCTGCAGTTGGTGGGATTGATCCTGCCGATACCAGCCTTCTTACTTTCGATCTATAGAATGTCATTCCACGACTTTCGCATCAGACTGCGCTGATTATTCAAGTTGTTATTAATGGTCTCGACATCCATCGAGCAGTTGTGGATGAAGGTGCGTCAACCTGTATCATGTCATCTTCGTGTTGGAAAACTATTGTGTCTCTAGCCTTGAATTCATCACCAAATGCCCTAGAAGCAATTGTTGGAAGAGCATCAAAACCTTTAGGTGTTCTCACTAGTTTACCGATTACTTTGAAAGGGAGGACAATCAATGTCGAGGTCAAAGTCATGGACGCTAAGCTCAATTATAATCTTCTCCTCGGTCGTAGTTGGACTCATGCCATGTTGTGTGTTCCGTCCACTCTCCTTCGTGTTTTGAAATTTCCATATGAAGGAAAGATTGTTACCATTGATCAATTGTCTTTCTTCACCTCTTCTTCCGAGAAAAACGTTCTGTATGTGGATAAGATTCCCACTCCCTATGAGAGCGTAGGGCTAGGTCTTTTTAAAGATCCTGCCCTCATGGGTATTTTTCCTCCTCCAAATAATGTTCAGATTCATATGATTTCTTGGTCTGATGACCCATGGATTGTTCCTTCGCCTGAACAGATTGATTCCTTCGGAGATTCGATGCCTTTGAGTCCGATTGAGATTGATTATTGTGAACTCATTACTGCTTCGGAACCTCCGTCCTCTGATTGCGCTCCTTTGAGCATGTCTCTTGACATTTACTCTCAATCCCCCTGGCTTGGTGATTCAGATTCGCTTGATCCGTTGAAAGAGGTGTTTCCTTCCAATGAGGCCATCGTGGAAGCCATGTCTCTTGAGGATATGTCATGGGATGATGGTCATCATCGTTCCTCGTTTATACCTAGCCTCAGGGCCATGTCTACTTGTCTCGAGCATTTTTTAACTCAAGTTCCTTCTCCTCCATTTCAATTTCCTGTTTTGATACATGACGTCTTTACAAAAGGTAACTTGAGTAACATTACACAGATGATGCCTATTGAAATTTCTGTTAAACCGGGAATTGTCGAGAACATCCATATTGGGGTTACTTGTTCTTCTGATGAAGTCCAATTTTATACTAGCCTTTTTCACGAATTCTGTGATGTCTTTGCATGGTCCTACGAAGAAATGCCCAACATTGATCCTAGTATAGTGGTGCATGAAATTCCTACTTATCCCGGTTCGAAACCTGTTCGCCAGCGTCTTCATCTGGTGCACCCTAGAAAAGCTACCGCCATTAAGGTTGAAGTTGAAAAACTTCTTCGAGCTGGTTTTATTTATCTGATTCCTTTGACATAATGGGTCTCTAATATTGTTCATGTAGATAAAAAGCAGTGAACTATTCGTGTCTGTGTTGATTATCGTGATATTAATCGAGCTTGTCCTAAGGATAATTATCCCACTCCCTTTATTGTTCAGATCATTGATGAATGTGCTGGTAGTGAAATTTTTTCCTTAATGGATGGTTTTTTTGGTTACAATCAGATTAAAATTCTTCCGATTGATCAACATAAGACTGCCTTTATCTGTCCTTGGGGTACTTTCGCATATAAAAAGCTCCCTTTTGGCTTAAAGAATGTTGGGGCTACATTTCAGCGAGCGATGTTGTATGCCTTTCACGATATTCGACAAATCGTGCAGCCTTATTTGGATGACCTTCCCGCTCATTCAGCTAAGTGCATGGACCATTTTGATCCTCTTCATCAGATTTTTCTTCGTTGTCGACATTACAATATTCGGCTTAATCCGCACAAGTGTGTCTTCTACATTGATTCCGGTAGACTCTTAGAATTTATCGTATCCAAAGATGGAATTCGCCTCGATCCTCTGAAGGTTGAGGCTATTATTAATCTCCTCTCTCCATCCTCATTATGTCAGTTGCAGAGTTTGCAATGTAAGGCTAATTTTCTACGTCGTTTTATACCTAATATGCAGAAGTGGCTCAGGGATACAAGTGTTTATTAAAGCAGGGCATCCCATTCTGTTGGGATGAGATTGCTCAAAAATCTTTTGAGGCTTTGATGATGTTGCTTGTCAACGCTCCTCTGTTACGTCCTCCTAACTATCATCGCGATTTTTCCCTTTATTTAGTCGTCGCTTTCAGTACGATTTCCATGGTTCTGGTACAAGAAGATGATGACGGTAACGAGCATGTTATTTATTAATTGTCTCGTAACCTTCTCGACCCTGAGATGCACTATGCACACATTGAGAAGTTAGCGTTAGCTGCGATTCAAGCCGTTCATCATTTTCGTCATTATATTCTTTTGCATACAGTGACTGTGATTTCCAATTGCAACCCCATGACCTATATATTGTCTCGACAATTGCTGGGGGGCAAATACTCAAAGTGGATTGTCATCCTCCAAGAGTTTGATTAGGAATTTACTGCTTCCAAGTCGAAGAAGTCATTAGTATTTGCTGATTTGATTTGTTCCATGCCTTCAGACTCTCCTCCATCTCATTTTGAGGAATATATACCAGACGACACACTTTTCTTGATTAGCACCCTCAATCTGTGGTACGGTGATATCATCGTTTATCTCCAGACTTCTACTTTCAGATCTGAGTTAACGAAGGATGCCCGCCGATGCATCTGTCATCAGTCGCAACCTTATTGTATAGTCGGGGATACCCTCTATTTTGTTGGAGTTGATTCCATCCTCCGTCGATGTTTGACCCTCGAGGAAGCTGAGAAAGTTCTCAATGATTGTCACGGTGGCGCCTGTGGCAGTCACATGTCTGGTTATGCTACTACACAGAAGATTCTTTGTGCTGGTTATTTCTGGCCTTCTATCTTCAAAGACTGCATTGTCGCAGTTCGTAAATGTCATGATTGCCAGGTTTATCAACGCAAGATGCGTGTGCCACCTGTACCTCTTCATTCTGTCATTACCATTGGTCCCTTTGCAAAGTGGGGCATCGATTTTATGACATGTAACCCTCACTCGATCGGGGGGCATGCTTATATTATCGTAGCCGTGGACTACTTCACCAAATGGGCCGAAGCAATGCCTACACTTGTTGCTGACGGTAAGACAACTGCTCAATTCATATTCAATCATATCATTGCTAGGTTTGGTGTCCCTCAGGCCATCGTCACCAATCATGGTTCCCCTTTTTGGCATTACATGGTGGCCAAGTTGACTTCTAAGTTGGGTCTGCGTCACGACAGCTCAACGTCGTACTATCCTCAGGCCAATGGCTAGGTTGAAGCCGTGAACAAAGTTCTTGTTACCATGCTTCACCGTATGATTGGGATCCATAAATCTAATTGGCATCTCATGCTATTTTCAACTCTTTGGGGATACTGAACCTTAATTAAGAGTGCAACCAAATTCACCCCTTTTCAGTTGGTTTATGGTCTGGAAGCTACTCTTCCAATTGAATGTGAAATAACTTCGCTCAAGTTGGCCGTTTAATTACTGCTGAACACTTCACCTGAAGAAGAGCATCTCCTTTATCTCGAAATTCTAGATGAAACCCGCCGCTTTGCTGCTCTGGTAATTGAAACACAAAAAAAGTGGGTCAAAGCTCATTTTGACCAATCAGTTTCCCCTCGTTCTTTCGTTGAAGGAGATCCGTCCTCCTATATGAACAACCTCATGATAAGCTGGGGGCAGGTAAATTTAAACCCACGTGGCATAGGCCTTACATTGTTAAAAACGTATTGTAGAATGGGGCCTATGAGCTCATTTATTATGAAAGTCATCTGTTAGAACAACCCAGAAATGGGTTGTATCTCAAAAAGTATTATGCGTGAGTCATTCATGCATGATTTGTGTACATGAGTGTTTTTTTTTTCATTTTTTGTACATGTTTTGATTTGGTGTGTTTTGCGAGCATTTTCCTGCTTATTTGGGTCTTGCTTATTTATGCAGATGTCTATTACCCCTTATGTCGGTTTCGTGGATGGTGCTTCCCGCAATACCAGGAATTTGTCTTCAGCAGCCTGGGTAATCTATGATCCTGCTGGTGAGTTGATAGAACTGCAAGGTATCTGTCTAGGACGAACTACAAACAATGTCGCTGACTATAGTGCTGTTCTTGAACTATTAACCAAGGTGATCAATCTCGGCATACACACATTGTTTGTAAATCTAGATTCACAGCTTGTTGTTCTACAACTCAATGGTCATTATTCAGTGAGAAACCCATACATTTTGAGATTATATTTACGTATTCATTTGTTGGAAAGAAATTTTGATTTTATCACATATCAACATATTCCTAGACGAATGAATGCATTAATTGATACAATGGCTAACATTGTATTAGATAGACATTTGCGTAATTTGTAAAATCATCATCATGTGAAAAAGATCCATATAGGAAAATAGTTGCATATATATATATATATATATATATATATATATATATATATATCGTGTGTTTGCATCAATGTGCATCATACATTCAAAAAACATATGTGTGTTTCCGTTACATCCCGAGACACCATGTCTCTAAAAAATGCATATATAAAGCCTAGGTGTCTAATCGGCGTGATGATCATGATAGCATGTCACTACCTGTACAAGCCGCCTCAGCAAGCGGTGAATATGGCTTGACACCCTGACGGTATGTCTCTAGTAGCCGTGAGGAACATCGTCGAATTGTGCATAATCCGGGACTCCATGTGTGATCCCCTTTAGGTTGCGCACGAGCTCCTCTTCCTCACTTCCCTCACCATGAGGGTCGAAATCATGAGGAATTCGCCTCGCTATCGGAGACATGCCCGCGGGTCTCTCTGGGCCGACATCTGAAAATACATGGATTTAATGTCAGAACATACATAAACAAAAAAAATTCATAATACTCATGAAAATTAAAAAATGAGTCTTACCAAAATCTTCATCCCAATCCTCTCCCTTCGGGAGTGGGAGGTTCGGATCACCAGTGAAATCTGTACCAGAGTAGGGCCGGTCCTCCACGACAATCAAGTGTCGGTGGAGCCAATCAAAGAACTTCGGTCTTCAGGAAATCTGTTGACGGCCTCCTGCCCTTGGCATCAGAGCTGCCCATCGGGCCATCCGTGGTTCTCTCGCTGGTGGTGTCAGGACTATGACCTCCTGACGCTGAAAAATTGGTAGCCGTTCCAGGAAGAACGATACCAAGATAGAACCATAACCAAATTGCTTCAATTTTCCCTTCTTGCATTTTGTTAGCTGACGTTTCATGTTTATTGTCACGGCCTCTACCTGGTTGTATATGATTGGTGTCAAACAGTCTACAACAAGAAGTAGCTGGGTTTTTGTTGCTTCGTGCGGTGCTTGCGATCTCGCAGCTTGTGTGATGGTACGTAGCACTACTTTTAGTGCTAGGTCTGGGATAGTTTGGATATCAAATTTCCCACTTCTTGTTCCCTTCCGTGCCCCTCAACATACTCTGTCCATCACCATGGACATACTCTCCATGCAAGGCTGGGTACCAGTTAGGATCGGTGCTTCTCCCCTCCCCGACAATCCTGTGATAAAGTAGACGTCAGAAACATCAATCTCAAGTTCCTAATCTCGAAGGATGAACTTTTCTTGGTCTTCATCCCATATGCTGATCAAATATTGTAACAGCTCTGGTTGAGCACGGAGACACAGTGTCAAGAAGAAATTCTTTAGTCCACAGTCCCTGAGAGCTTCCATGCATCTCTCATTTTCCATGGCAAGCTCATATTCTTCGCTGTGTTCCCGTTCTTTCCATTCTATCACCATTTTTTCGCTTTTTACCTATAAACACATTCATATGAATGGTATTAGCCTTTTGGGAACGGATTTGTGAATAATTGGGGTTTGTGACTTGCATTGTGCACAAAAAATGGTTTTCGTCGTTGTCACGACTGTTTCCCAAACAGTCGCACCAATTGGCACGCCCTAGTATAAAAAATTGGGCGGTTGGCGCGACTCCGTGCCCGAAACCCGCGCCAACTGTCGTGCCCTAATTTTCATATTTCCTC
Source organism: Pinus albicaulis (assembly GCA_034641835.2). NCBI lineage: Eukaryota > Viridiplantae > Streptophyta > Pinopsida > Pinales > Pinaceae > Pinus > Pinus albicaulis. The sequence goes on from JAXQQM020058246.1 coordinate 11,962, forward strand.
CCCAACATTCAAAATTTGAAGTTGTAGGTAGTAAGAAATGACTCAAAATGAATAGATAGATCTCGACTCTTACCTGGAACTGACGGATTTGAGATTGGTCCGCTGGATTGCCCGCTATCGTCGCCGCAAAATCACACAATAAAATGGGTAACTATTTACACCATAAGTGGTAAAAAGTGAAAAGTAATTATTTTTACCATTTTTGGCATTTTATAACTTTTTACAACCCTAATTAGGTTTTAAGACATGTTTTTCGATTATTTTATTATATTATTTTCGAAAAATGGGTTTTACACGTGTCTCTCGTGCAGCAACAAGTTTTTCAGGACATAGTGATGAAGTAACGAGTTAAATTTTATACTTTTTCAGACTCAGTAAAAACACGAAAAAGTAACCACTGGAGTCATCTTTCAGCTCTTTTTCTGACTCTCTAAAATTGAAAATATTGTCCAAACTCTTGTCGTTTCGAACTCGTTAAATGGCTGCGAAGCGATATCTACCCAGTATACGTTTACCCCTTTTTCGAGTTGGGATAGATTATTTAAGAAAAAGGAATACCTTAGCCTATCGTGACTAAGAGGTTCTTTCAGATATTGTTTTCTACCTTTTCGGATCTTAGAGACTACTTACGAAAAGGGCCATGATGGAATTTCCTTTTCTGCCTTCTTTTCGAACTCTCTAAACATGAAAAGATGTCGAGTTCTCCCTTTGTCAGACTCATTAAACCCTGATGACATCGAATTTCGTCGCCATGACGTTACTCGAGTTCCTCCTTCCTAGGGCTCGTAAAATGTACTAGGTTGGATTTGTCCGAAGGACAAACTTATAGCACAGGCATATGCTATCCCCTTCAAGCTTGTTTTAAAAAATAATTGGGGTACTCGCCAGGAATGGCGGGGGAAAATGGAACCAAGTTTTAGTCATGTTGGCAGTATGTCACTCTTGAACATGGCACTTGTCTGCATTTGTGTCAGATTGGGGACATCTCATTTCATCATTTTTGCCTCCATGGTTTTGGGTAATCTTCTTTTGACCTCTGATCTACTCTTTTCCACGTCGTCATGACCTCAAATAATTTGATGTCAAATAATGCCAAATCTAGTGTCGTGCTGCTGATATGTTCAAGAGAAGTTTGCCTCTATAGTTTTCAACCTCCCTCCGATTCTCTGTTGGTCCTCTTTCACTACTATCATGTTCCTCTGTCTCGTATCAATGATGTGGGAAACATTATGGCCCACCTTCGATCAGGTCACTTCCTCTCAACTTCAGCTCATTATCTAGGAATTTGATCAAGAGACTCCCTTCTGGTACCTTGGAGCCTGCATGCCTTAATGGCAGGTTTTTCGCATTCGACACAAGGTCCACATAATTGGCCTTCGATCGAGTGATTATACGGATGTTCAATGCCAGATCACTGTTCACATTCTGTGGATTGTACCTTAAGAGCCATTATCATTATTGATGGTTTCTCTCGTGCCTGTTAAGAGCTTTCATCATTGGCTGGTAATCAGGTGATTTTCTTGCATGTTCGACTTCAACTCATATATTCGCATGCTTGAATTTGTACTTGTTCGGGTCAAGATGGAGTGAAAGACCCTAGATTTTGTCTGATAAAATCCAGGCTGCGGATTTTGGTGGATTATCATGACTTATTTACATGACTCTTTTGATTGGATGGCTACGACCATACCTGAGTCTATTTGTTGATCCTTACTGCTGGATGGTTGCGTCCACACCTCGGATCTCAGTTTTTATATATATTCTATTATGTATGGTTGCGCCCATACCACATGTTCATGTATCAGAGATATCAGTTGTATTCATAATTGCAAGTTTTCCGACAGTGGTGTTTGGTTCAAACGCGTTCTCATAAAGCATTTCGCCCCTCCCTCTCCCTCGAACCTTATGCTTTAGGGGGCATCTGTTACACAGCATTTTGTCACTGTCCCTGTAATCCCCATCTCACCCATTGGAGGTTATTTATGTGATCAATAATCAGTGTCATGCCTTGAAAAAACCATCATTGTGTCCCTTTACATGAGAGTAACATTCCTCTTGTTGACAATTCCCTGAGCAGAGACTCAAAAACCCTTATTTTTCCCTTGGTGCGGGTAATCACTTATGCCCTCACGCCGAAGAGGAAAATTAACATTGGGCTCACACCAACTGGTGCTCTATCCTATTTTCCACCCGCGCCAAGCTGTTTATGGAATTCTTTTTTAAAATAGAGGTGGAGATTCCACTCCAACCACCTCGAGGATGAGTCATTGGGAGTGGTTGAACTGATAAACCACGAACTACCTTTAGGTTTATGGTTTCCCCACCTCTTATGTGAACTCCTAAAGGATAGGCCTCCCTCCCACCTTTGTAGGGATCCTAACCTCCTCCTTTCCCTCTATAAAATAAGCTATCTTTCTTAGTACAATCTCTTAGTACAAGTTAGTTGAACTTGGATAATTAGACATACTATAGTTGAATGAGTAGAGAAGATAGAAGGAATTACGTTGAGAGAACTTGAGTCACCAAGCTGTTGTGCAGGTATCCAAGCGTAATGGCGAAAGGATTATGACTTGTCGAGGCAGGAGCGAGAGGCCACCACTACTACAACAACAACAACAACGTTGGATTCCAGGTAGGTCGATCTACCATGTTCCTTGTTCATTCAATAATTAGGAAGCAACACTTTAGGATGTCCCTTTGTTTCTAGACCCACTCTAGGGCTAGAAGATCGTCTTTGTCCGTAGAGAGGATTTACCTGCTAGGGCTAGACCCACTCAACTTTTTATTGTAAAATTTTAAACAAAATTTTCGCTACATAATTTTAGCTTTTATATTTTTTTATTTAATTTTCAATTCCAAACAAAACTTACAAAAGAAAAAACCCACTCAATCCTTAGGGTTTTTTTTGTACAAGTTTTATCATAACCTTTCCCTCTATCCAATATATAATGTAGAGTCTTCTAAAGAGAGAGTATATTCTGGTTTATAACTTGATCCACAATCAAAGAAAATGGCTAGGGATTTCACAAGTTATTATTTGTAATCTCATCCACAATTAAAGAAAATGGCTAGGGATGTCACAAGTTATCACTCACACAATGATCTATTTATTGACGTTATTAGTTGAAATGGATCCTATTAGATGCATGGTGGCTAGAGACACTAAAAAATTCAAAATAGTTCTATTATTACATTGATATTGTGTACAAACCATCCAAATTTCCCATATTATACAACAATTTCTAACAATGTACCAATTTACTCTCCAATGAGAAATTCAATATTATGGTATAATAACTTATTTTTTGAATCATCGTGACAAACAAACATCACATTAGCTCAAAAATATATATCATTCTATATGAACCGAGATGATAACAAAGTTTTGAATCATGATAACTAGGTGACAACCAAAACTAAGTTTTAGCCACAAGAAAAAAGTCACAACAACTCACAGAATATATCCATGGTTGCAATGAACCCCATACATTGTGATGGACATCATGGGAATTTTAGTGCACATAGAACACCACCCTAAAAATTCTATACTCTTGATCAATTAAGAATAAGCTAAGAGCATTTAGTTATGATAAGAAAATTGTGATAGTGTGTTATAATTTTCTCTACAAATGTGTTGGAGTTGTTTTCTCAATGTGTTTTTACTGCTATTAAGTGATGAAATCCATAGTTGTTGCATATAGGAGCATTTAGCTCTGATAAGAAAAGCGTGATAGTGTTTTATAATTTTCTCTACAAATGTGTTGGAGTTGTTTTCTCAATAAACTTTTTTTTACTGCTCTTAAGTGGTGAATGCAATTGGCATATGTAAAAGAAATTGGAGTAAAATCTATTTCTTTTAATTAAAATTCTCTTTATTTACATCTATGCTTTCGGATGATTATTAATCACCAAAGGATTTTCATCCCCAATTTCTTATTTCAATATCTATAACAATTTTTTTAAATATGTGAACAGATTATGTTGGTTTACATATATGTTTTCATCCCCAATTTCCTATTTCAATATCTAAAACAAAATTTTCCGGTTGATAACTCTTATCAACAATATCTTTGAAACTTCCACCACCTGCTTCCATGGAAGAAAAATTTTCCTTCTCTTCATGTTGGTTCCTTCTCTGCAACATCTTATTTATTCTAGGCTACTCTTTCCCATGCTATTGCCTTAAGGCGTTTCTTTTGCAACATGTGGTGCAATTGCTAGTTATATTTCCTCAAAGATATGGTAAACAAATAAAAATATAAATAGACTAGAGGTATGGTAAATAAATAAAATCTCTTTTTATATTTACTCCATAAACATCTTTATATTTACGAAAACTAAAAAAGGAGGTTTTATTTAGGTGAAGCCTATGGGCCAAATACCATGGCCAAATACCATGGGACAATACCCTATTTATAAAAGAGGTATGGTAAATAAATAAATATAAAAGAGGTATACATAAGTATGGTAAATACATAAAATATAAATAAATTGGAGGTATGGTAAATAAATACTATGGGCCAAATACCCTATTTATAGAAGAGGTATGGTAAATAAATAAATATAAAAGAGGTATACATAAGTATGGTAAATAAATAAATATATAAATAATAAATTGGAGGTTTCTTAAATAAATAAAACATCTTTTTATACTTACTCTAGAGGTATGGTAAATAAATAAAATATAAATAGACTAAAGGTATGGTAAATAAATAAAACATCCTTTTATATTTATTCCATAAACATCTTTATATTTAAAAAAACTAAAAAAAGAGGTTTCATTTAGGTGAAGCATATGGGCCAAATACTATGGGAAAAATTATTATTATTACCATGGGCTAAATACTATGCCAAATACCGTCGACCAAATAATTGTATGATAAATAAATAACCCACAAAGATGTATACCTAAGTATGGTAAATACATAAAAATATATCAAATGTGATTAGAAATCAACAACTAAGTATATATCAAGCCTATGGGCCAAATAACATGGTAAATAAAAGAGGTATGGTAAATAAATATAAATATAAATAAACTAGAGGTATGATAAAAAATAAAACCTCTTTTTATATTTACTCCATACTCCTCCCTATATTATGAACACTCATAAAAGATGTTTTATTTAGGTGAATCCTAAGGGCCAAATACCCTAATATTAATATTAAAATATCAATACTAATAATATTGATAATATTAATATTATTAAATTTAATAAATTTGGATTCCAAAGGTTTGTATTTGAGTACACTACATGCACTGACTATCTCGTAAACACGTAAACCTAAATGTAAATGTAAAAGTAATTTTTAAAATTTAATCTAATTAATCTAATGTCGGTCCTAATGAAAAATCACTTATCTCCCTAAATATATAAATTTAACACAAATAAAGTGTGCTAAGAGTGAAATAATATTTGTGAGAAAGGATTTCACAATACGAACTACTATATATTTTTAGTTTTGAACTACTATATATATATTCTACCTTTTTTATTTTACCTTTTCATATACTTCTACTCCATGGATGTGATCATGTGTAATGAATCACTCTTACCACCAAATTAGAATGATTTAATTTCTACTGGGCTCTGAAAAAAAGTGATTTCAAGAATCTATTTCTAAATGTGTAAAAAACCATCCTAGATCCATCTTAACTTCGGATCTATCAAGCCCCCATAGGGATCAAATCTTTCTAGGTGCAAACCTTTCGTCAAGTTTTGTTGGTAAAAAATAGGTTTGCACCTCCATATATTTGATCTCTGCCTACTCTGATAGATCCAGAATTAAGATGGATCTAGGTTGGTTAATATGAGGAAAATTATGTTTATATAGCTAAATACACCAAAATATTTTCTATACCGTAGTGTTGTCGTTCCTCCAAAGAAATACTACTCGTTTGCTAGTACCGATCCACACTCGGCCCGAACCCATATCTTAGGGCTCACTTCCGGTCGTGTTTGGGGTTCCCCGGTGTTCGGGGGTGTTGCTCCGTTGACCCCCTTCTCATGATGTTTGCTATTATGCTCGTCTTCTATGCACGTATACACAAATTTCTTAACCGTTAGTCGACCTTTAGGGTCCCAACGTATGAGCGCCGCTCGATACTCACTCTTGTAACACCCATCATTAAAAAAAATATTTAAATTACTTACTACACCTCTAACATTGTAAGTATGTCACACATGATTGAATTAATTTTCACAAAAATATTTAAGTGGGTTTGTTATATCGAAGCGCCAGCTCATAACATAGTTGTTTTATTATGGTTTAGTTGAAGTGAATAAATGTCCTTGACCCTAGCGATGTCCATGATCTGACGTTTGCTGACCACACACAAATATTTATGGTACAACCTGTCTGCGTTGATTGTTTTAATCTATGTTTAATACGACATATCATTAAGTTTGGCTACAGTAAATATTTGGTTGGGCTTTGTGCTACAACTGTTTTGATCCTCGCCCTTCGTTTGGAAACCCTAACATCTACGGTGAAGATGACTTTGAAACCGCTTAGGGTATTACCCCTTCGCGCTAACGGAATTTGGATTTCATTTCTCCACCTCTCGCGCTCGCCGAGAGCTCGCAACCTCCGCTACCGGTTACTCTACTCTCACAGTGTGTTCCGGTATGGGTTTTAACGTGTATTTGCCTCTCGCGTCTGATCCATATTTATGTAGGAACGCAAAAAAATAAACATATAAACATAAATACAGAGATGCAGCGGAAATAACACTTCATTTCATTAATATCAAAGAACTGAAATTTGCTTACAGACAGAATGGAAATAAAACTAGCTAGGGCGCTGGTAGCTATCTCTGAGAAGAGATGTGGTGGCTAGAGGCCTCTGAACTGTGTTACAATGAGGCTCGAGGGCCTATTTTTTATTGAGAAACAATGGAGAACCCTAAAACGTCCAAAATACTAACCCTAGGAGATGAAGTGCAAAAACTATGGGCCCCATTTGGGTAAATTGGTGTTTCAACTTCCCGGGGACGTAACCGGCATACGATCTCCGTTTGACGCGTATGATACATTGTTAGAAATATATATCCGAGGACTACAACTATTGTTGCGATTATTTATTCCTTGAATGAAATCATATTCATCGGATACAAACGATGCCCAAAAAACATTGTTTAGGGCCTCAAATGGCTTCTGAAGTTCAGACCGAAACTGCTAAAAAATAGTAAGTTGTGCTGAAACTGAAAAACTGAAAGAGACATTGGACAATGGTGGGGCCCCAAGTGGAATAGGCGGGTGACCACCAATATCCACCTGGATCATTCCTCCCCCCTTAGGAAGCAATGGTCCCCATTGCGTTAAGTTCCTCCATGAGATGAGGAAATTTCTGCTGAACTTGGTCCCCGGTGAACCACTTTCCTTGGTGCAGGAGTTGGCCAGCTTTGACAACCCGATATAGTTGGATCTTCTGCTGGCGAGTGTTCTTGATTTGCATGTCCATGATACAATTTGTGGTGGCCTGTTCCATGCAGTCTGGATTTAACTCTGTTGGTGTGAGTTGTTCTGCAATGTCCGAGGTGTCCAGTAGAGGTGGGAAGTAAGGACGAAGGCGATCCACATTGAAGACTGGGTGCAGCCCAAGGAATGGTGGAATACTGAGCTCGAATGCATTGTTCCCTACAGCCTTGGTGATGGTGTACGGCCCGTATCGGAGCGGGCGAAGCTTGCGGTGGGGTCCAATGAGGCGCTCCTTCTGCAAATGTAGCCATACTTTGTCACCCACCTGGAAGTTGTGTGGCACCCGATGTTGATCATGGCGTTGCTTGTACTTGGCATTGGCTCTGTCCAATATATCATGAACCTGTTGGCGGATGTGTTGAATGCGCTCGATGAAGCTACTTGCTTTGTCAACTTTAGACTGGACATGAGCTGAATTGACCTGAGCAGCTGCAAATGGCATGGCTACGTCAATGGGACATAGTGGCTGAAATCCCAAGCCCACCTGAAAGGGGCTATGGCCGATTGAACTGTGGAGAGCCCGATTATAACTATGTTGTACATAGGGGAGGCTCTCGTCCCATGTGCGTGGATGCTTTGAATTGTACATGCGCAGAATGTGTACAATCATTCTGTTGACGACCTCTGTCTGGCCATCTGTTTGGGGATGGAAGGCTGTGGACTTGGTGAGCTTGGTATCCAACATCGACCAGAGGCTGGACCAAAATGTGCTGAGGAACCTGCTATCCCGATCTGATATGATAGACTGTGGGATCCCAAAGTGCACCCACACTCGTTCAAAGAAGAGTTTAGCAGTGGCTTCTACTATGATATTCTTCTTGCAGGCCGCCATAATGGCCATCTTCGAGAATCTGTCGACGACCACAAAAACACAGTCATTTCCCTGCTTAGTAGAAGGCAGGCCCGACATGTAATCCATGGAGATGGATTCCCAAGGTCGACTAGGGGTAGGTAGAAGAGTATATAGGCCTTTCTTCTTGATGGTCGGTTTGGCAATGGCACAAGCAGTGCAGGATCTGATGTGCTTCTCGACATCCTTTCGAAGGTTCGGCCAATAGAAATACTTCGGTAGTATTGCTACTGTTTTCTCGACCCCGAAATGCCCAGCGACTCGACTGTAGTGTGCTTCCCATATCATCTTGGCACGCTCGCTTGAAGGAACACAAAGGTGTCCCAGGTGACATAAAAGTGCATCTTGGAGGTGAAAATTCGGAACTTGCGTGCCCCCCAAGAGTGCCTTGTAAGTGTGGCCGAATTCTGGGTCACTCTCATAGAGAAGCGGCCAATCAGAAGTCTCGTGCCCACAAGAGTTGAGCACGGTGGTGAGCGCCACGATCGGTGGTCGGCTGAGGCAGTCTGCAACATTGTTGGTGCTACCCTTCTTGTACTTGATGTTCAAATGAAATTGTTGTAGATATGTGGACCACTTCTGATGGCAATCATTCTGCAACTTCCCTTGTGTCTGTATGAACTGCAGGGGCCGGTGGTCTGTGTGGATGATTGTTTCCTTCCCCAAAATGTAATGCTTCCATTGTCGACAGGCTTGCACAATGGAATACATTTCTTTGTCATAGGTGGGATACTTGCGAACTGTCTCAGACAATGTCTCACCGTGATATGCCACTGGATGTCCCTGTTGAGTAAGAACTGCCCCAATAGCATAGTCAGAGGCATCTGTCTCGATCTCAAATGGCTGCTGCAAGTCTGGTAAGGTGAGCACTGGGGCAGAACAGAGGCGATTTTTCAATTCTTTGAACGCCTTCTGTTGAGGTTTTGACCAAAAGAATTTTTCTCTCGCTCCTCCTTTGGTGACTTGACTCAAGGGCCAAGTGATATGAGAGAATCCCAACACGAATCTACGGTAGAAATTAGCAAGACCCAGAAAGCTGCGAAGCTCTGTTATAGTGGTTGGGGCTAGCCAATCTCGAATGACTTGGATCTTGGCTGGATCCACATGCACCCCCCTTTCATCAATAATGTATCCCAGATATTGAACCTGGGTCATGCCAAAAGTGCACTTCTCCAAATTGGCACACAACTTGTGTTGCCGCAGTGTTTGGAGGACTTGTCGGATGTGGTGAAGGTGCTCTTCCCAAGTCTGGCTGAAGATCAGAATGTCATCCAAGTAAACCACTACAAATGAGTTGGTGAATGGCCGCAAGATGTCATCCATCATCCTCATGAAGGTGGCGGGAGCATTCGTCAACCCGAAAGGCATGACCAGCCATTCGAAAAGGCCTTCCTTGGCTTTGAAGGCAGTCTTCCACACATCGGAGGGTTCAATTTGTACCTGGTGATACCCAGACTTCAGGTCGATCTTGCTGAAATATTTTGCACCTTTGAGTTGGTCCAAAAGGTCATCAATCCATGGGATTGGGTACCTATTCCGGACAGTGATCTTGTTCAGCGCCCGATAGTCAATACAGAGTCTCCACGTCCCATCCTTCTTCTGTACCAACACGATTGGGCTCCCACAGGGCGATGAACTTGGTTTGATGTGACCTTTCTGCAACAGCTCCTGAATCTGCCTCTTGATTTCATCATTTTCCAGAACAGAGCGTCGATAGATCGGTCCATTGGGTAGTGGCGCACCTGGGGTCAGATCAATCGGGTGCTTGACCTGGCAGTGCAGAGGAACCCCTGTGGGTGAGGTGAAGATGTTCCCATACTCCTCCACGACCTTATCCATTTGTTGTTGTCGTGCAGAGGGGCCCTGTCTGGAGGTCGTGGCCACAGTCTTCTTCTTGCCCTGGGGGCGGATCATCAGGAAAACGAATTTCCTGGTTTGGGAAATGAGCTTACTACATTGTTTTGCAATAACCAAAGAGATAGTCGTAGGAGGTGGTACCTCTGGTATCCTGTACAACTTATTTCCCAAAGTAATAATAACAGCACGAGGTCGAGACTCATACACAGCATGACGCTTCCACAAGTATGGTTGTCCTAATAATACATCAGGAACATCAATAGGAGCAACGTCACATAATACCTCATCCGTGAAGGGCTTGATGCTATAGGGAAGGCGGCACTGCTGGCTGACGCGGAGATCTCGTCCTTGGTGAAGCCACCCGATGGTGTATGGATGTGGGTGAGCTGTGGTCGGCAAGCCCAACCGCTTCAAGGCGTCTGCTGAAATGAGGTTCTTTTGGCTCCCATTGTCGACAATGAACTGTACAGGGGAGCCCTTTACCCACATCTGGGAGTGGAAGAGACGTTCCTCCTCCTCTGGATCTTCCGGTTCCTCCTTCTGGACCTTTGTAGTGGCAACATTGGCGTTGGGCTCTGCATCAATAATCTGTTTCCCTTTTTCATTCCCCTTTTCAGGTTTTGATTCGGAGTCGGAGCATGCATCTGACTCAGAAGCCCTCATCTCGGCCACTAGCGACTGCTTGGTCCGACACTCACTTGTGTTGTGAGTGGAGCTCTTATGGAACTCACACCACTTTCCCGTGTCCTTCTTTGGCTTTGCGGTGCTGTTCTTTTCTTGTGGCTTCGATGAGTTGTCTTTAGTCGCCATGCCTTGGCTCGGTCCTTTGTTCTGCGGTTTGGAAGCACCTTTCCCTTGCTTTTGATTCGCATATCCAAAGTCTCGCTTCTTCTGCTTGAATTTCTGCTCAATCTTGGCAGCATACCGGTATGCCGTACCAAGCGAGGAGATGTCAAGGAACTCCATTTCCTCCTGAATGTATTTGTGCAGACAGCTGCGATACTTTAGCACCAGATGTTTCTCTGAATCTTTGATACCCAACTTTGTGCGCAGGGTATGGAACAGATTCGTCAACTCATGCACATCTTGATCCCTTTGTTGTCGCAGCGTGGTCCATTGTATGTACTTGTCCTCATAGCTCCCCACGGGATAGTACTGTTCCTTGACGGCGTCTCGGAAAGAATTCCAAGTTGGTATGGCCGAGAACAGAGAGGGTTCTGTCTGGTCCTTGTTCTCACAGTAGGTTTCCCACCATTCCTTAACATGGGGGGTAGCTTTGAGGAGTGCAAAAATAATCTTCTCCCGGTCTGAAAAGTCATGAACAGAGAAATATCCTTCTAATAGATTCAACCATCTATCTACGGCATCTGCGTCTATTTGACCCTCAAATATGGGAATGTCAAAATTTACTTGTACCTTAAAGGGAGCCGCAACTCCAGAGTGGCTACTGGATGCAGATGCGCCGCCGGTGGGCAGCCGTTGAAGGATCTGAGCAAAGCTATCCATCATCGCGTTCCTTTGTTTTTCGAGGGCCTCCTCGAGCAATATTTTGATAGGATCTCCTGCTCCCTCATCTTTCTTTTCGTCCCCCATGGGCGTCCGTCGAGGTTTGCAAGGTTGATCTTGCAAAGGTTCCACCAGATCAAGCCCTAGCTCCTTATACCCCGACCTCGTTGGGGACATGCAAAGAAGGATCGAGAAAAAGAAGACCGCTCTGATACCACTGATCCGGATTTATGCAGGAACGCAACAGAATAAACACATAACCATAAATACAGAGATGCAGTGGAAATAACGCTTCATTTCATTAATATCAAAGAACTGAAATTTGCTTACAGACAGAATGGAAATAAAACTAGCTAGGGCACTGGTAGCTATCTCTGAGAAGAGATGTGGCGGCTACAGGCCTCTGAACTGCTTTACAATGAGGCACAAGGGCCTATTTATTATTGAGAAACAATGGAGAACCCTAAACATCCCAAAAACCTAACCCTAGGAGATGAAGCGCCAAAACTATGGGCCCCGTTTGGGTAAATTGGTGTTTCAACTTCCCAGGGACGTAACTTTGGCATACTATCTATGTTTGACGCACATGGTACATCATTAGAAAGATCTATCCGAGGACTAAAACTATTGTTTTGAATATCAATCCCAAAACATAATCATATTCATTGGACAAACGATGCCCAAAAATCGTCGTTTAGGGCCTCAAAACGGCTCCGGAAGTTCAGGACCCGAAAAACTGCTAAAAATAGTAAGTTATGCCGAAACTGAAAAACTGAAAGAGACAATGGTGGGGGGCCAAGTGGACTAGGTGGGTGGCCACCAATATCCACC